>CM029531.1:27108411-27708411 GCA_017141395.1 Laodelphax striatellus
GAAATGTTGATGTATCAGATAAGTTTTCACGAATCTAATGAGGATGAGTTATTAGCAGCACAAGATTATCTTGAATCGAACATGTAGCCATAACAAATGCGAGCAGCGCACGAGAGGTGGACACTTCTTTGCACAGCAATGCAACAAACAGAGAGTAGGCATCATCAGCAATGAGAGGAAAGGGGCTGGAGGGTGAAAGAGGCAGTCGTGTCCTATCTCAGCCGTAGAAATTCGTCGCAACTCCCTGGCTGTTTCAGAACAGGCACTCTCTCTCTCTCTCCCTGAACATATTACTACGTATTAGTATTATCTGCATTTGAGCCAAAATCAACTGAAATGTGTGTTTTTCTGTGGTGACACTGGCAGAGATAGCGTCCGTTGTCCTTCGTAGGTCGGCTGAAAAAAGCACGCGCACCACAATGCATACCCACCCCTTCAACCCCCCACGACGATAATGATAAATTTATGGCTGCGATTCCGCGCTCGAAGATAAGGAGTAAAACAGTACCTATTATTATATTGTACCTCCTCACGGCTGCCTGCCCCTTGCCCTGCTCCGCGACTGATAAAACACACGTCTATGGGCCTCGTCCATGACTTTGCGCCCTCGATAACTGTTGCTGCTGCTACCGCCGCAACCAACAGACAATACAGATTCAGATAATTACTGCAAAGTTATAACCACTCTCCTCCACCTCATCCCTCCAAACCCTTCCTTTATTGCATCGTTACGCGCGTGGACCAACGCCTCTTCACTGACCCCACCCCCTCCTTTTGTGATCTAGTTCCACTCTGACGTCATCTCTTTTTAGTCTTCTCACACTTCTTGCTGCCCATCATCATCAGTCGCTAGCAAATTGACCAATTTCAAAGAGTTCTCACATTATTTTCTAGTTATTGTGATGATAACTAAAGCTACCCCAAATCTATTCTCCATTCAATCAAAACTGTATTTTATAAGTAGTCCACTGAAGGTAATGTATTCCAAGGAGGAGGGTGGTGGACCATTTAACGCCTAGGGTTTTCCAAAAATGTTTTGTGAAAGATGGAGTAACTTCGTTGGGGATGCAGATATTGTAGAAGCTAGAGGAGAACTAGATGCAAGGTAGAGGAGGCAAAAGCTCCCAGGCTAAAAACCCCAAAGATGATAAAAGCTTCCTATCAAGGAACTGAACATAACTTTTTCCACATTTTCATCTTTTCACAAGATCCTGTCTTTCTAGATATTTCATACTGACATTTCTTCTTAATTTCTCAAAAATTTCGATTCGAAAAGTAAAAATTATATTCTCTAATCAAATTACATTACTTGAGTTCAAATAAATTAAGAAAATATCCAATAGATTTGTCACATTTCAATAACTCACATTGAAAGTTCAAATCGTACAAAGTTTTAGCCTAATTTGCTTTCAAGTGTCACACATCTACCCTAAAACCTTATTATAAAAAATACATCAGAGCAACCTCGATTGTGGTAACAGATTGCATCTAGGTATGTGTAAATATCGTTTATAGGAGTTATTTTAGCTCTCGGATGGGTGACCGACACAAAAAATTGTGCAATCAGGTGAGGTGAAACCTACCCGTAAGGGTCTCCCCACCAATAAAAAAGCCATACGATAAAAAAATAGATGTTATTGAATGCCTCGTAGGAATTAAACCTGTGTGTTTGAAATTTCTTGGATTTGAAGAATTTGGAATGATTTGACGGTGACTCAGCTTGATGTCGGATGCGTTGAGGTTATGAATTCTTTATTGATCATTCTGTACATGATCAAAGTAAGGTCGAATAAAACTCATTGAACAATTTTATTAAATGACTCATTGTTATCAACCTTGTTAAGATTTAATCTGTTTCTATTTGTGCAGACAAATTTCCTCTATCAATGAAGTGATCATGATCCTGATAGTTCATTATTACACCTAGAATTGTATTATCCAATCACTATACTCAAGTTTTCTTCCTGTCTGTACTGGGATAAAATCATTCCGATGGTTTTCTCTCAATAGTCAGGAGTTCCGTGACCAAGTTATCCTTGTTATTTCAATCTGACCTTTCTCGACTTCACTTCATTCCTTCAATGCTTTTGATATTGACTCAGTGAAAGAAAAATTGATGAAAGTGTTGACACGATAAGCATTTCGAATAATTTATTGAATGAATATTGTCAGTTGAAAAAAAACAATGTAGTCTTCCTAGACAAGTCATGATTGGAACATAATATTTTATGATAACTTCGAAATTATCGAGATATATTAGTCTCTCATCAACTCTCTTCCCCTCTGACAACTAAATGACATGGAACGTGTTCAGAATTAGCTATTCCCAAGTACTGTATTCTAAAATTTATTAGAAATGAAACTTGAAACAATCCAACAGACTGAAATTTCGCAAATTCAGGCTGAGAAATCTTCAACAATGAAAACAGATCAAGCAATATTGGTTTTTACGAGCCAAAATCAGCACAATGATAAGTAGATATGATCAAGTAATTAAAAATGCTGTACTTTCTTTGTGTAGTAGAGATTCTGGATAATGAAAATTTGGATAGTGCTAGAATCTGGATAGAGTGAAAAAAATCAATAAGACTCAGATTCAATAATCTAGATTCTAATTGAAGATCTGATTCTGGAAATACCGTAATAAAAACTTGGTAGAAACTTTTAATTTCATTCTGCAAAAATTGAAATGCTAGGAACTTTGTGAGTAAGCAATAGTATTCAGTTAATGGTTAAAAATAGTATGAAAGTTATGAGTGAACATAAAAAATAATAGATAAATGATGAAGGAAAAAATGAAAACTTGTTAGAAACTTTCAATTTCATTCAAGAATTGAAATGCTATGGACTTTGTGAGTGTGAGAGTAAGCAATAGTATTGAGTTTATGGTAAAGTTTATACTATAAAAAGTATACAGTTAAAGTTAATTATTAAAAAATTACCTTTGAAATATTCAAGAAAATGGAAGATTGTCGTTCATCCACATTCAATAGAGCTGAACGAAACCTGAGTGATCGTGGGTGTGGTATGGCATGGAGCTTCTTAAGTGATCATAATCAATCGAGCAAGTTGCTTCGTTGGAGCGCGCACATCATTGCGGCCAAATAAGTTTCAAAGATAGGAATCGCATTTTAATGTTGTAATCACTGAGGAATGAGATCTCGACCGGATGAAGGCTTCTAGATGATAGAAAATGATCGGCGCGTAATGCTTTACGAAAAATGCTCGTGATTTTAATTAATGAAGAAGGCGTAATAAGAGAGCTGGCAAGACTAATAAATAAAGACAAAAGTAAATGCTCTGTCCTCCCTCCTCTCAGCGCCGGGTTTACGTGAGACCGATCGGAATCGGATAGTGCTGCTTGCTACAAGCGTTGCTATTGGCTGAACAGCAGGAGCACCCCGTGAGCCATGCAAGTAAGCAGAGGCCACCAGCCAACGCTTGCCTTCAGCGGACGCTTTCAACCAAATGCAACCTAAACAGTAGTAGAAAGTACAGTAGGCCTATTGTAGTTATCAGTGTAGTGGAAGTTGACAATAATAATCCTATTCTGAAGCTTTTCTGCTCCTTGGAAATGGGCTTGTAACTTTTCACATCCTTGAAAAATTGGTATTTGTTAGTTATAAATTTTGAGGTTGTTTTCAAAAGTTGAGCCTGGTGGAAGTTGGAAAGAATCCTTTCATCATGGAATAATTAATAATTACTAATATTCGCTAACAAGATTTTTTATTGCAATGGAAAGCCGCGTCGTGTTCGATCAACTTACTTTGTACAGTATTATACACTAACAAATAACCAGATTTTGATTTCATCCTTGGTATTATGAAACTTAGAGAATCCTTAGTAGAGTATTTTGGTCTAGAGTGGTCTACAAAGACTTCATAATTACTCCATCTAGGCTGAATATTAAGAGACTCTTTGATTTTATAGACTGATTTTACAATCTCTGTGTTTTGGGCTGTTTCGAAGAATAAAACATTTAAAATAGAAACCAATTCTCTTATCCTGTATTGCAGTTGATTGGGATGACACGTTTATAGATGAGAGCATTGTATCATAGCTCTTCAGTATTGTAGAGCTATGACTAACATAGGGCTATTTAATTCGAGAAGATGAGCACCCCCTGTAGAATTTAAATTCAAAACGCTACGACTCGAGATGATAATCTTCTTGAAAGTGTATACAATTTATAATGGAAAACATCTTCAACCTCTCAAATCGCAGTCGCATTTTGACACATCGTCATAATTCAAATCAGTTTCAATTGAAGGAATGCAGCCGGCAAGCGAAGATTGTCGCGGCAAAAATGAAGAAGTTTGAAAGAGGAAATGGAAGTGACTAAGTAAGAAACATTGATGGAAAGCATGAGATAGTTGTATGACAAGACGGTAATGGGAGAGGCGGTGGGGTTGGGGAGATTGCGGAGGAAGTTTTGTTGATCCCTAACACGGGGAAATGAAGTGCAAGACTCCTGCGAGGAATTCAAAATGAGTCCTGAGCCGGGCTGATGGGGAAAATCCCGCGGGAGTGGGGAGGACGCCGGGCGATAACGTTGTGCCTCGTATTATATTAATGATTCCCCTCCGACTGAGAACACGCAGACTGGGGGCGAGTCTTCGCTCACAAATCCCATTAAAAGTGAGCATCCTCATCCCCCCACCCCACCGACACTATTTCCTCACACATACTCGCGAAAGAGTGAGCGAGAGGCCGGGCAGAAACTGGGATATGAATAATAGAAGGTTGTCAGACTACAATGATCGCTGCATGATTACGAGTAGTCCGTTGACGGAAATCATCACTCCTACCAATCATGATGTTGGGCATTGCCGTCTTGAATTTCAATACAACATTGAACATGTACCGGTGAGTGTCTTTGCAACAGATTACTCACAGATTGGAGGTTCACAGTAAGCTGGGATGATGAGAATTGTTGATTTGGGATTGAGAAATTGCAGACATTTATTCTATAATACTTTCTTTAAAGTAGTTGGAGGATGATGTCTGATCACTGATGATTGTCTGATGACAATTTAGGCATTCAAAGTAAATGGATTTTGATTACTGCATTCAATCAAAATGGTGACATTGATTATTATAATCAACTCAGTCAAGGGAAATACGTAGGAACAGAGGAAACTTCTCTATTTGAAAAAAGCAAACGTGATGTTTCAATCCAATTGAATTCAATCCCAACAAAAAACAATAAATAAGGTGGGGAATAGGATTAGACGTAGGCATAGGCTCTTTATGAGATATACTGTGAAAGTGATTTTTTACTTCTGAAACTCTCAAATTAGTAATTTTATTGATTTTTTGTTCTCACATCCTCTATTTCTTGTATTCCAGTGGTTTCTTCTATACTACTCTATGCGGGTATTCAAATACTAGGATTGATCTTATCTAAATGCAGCAAAACACTACAAATTGATATTGTTTCAAGATCAAATAAATCAATTTTGATCACGAAAATTGTCTTTGTTATAAGACTGGCTAAAACTGTGTAGAATACTTACCAGAATCTTTGAATCTTAAAGTTCAGCTAAGTGACTGACCCTGTACAAAATAACACTGTGAGAATAGAGGTGAAAAATTGTCTTGAAATGATCCTTCTTATATAGGAATACAACGATTACCATGATATAGTAAGCTGATAATTAACATTTAAATGGTGCATTTCCTTCTTAACTAACAGCTACTCTACTCAAATCACCCTACTCAAACTACTGTACTGTAGAGTTTGCACTCTACTCAAACTACTCTCAAATAAAATAACAACTACTCCAATTTTTTATTTCCATTGTAATTATATAAGAATAGCTTACGGAGATTAAATGGTCGCAGAAGAATTCAGCTGCTACAAAATCATATTTCATTAGTTATTCAACAATAATTTGAGAAGAAACACAAATTCTGTTGAAATTACTGCGGCTGTGGAGCTCAAGATATTATAAAATTTAAACTCTTCAAACATACCATGTGCAGAAGGATCTATGAGTGAAGTTTTGAGGCAGTGTGAGACAAAATTGTGCGGAGAAATGCGGCACTTTATGGAGGAAAACCAAGAAAAGAGATATGCGGAGACCAAGCAAGATTTCGACAATTGTTGTGGTGATGGTTAACAGAGAGGGCGAACTTGGAGACGGGTTTAGTCGTCATTATATCGTTGTCGTATTTAAAAAATTCATTTCTAGGTCTGATGTCAGGATGAAAAGCAAATGATAACAGGAGGCAAACAATTGTCTAGATGGATGTTCTTTGCTGGCGCAAATCTCAAAAGTTGTGGGATGAGAAAGATGGGAAGCGAGGAGATGGGTTAGTGGAGTGAGGAAAATATAGATGAAGGAGGAGCCTTGTTTGTACTATTATAGTGGCTGAGTAACTCTTCTTGTACCTTTCCACTTCCTTGTCTCATCATCCATTTATCCCGCTTTCCAAGTGCACCTTTTCTCATTTTATCCTGACCGATCCTCCTCTTCCGACCAATTCATCCTCCTTACAGCTTCCAGTTCTCTCTCTCCTCCCCACTCCTACCATCAGTTGCAGCATTCGGCGGAGATAAGGAGCGATTATCGTGCGAGCCGAGTTATGACTTTGCTCTCAGCGATAGCGCACGATTCTAAATGTGAAGAAAGCTCAGCCACTTTGTTCTCGCCTTGAGAGATGAGCTCTTAAAACTCGCACATAGCGCTTCCTTGCCGCACCCCCTCCACCTCGTACTTTGTAGTCACTGCTGCTGGAAGGAGAAGTTCAGTCAGGCTCTTATCTGCTCTCGAACTACCCTTCTTCGCCCATTACCGCCTGGGTTTACCTAAAAGATAACAAATTGTATATGTGGTCGGTCACCAGATATCTCAAGGCGGATGTCTTGTAAGGGCAAACTTGCTCTCAACCCATACCTAGCTCCAGGAGACACTGTGACTGGATGCTGAGGCAGTCTCTAGTTTACATATTAAAACAATTATAAAATGTTATTATCATTTCAAATTGTTAATTTTCTTCCTTTATCCTGATTTAACCAATTATTTAAATTTGGTAAAGTACAAAATTCCAATCAGTTTCAACTCACCAGTTTGTTTTTGAAATATCAAATTTTTATTGATTGTAGGTATTGAAGCGGTTTTAGTTGATTCAATCCAATTAAAGAGATATATACTCCAATCACTAAAAGCCTAAAAGGCTTCCGAGTTTATAACAAGTTTTGTTTACAATAATTACTCTAATAACTTCATGTATTGTGTTATAATATGTTATATTTTCTGAATATAATTATTGTAAGAGGCTAATTAATGCGAATAAACGTTTTCGAGGAATAATTTATGATTATTTAATGAGATTACTGCTGCATGAGAATACTAAAATACATTACTCTGAAGATAGGCTGAATTTAATTTATGAATTGATTATGATTGCAATTCTGTTAAGCTATTGAAAGAGCTGGGATTAATTCACTGCCAAAAAACAAAAACTTAAAAATATTTTATGATCGAGGAAATAGGATGGTGAGTGTTTTCTGTGATTGAGATGAATCAGTCCATAACACATCAATCTGGCAACACCACATCAGGCTTCATTTCCAATAAGCTTCAATAACTAATTTAGAATTTGGATTAAGGGTGGTGCTGGAATCATTGTATAGTAAAAAACACAGCCCGCCCCAATATGGTCCGCAGCATCAATGTGGTCGCAGAGGACTATCCGTTTAGAAAAGTTAATAATTTTGTTGCAACAGCGATCGATCTTGACTGATGACACCCCTACCAAATATTCTAGTCTTCCCCTCGGTGACAGACTGAACACAAAAACTCTTGCATTTTACCGAACAATAGGGTTTGCCGATGCAGTCGGATTTATCTGTTTGAAATTCATTGCATTTTATTCATCAGCCAAATACTAAAATCTTCAGAGTCTCCAAAGAATTGATTGCTAGCAAAAACACCGGATTTTGAGCGTCGTCTGATGAATAAAGGAAAACATTTTCTCATCGTATTTAGAAAATCAATTCCCAAAACAGAATAGATTTGCTTATCTGATCTGCAGCATATTTCTCTGTCTTCAGTTTGATGAGATTTTCAATGGAATGAATGGATTTCTCCAGTTGAATATTGCGAGTAGACAGAGAAACGTTGATGATTTTTGCTCGTTGTGAATATTTATCTTTCCTCCAGTGATCAATTATTATAGCTGATATATGAAATCAGAATTAAAAAGTGGAACTTTATGTTTACAATTCTGTGATTTAGCTGTTTTGATACGAAAGTTTAGCATTTATTACTTACTATAGAACTGAAGAAGAATGTCTTCTTAAGGAAGAACTTAATTAAGGATAGTTTAGACTTTCCTCGTGGAAGTTTTGGGTTGAGGTTTGTGGTGGTTCAGTAGGTGTAAAGTTCTCTGGTAGATGCTTGAATTTGAAATTTTCCCAACAAAGTGGTTGGGAACATACTGAACGGTCCCCTGTAGTTCATTTAATAAATCCTTTCGTGCCAGATCATTGCAAGGTAAGGACTTTCAGCTGAAAAAACTTTGCGTCATCTTACTACTCATGGAAGAAACTTTCCTTTTAAACATGCTTTGGTGCTCTGGAACCTGAAAAATGTAACATTTTCCGACATAGCTGTAATAGGCTACAATATAGGATTTTTGAATCTTGTATCAGCTATAGATTTTTGGATTAGTTTCACAAGAGCATGGGGAAAATGAATAGCTGAATAATAAAAACTTGGATTGATCCACACTACAATGTCGTGGATGTAAAAAGAGAAAGTGCAAAGACTGACAGCACACTAATTTCTTTCAAAACTTGTGGATGGACTACTTCAACTTGGAGTATTTCTCAAAAAGTCGATAAAATGTATTTATTCATATTTTTAAATTAATTTGAAATCTATTGTTTTTTAACACCAACCCAGTTTGCAGAAGATGTATTAATACTGATTGACCAAAATATAATCCATAACATATAGCTTTTCCTCTTCAAATAAACCCAGTGGATTTACAGTCCACATGCTAGGCTGCTCGATTCTACTGTCTCTATCTACCCTGCATTGTTGTATCGGGCGTCAATAATTAGCCATTATATAATTCAGCCGGTGTGTGCTGTGCGATGAGACGGAATATTATAGGTCAAAAGGAGCCAGCCAGGGACAAGGAAGGAACCGTCAGCATTGTGGGTGGCAACCAACTAACCTGTCGCTGGTGGGCTATGGCTACTTGTATGTGTGTGTGTGTGCTTTGGGCGATGCTTATCAGTAGCCGCGAAGTGAGCACACATACACACACTGCCACAGAGATAAGGGAAATACAAGCAATTGCATTGTTGTCGAATGGATGCATCGTAGAGCCAGCCACCGCATCAAGCGAAGACCTACTCTCTTGTCCGCCCGGTGCGTGCGAGTGTGCGTGTCCCGGCCACTTCACACGTTATTGTGGTCGGCTGGTGCTATCTGCAAAACGGCCAAGGGTCTGCGCGCTTGCTTATACAGTCAACTGATCCTCTATGTTAGTTACCGACCAAGACCGCGATAATATAACGTCCAGCAAGAGAGCACGCTCGCTCATCTAAGAGATACCCCACATCCCTCCACCACAGCCCGGTTGAAGGCAAAGGGACAAGATGGCCCTCCTGTAAAGGGTTCACAACAATAGCGCCTTCCGGCCACATTGAAACTGATAAAAACTCTACCCAGTCATCTGGAACGTTGATTCTGATTACAACGGACAAATTAACGATTGTAATTGACTTAGGTTCATGCATATCGATAACAACATCCAGAAATCAATGTGGAACTCAAATCAAAATAATTATCAAAATTCTAAAACCATTGGAAAGCTTTAGTATGTCGGAAAAGTAGCTTCATGTTTTCGCTTAATTCAACTAAGTTCAATCAGAGATAAATCTATTCTTCTTCCCCAGTTCTCTCTTTTACTGTGGTACAGTCTATGAGGGATCGTAAGTGGAAAGTGGCTTCAACACTTTCCAGACCTCTATTCACATACTATTGTCTATTAAGATCAACTTTACATTTCAATATTTTTACAATGGGTCTCCTATTTCATTACCATGAATGATTGACGTTAGCGTTTCTGGAATCCGTTTATCAGCCATTATCATGAGAATACGGATCTAACTGCACTCACTCACGTAGTGAACTCTTGATACCAAACAATTTTTTTTTTCAAATTATCAGCAATCTTCCCAGGTCCCATTTACCTGCTCTCATAAAAGCTCATAATTATTTTCAAAGTATGTTATTTATTCTGAACTCAAACAAGCTTCTAGAACAACTAAAAACTTCTAGAGAATCATATTTTTTCAGAATATTTTATATCTCATAGAACAATGATCTTCCATAGCAATAGCATTGAGAGTATGTTATTCCGTTACTAAAATTAACCTTAAATTGTTGAAGTACAAAATTTATCTGAAGCTTGAGTGAAGGGAAGAGTCATGACGCTGGCTTGCCATTTGGTGTACTGTGCTCTCTGTGTTTGTGTTTGTGTTGGAGGGGGCTAGATAGAGCCACCTGTTGCAAGTCAGGCGTCTGCAGGAAATGACAATTACCGCGACTGCATCGATTTCGACTGCCAACGACTTTGCAAACGACCGACCGAGTCAGTTCTCAAGCACTGGCAACCTTCAGCCTCCCAAATCCTCACAGCTTCCTTCCAACATCACACTTACAACTCAAATGCTTTCTCACATTCCAAACACTTTCCAATCAACTTTCTCACATTCCAATCAACTTTGATGATTATATTCTTATTGTGAGTCGTTTTTAAAAATTGATAAATTTGTTTGTTTGCGAGAGTTTCAGTTCAAGAGATTTGTCATTCCAATAGATTCTTGAGAAATGAAATATTTAATGATATATTTATTCCATAAAATCTCACAATGGGATTCCAAATTAGAATAATTTTATTAGCTGTATAAACTTTGCAATAATTCTATACTTGACTTCGCAAGTATACTTTATAGAGTATAAATGAATAAATTATTCATCCACTAACTGTTTAAAAACTTTGAACTGTATATTTTCAAGCGAAAAACTACTGCAAAGTACGAGCATTTCGACAAAAGAAATATCCTTCTAAATAATTGCTCTAAAACCAGGAAATTATCATAAATATTTTTCGAAACATGACATAACATGATATTTCCATTAAAAATGGTTAAATGGAATGATTCAATTGATTCATATTGTAAATTTGCTTTTCTTCAAGTGAATATAGGTTATTGGTTACTGGTAAGCATATTTTTATTGATATTTCAATGTGTAGGTCTGGACGTTTCAAAACACATGAAGTTGAAGATTGAAGACACTTATGTCTCCTTCTCTCGACTTAAATAATTATAAAGGGAAAGCATGACTCTCGGAAGACGCTTGAATCTTCACAGTGTAAAGTTCTACAATGTAAATCTACAGTGTCCTTACAGTGTAAATCTCTTCAGTGTCGCATTGGTCTTCAATATTTTCTTTTGTAAACCACTTCACCGAATTTAGGTCATTCTACGGTAGTTGTAAGTTTCAAAATGGTTTAATGATAAGCTACAAAATTTCTACTCATCGTTTCCTAATGTAGATAATTTTGAACCAGTCCATAGAAGCCTTCTTGAGCTATTGAGTGGAGCGAATTTCTCACCCGTTGCTATTATTATTATTATTATTATTAAGGCCACTCCTAGATCGCCGCTCCAGATAACTTCCTTTCTATGTAAAGTGATGATAATTTGTTGACATCATCCAGATGTGCGTTCGCAGGCTGACGATTGTCTCATTGTTCTGGAAAACAATCGACAGGCCGCGTCGTTCCACTTGATGAATGATTCATCGATCAGTGCCGCGATATGCGTGATCCGATTCCTTAATTGGTGAATATTTTCCTTCGTTGATGAATAATTCACTGTTGGTAAAAATTCTCGCAGTGGCCTCGTCTCGCAATCCCCCAACAAGCATTCCAATCCTAACTGAATCTGAATGACGTTGATTCGGGGTTGATTTCAATCGATTACTGTACTCCTTAAAAGTGTACGAAACAGAATAACATTGATGCAATATTTTGGAGGTACTGAAGATAATGCTCTTCACTGCTGAATAAGAGTGTTATGAATTCCAGAATAAACATAAACGAAAACTGAGTAAGAACTGGACTTTAATATTATTCGAATTACTGTATTCATTTATTATCATTCTATTTGATAATATTTCAATGAAATTACTTTAAACAAGTTCGACACTGTCAACAAAATTACTTAATCCTCTATGGATTGAATTCTAATTAGATCCGGTGGTAGCATAGAGAAGAGATAGAAGTTCTAATCTGTTATCTATAATGGTGGTAGTTACGCAGAAATCTTGTGAATTATCCTTGCTATTTTTAATTATGTTCAATTGTTATGGATTCACCATAAAATATTAGAAAGTTCCAGACACTTAGCATAATTATTTAGGATTTAAAGTTGAAGCTTACTGTATTTTTGTAGAACTTCTGTTGGTGATGTGGAACTCCCTGACGAAATAAAACTCTATTTGATGTTGTCAATTTCACATCTAAAGTAGTGGAATTGATCAAATAGTGTCTGATCAATAAAATCAAATAGTGTTTTCATAACAAGCAAATAAAGAATAATCAACCCATTCCGGTAAACTTTTCATTCCAGCTCTTTTCCATTCTATTGAGTAAATGCACTATTTTAATTCTGAATATAAAACTGCTAGAGTAGGTTCACCAACTAAGAAATAGGCTATAAGCACAGCAAAGAAAACCATCGGAAAAACTAACAGAAAATCTTATCTCTAGTGCGCTACACAATGCATAATGCATGATAAACTCGGAAAACTGATAGCAGTCAATGAAGTGGGTGGCAGCAGCACCGTATTTTAACTGTCGTTCAACATGAGATGCATTCAACTAGCGTGATTGGAGTGTATTAAAAATAATTATCACACTTCATGATAATCTAAATGCATTTTTGTCAACTATGAAAACACAAAAATGAGTTGCATTGTTATTGAATGGCTCATTTTAATCGAATCACATTTCTCCTTGGTCTAAATTTGATTAATAAACTCAATACAAGAGCCATCTAGACAATTATTTAAATCTTGATAATTTATATTGAGAATTTTATTTTGCTCAAACAGCATTGAGAATACTCATCTACAGTAAATGGATGTTTACTAGCACACATTGCAACCACACGAAAAATTAATCTCCCTTGATAGTGAACATTATTTCCTTTTACTAGGAATGGCACAACAGAGCACACAATAATATCAATCATTGCCATTAACTAGTAATTCTACTGAACTAGATTATAGAATCAAGCAATCAAACTACAAACTTTAATTTGAACCTAGGCTCGAAATTTATTATTATGGAATGAATTTATTGAGAAAGACGTAGTTGTTGGTAGTATGGGATAGGCTCTAGTGCTTCAACAGAGAGCCTTGTGTTCAGCAATCGATGAGATTGTGTAGCTGGCTGTACCTTATCAGTGGCAGCAACAATAGCAGCAGCAATGGCAGCAGCGGTCGTCCATCCAGTGCAGAGCAGAGCTGATAAGATCTAGAGCACGGTGCGCTTATCTATGCTATCCGCCGTACACTCCCGGCAGCAATTCTGCCCAAGGACACAGGTGGTCGTCCCCACCGCTGCCGCGCCGCGATTCTTTTTCCCTGCTGCTACAACAATCAGTACAACCAGACAGCACAGCAGCGACTGTTTCGCTTCCCGGCCACGAGCAGCCAGCCGCACCATGAGAACGCGCTTCCAGCCTGGCAATGTGCTGCTTAGGTTACCGTGAAAATCATCGGATCTAAAACTGCGATATGCAACTCGCTACGAATATTATGAATCATTGTAATGCTACCAAACTGTGTTATTCAGTTCGCGTGTAGTGAGCATAAACTTGGAGATAGCTGGGGGGTGGGGTGATGAGAACGGAGGAAGTGATAAATTCACGCGAATAGTTTGTTAGCACTTCCAGTATCAGTAAAAATTTCAAATGGGATTAATAATATGAAATAGTTATTCCAGTTGTAATTGCTACAGTATGAAAATTGTTCGCTATACATTAAAGAGAGATCTTCATTATACAGCTTCGTGTGTAGTATAATTTCGAGAATGATTGAGATTAACAATAATATTTTCTGACAATAATAATTATTATATTATATGATGCTGACAGGAAATTTTTGTGGATCTACAACAATAGTTATGATATACATTTGAAAATGGAACACCATTTGAAATTTTTTGTGTAGTAGTGAAGGTGATATTGTGGTAGTTATCCACATTGAATAAAAATATAAGTGGTTATGACAAATTCCTGATTTCCAGTCTTTCTAATCAACACGTATTGAATCTCATTTTGAAGTACGGTTATCTCATCTGCGAAAGATTTGAAGTAAGCCACTTTGAACAAAGCACACTTTCATTTATACATTTTAATAGACTTTCTTCGACGAAATTGTTCAAGTGAAATGATCTCGTAGACATTGCCAATCACCAAAGTAATCATTGATAACTTGAACGATTAGGAATATACCAATGAAACAAATCGCTCGAGTCACACACGTGAGTGCAATCATGTGGCGAGGCTTATATTATGGATTTTCGAGTTGGTTGGTAAGAGAAAATGATGGCCCGTCGATTTGAACTAGACAAGGCCAAAAGAGCGGTGGAGTGGTCTGCTGATAACATCGCCAGGGCAGGGCAGGGCCTCAGCTGAAGCTAGTTAGAGCGATAAGATCGGAGTAGACGGTCCGAATATCCAGTCGAGCCTCGATGCCCACACGCAGATAGCGGTGGGCAAGAGGGGGAGAGGGGGTACAGTCGCCTTGGCAACGGGCAACGCTATCTAGCCCATCAATCGGCTTATCAGTCTCACGAGTTACTTTCAGTGTTATATTATGGTTGATAGAGGGCCCCTTTCCCATATACCCCATCCCACCCCACCCGATCATCGCCACGATAAGGAAGGGCAAACAACGGACCCAAGGACTTTTCATATTACTCCAACGCTGAACCCTTCCAATGTTCACTCGCTTCTGACTGCCCTAAACAAATTGCAGAACCAGAAAACAATCGACAAACGTCACCAAATTGATAAATCCAGACATAATATCTATACTATACTATACGTAATAAATACGTATAGTAAATAAATATGATATAGTTAACAGGAGAATCATATCTGAAATTTTTTGTATGCTTCGTTTAGGAATCAATTTCATTATTTTTTTATATTCATCATACGAATAGGATATGATATAGAAAATTAAAATTGAGGCTGCCTTCAAATCAGCATTGTCAGCACACAGATTGATGTCAAACATAATTCTTCCAGAAAAATTGTTTCTATTCTAAGCAATAATGATTATTCCGAAACATTTTAGAAGTCAAAATGTCACCCCAGTACAGTCGCATAATGCATAATCATCAGTCACGTGAATTTTGTAGCAAGAATAAGTTGGATATGGATTGAAATTACTGAAAAAATACCGTACACAAAACAAAAGAAAAGACGGAGGTGGAAAATGTATTGGAGAATTGGCACTATATTAAGCTAGTATTGGTACTAGTATTAGGAGTAGAACGCATGTCTTGGAGATCATCCTTAATGATTTCGGTTGAAGAGCTGTCTATAAAATGTGAAGTGTAATAAAGTATGATTAATGATTATTACAACAAAATTGATACTCTTTAAATTGTTATAACCGAAGAGATAAATAACATACCTGTTTAGTCCATGTTGTAAAAATAGTGATGCTTTAATTAGGCTTATCTCCGATGGTGTTTCCTCGTTCATCACGATAAGGCCATGTTCGTTTACATTAATGAGGCTGCGTTCAAATTCTTTGTTTGGAACCAGAGCGAGATTGCCAACATTTGATAGATGTCATTAGGGTGGGAGATGAACAGCGACATTCTCTATTATTCATTGGAATAATCTGTTGGACATCTATCTATTGTACGGATGGCTAGTTGGCTGGCTTGATGGCTATCTCAATAATATTTGTGAAATAGCGCCAGTTACGCTTGAAAATTGCTATTAATAAATGAATATTTTGTCCTTTGCCTACTAGGGAATGAGCTCAGGAGTATTTCAAAACTTCAAGGCAGTATGTCATATCCATTTTTGATGATGGCATTTTTTTAAGGACCTGAAGATCTTAAAATATCACTACTCAATTGATGAATATATTATAAATGATATGTGTATAATACGTAAAATGCAATAATATATTATGAATATGATAATCAGGAATGTCATTCACTGTGATTAGGAAGTTGTAACATCTGAAAAGCATTGAAAATTTGTGATTTGAATGAGAAGGATGTAAAAGCAAATAAAATTGATTGATAAGTCGATGTACTGAAAATTTCCAATAATGAATATCATCAACTGAATCATTGAATGTCAAAATTGAGGTTTCTACGTAGCCTGGGAAATTCTGTACTGTATCAATGTTTTCTTATATTTAAGGATACAAGAAATTCCAGATGGAAATCAATGATTCTTATTCAAATGGGTATGGAACAATATACTGCTCAATCTTGAATAGATGTTTTATTACTATACTTGAATAGATGTAACTTCCGAATCGGAATACATTGTACTTCCTATCTTATAAGTGCTACGCCGATACGGAAGTTATTAACACTTCAGGTAAATTGCAAACACGATTAACACTTTGTAAATTAGACGGAAATTTGTGAAATTTATACCAGCCAACAAATTGAATGCTTTCTGAATAGCAAAAGCTCCCATTCAGGAATATATCACGAACACGTACTGATGGTGTCAATTCCAACGGGCTGTCCCTTTCCCAGCCAGTATGAAAGGCTATCGAAAATAAATTTATTAAACGCAATAATGAATCAACAAACTTATCTGAAACATTCCAATCCGGTTTAATTATAATTTTCGTAGTTGCGATGACGGCCGCGTGCTGTGGCGCTTTTAATTAGGAGCGATGGGATGATGGTGTGGTGAGGTGGGGAGTGGCAGAGGGGGTGGACCACAGGAATATATTAACTTGAACACATTTACCTTGGCATATTCGTATCATTCGAATGATCGGAACAGAGTCACGGCTGGTTAGATACTGTACTCGGATATGGCCCACTCACTCACTCACTCCTCAGTCCTCACTTTGCACTCGGTCGACGTGAGAGCAGCTCGTACCTGCAGGTGAGGCTGTCTCTTTTTCTCACTTGCCTTTCTCTTTTCTACAACCAATATACATCCGCCGACGTTCCGGCGTTTAGAATCTAAAATAACAATCGTGCCATATCATCGTTGTTTGGCCTGTTAGCATTGCCTACTCATTCCTCGCTAACGCCCGCCCCTTCTCAACTGAACAAACAAACACACAAACCGAATATCAATAAATTATTATTTAATTCCCTCCCGCTCCATCCTCACGGCTGCGATTACGTGCGATAGTTATAATTATTTTCTTTGTAAATAAACTAAATCTTTATCTGGAAATATCTGTGTTTTCGTGCGCTGGCCACGACCAAGCAATTCAACGGCTAGACTGCTATTCGTAGAAACTGAGAACATTAGAATGGCTCGATTTCAACGGTAAACTTTTGGCGCGTGAGACTGCTTGATACACTTCACAAAACATTTTCCACTTGACTCGCTTCCTTCTCCATTCAGTTTGATTATTTTTTCATTCTGAGTCAACTGTGAACTATATACTGTACTTACATTCTCAATCCAGCTTTCCCAGATTATCGTGCGGTTGACGTATGTAGTGTCAATGGTTTACCCGCAGCTTTTCTCAATTTGGAGATTCTGCTTCTGAGGTTTTGTATTCCTCCTTCGAATAACCTGTCCCTAGAACTGATTTGCTCCTAAGATAAGAGTTCTGCTGCAGTCAATGAAGCATTGAGCACTTTCAACAAAGCATACCTTTCAAGGGCTTATCTTTAATTCCTAATATTGTGATCTATGTACTTCAATAAATTCCTAATTCGCAGTGATTGAAAATAAGAATATTGTCAACCAATTGAAAGTAGAAGAGAATATTCAATAACTGCTAGTGGTCAAGCATCACTACTGAAAACTTTTGAAAGAACACTAGAGACTAGGATACTTTTCCATATCCTATCCCACATTAAGTCAATGGAATCTAATTTGAACTTTCCAATCATAGACTCTAAAACCTTCTGGTCTTTTTGTTATGAGAGTTGTATGGTCAAGTGAAAAATTGAAGTTTTCTCAACGAAATATGAATGCTATCTTGCACCCCGCTAAAGAATAGCTCAGTTTTCGCTCAAATTTACTGAAGAAATCAAAGAAATTACCACAAATCGGTAATTTTAAGAGTGATCTGATCGTGGTTAAGTGGTAGAGTGGACATTACTGTCCAAACTTCGCCACGTCAGATAAATAAAGAAGTCATTCTAAAAAAAATAAAGAAAGAAGACATCTGATCATCTATTCTATTATATCTTATCATCATATAATGGTATTCAGATAATCGAAGTTCATAAGAACTCATAACTCTAATATTCTGCGGGGAAGACAGTTCCAAGATCTTGACGTGAAATCAAGGAGAAAAACTATGAAAGCCAGATTTTTGGAATTTGCAGTGTGAAGAACCTTCTCCTGAATCTTCATGCCGATTAATTATCACTAATTACGCTGGTCTTGACTGGTGGCAACGATATTTCTCCCCACTCGACTCTGAAAGGTAGATAGCCGGTAGTGGCGAGGGAATGAACGGACAATAATAATTAGTCGGCGGTGGTGGAGGCAGCGACCGGAGGGTGAGAAAGCACTCGAGCCGGGAGGGTTTAAGGGGGTGTGATAATTGGCCCTGTACCCGACCCCGGCCCTCTGCCTGCTTCTAACTCTGCCTCAGCACCAACCACGCTTCAATGGTGCGCCTCATCCCACTCGTCTCACTACCTACCATACACTACCATAATCAACCGAAGGCTATCACATCATCATCATCTCAACTGAGGGACTCTTTTTTAATAGAGTTCTCTCCGAGATGACAAAAATGCGATATGAGCTGAAACAAACCTTAATTTTGTCGCTCATTTGTTGCTATGTATCTTTCTACAAAGTTTCCATATTTAATCCCTAATCCTTGCTAGATCTGAACTCTCTTTTCAAAATGAGCAAGCGATAGAAGTTTCGAGAGTTTGAAAAATTTTCCGGTAATTCAGATAAAGTTATGAATAGTACTTTGAACTGGATGGAAAAATTCTAGATTTTCATTATGTACAGTATTTGAATGCTGCAATACTTCTGAAATATCATGAAATATTGACAATAAAAATTAGACAAATTTAGAAATATGAGAAGTCTTAAGTAGTAGTCTTAAGTAGTAGTCTTAAGTAGTCTCCAAGTTTCAAGGAGATAACAAGTATTTCTACATGTGTAAATGTTTATTTGTGGATCTCATCCTAAGTTAATGAATTTAGGTAAAGATAATGTCAAGTAACCTTGAATTTCCAAGTTTTCTCAGAAAAATCTCTGATAAAGAATAAGCGTTCCTGATTCAGCTAATTGATGATAAATTTTGTTTCCTGTCCTTTCCTGGGTCAGCAGGTGTATAATAACCAATCTTATCTTATCACCCATACTCAGTTTGCAATATTAATCTGTAACCTTATACATTGTTTAATCAGAAGCTTTTGTATTTTTTCATCCTTTCTGTTTTTGCTCTTACTAGGAAGCTTTTATCTAGCTTGAAGAAGAATGAGAAAGGTTTTTCATGCGGAAAAGAAGGAGAAAGCGAGTTTGGGAAGAGTCCTGACAACAATTAACCCTTCCCCTCAACTTTGACATCTCTGCGACAATGATGACATATAATTTACCCTGATAAACTTGAGAAAAATTATTGCAGATTGTGAACAATGAATGTTTCAAAATTCTGGATGTTTAGTGACACTATCTCCCTGACTAATTTGAAATCTTTCTGCTTCGACGTTATCTTATTCTTGTCTTTTGTTGTTATACGTCACCTCGCTATTCTTTTGTGTATTTCCCAAACTGTATAAACCCATTATTAACGCAACAATTCGTCGCTCTCTATTGTCAATTTGATTTCAAACCTGATAAATGGATACGCTCAGGCGATTCCTGATTCATCTCAGCATCTTCCTCCTTCATAGAGTATTTCTAGAAATTGGGTACATGTTGGTGATATGGGAGCACTTATTTTCAAGAAGTAATCATGTCTTGTGATGGTAGTCTCTACATTTATAATTGAAATAGTAGTATTATGATTCAAGAAGGTAACTGAAGGTGGAAGACTCATACTCCTTTCTCTTGATGTACTGCACTGCCCAAATTTATTATTCCAGCTGTTTATTTATATATTTTATCTTTTTACGTAGCTGCAATTTTTGGAAAACCATTGAAATAAACTTCGGATGGGGTTGATCATCCGCTCTTTCGTTTCTTTAAACAATAAAATTTACATTTTATATTATTCCCTGAATCCGGTTCAATTATTATTTTCGTAGTTAACCTGCAGCTGAATAGCCAATAATTTTGGTCTTATTTTTACATTTCTTTACTTCTCTTTTACAGGTAAAGAATATGCTTTTGCTGGACGGCTCTACTAAGTGGACACCATGGTATGATTTCTTAAATTACTTGAAAAATAACCCTCAATATATCAGTATGATTTAAAAAGCAATTAAATAGTTGCAATATACAATCTCCTTCCATTTTTATATTGTATATTGAAAGGCTTAAATATTTCATTCTTGGTAACGATGACCATCTAACCAGCAACCACATTATTTTTCAAATAATTATAAAATACTGTATATCGTTGGATTTAACTGATGAACATCCCTTCATAATAACGGCATCTTGTATCTTCTTTCATATTAAAATCTACATAGTTCAGTAATCTTTGAATTAAAACGCACTCTTGATCTTATTTTCACATCTCTCCAATTTTACATTATTTTCACATTGCGAAGATGAGTTAAAATCACTATTGCTGAAGTTCTTCCAATTCGTTTCTCTATTCATTCAAATATTTTCCAATTTCATTCCCATTTCAATATAGCAATCATATACTTCATTAGAGCAATTATAATTGATAAAATAGGCAAGTTTTATACACTCCGAATTGAAATAAATATTGCTGATTAGAATTTAATTGAGATCATTCAACTCAAGATCATGATTAGAGAATAATTTCCCCCAATGTTTTTTTATACCATTACTACATCAAGGTCTTTTGAAGAAAAAATTGGCAATTTTGTGGCTCAAATATTAGGTACTATTGAAACGAGTGATCAGCACGAATCATTTTCTCTGGTGAGTTGAATGGGCTGATGTAGAAAGACGAGAGTGGAGGCAGGTGTTTGCAGCGGAAATTATTATTCAGAAAACTGTGCAAAAATGGAGTTGGAATGACGTTTACGGCAACAAATGAAGGCCGGGGAGTAAATAAGTCAGTATTATCGACATTATTGTCTGATCCCTCCACAGATAGCCGCTCTATCTGGTGCTAAATTATAATAATGTAAACGATCGACGTGCACAGACTCATTACGGATGATGTGAGGGAAGATTTCGGTCGTTTGTCGTCGTTTGCGTGGGGTGGTGTTTCGCGGGGGGAGTCTGTACTGATGCCAACATTATAACGGTGTCCGACCGTACAGCGAGATAGACCGCGCGGTAATTTTTTACTTTTGCTCAGGAAAGTATACTCCATGTACCTTTTTCTAGTAGCCTTATTTACTTATCTTGCGGCAGCGTCCCATCCGCCCATCCACCAAGCGACAGCCATATCTATCTTTCTTTTTTACCAAAGAGAGTCGAAAAGTTTTGGACCGATAAAGATACGGCATGGCATGGTAGAAGGGGAAGTCGGGTCATAAAAATGATAAAAACTGGAGCAGGCGGCGGTGAGGTTGAGACACAGTGATAGCAGTGGTTACGAAAAAAGACTAAAAAAGTTTGTTAGACAAATGGCGCGGAATGTAGAAGACTCTGATGTTGCCCCATCCCCCCTCAGTGCAGGGGGCTTGCAGCTGAAACAATGGCGGCCAGAAGCCGTTATCAATGAAACATGTGGATAAGAAATTAAAAATACATTTTATTCTCATAAAAGACCTTTAGATAAACGCTATAAGTGCCCCCCATTCTACACCCACCTCATTTTTCCTCCGGGGCCCCTAATTTTGGCCTTTCCAAAGTATCTCATTTACTGGCCTGCCCCGGATAGAGCACAGAAAGGGAGGGGAGAGAGCGGCTTTACAAGCACCACCGACAAAATCTCGGCTGATAAATATACAAACTCTTTCATGCACTTTCCGCTGTCACTACTGCTGGAAAATGGTGAATTTTAATTTTTATTACCGAAATAAACGTTTAAAAAATTTACGACCCACTTTCTAACTTTGAAGCATGAGATAAATTGTCAGTCATTTGTTATCCTTAGAAGTTCACTTCCACTTCTCTACATCAACCACTGGCTAACAGCTAATGAACAGCACGGATCTCAATAAAACTCAGGCTAACATCTAATAAACACAGATTCTAATGAAACCCTTGAGCCTACATAGTTTTCCCAAGGTTTCAATCAACTTGAGAGACAAGTTATTTATCGCCATCCAAGGCGATCAGAAAACGTTACTCGTGATATTATCTTACAATCTATTCTAGATAATTTCCAATAATATAGTGACTGATAATTTTTAACCTTTTCTCGAATTCATTATCTTCGAAAAGGTGCAGAAAAAATTCATTCCTTCTAACAGAATATTATAATATGTAGCTTTTCATGTATCATCTTCAACTTGTACCTTGGGTTATTACAAGTATATTACAGGATTTAGCGTGCCCTTTTTCATATAGGTATGCTACTCTTTTGGGCAAATTAATGGTGTTCGTGACTTTTCAAATGATCTTACTTTCCAATTGATGATAATGCAGCCAATCCAGTATCAGAATGAGAGACACAAGAGCTCCATTGAATGTGTAACAAGTATTCGTCAGCAGGGCGTGAGCAATAAGACCAATGCTCATTTTGACGATTCATCACGCCAAGTCACTTGACTCGTCCCAAGTGCCGTGAAGGGCTTGAGATGTGCGATGAAACGAGCCATTGACGGCGACTGCAAGTAGTATCCGATCTGATAACGAATGGCAAGGCAACGTCTCTCTGTGCATACTGACATTATGCAGAGGAAGTGGCGAGTGATACTCTTTGGAGCGGTTTCAAAATGGAGGAAACAGCCCTGGAGTCGAGTGTGCCATGGAGAAGAACCACTCTATGGCACTCCCTCCATGTGATAATGGGCTTTGTTTTGCGCAACGATCACGGATCAGTGTGTGCCTTGTCGCTCTGGAACATCGTTTTTCCCCTTCATTGACAAAGGAGCAATCAACTCCGACATCAAGAGCGGGTCACATGCTGCTGCTGCTGCTGTTGCTACCCAACCAGCTGTCAACTAATGCGATATTATTTGCTCTTTGCTCAGCCAATAGCATTCAAACTTAGATTATGCTCTTGTTTTAAAGTTATGGAAATTCATGCTTAAATTTATTCATGCTTGGCTATCAGTGTCATAGGCACTGCGCCACCGACTAAGTTCATACTATCATAGTACTCTTGTAGTCCTTACTAGAATAACTCTATTCCTCACTTTAAACAACTATTGTATAGATAATGATTGAAAATTGGAATAAGATAATAACTAAGTTCAATATTTTTGTTGTGACATTGTTTAGTATTTCAACACTATTTCCTCCAGCTATGACTATCACTGAACAAACATTTCCAGGTCACGTTTTTTATTCTCAGTACATTTTTCTATTTATTATAATCTTCTGTATGGAAAACTTCCCATCTCTAATCTAATAAGTAGCACAAGATGATTCCCTCAATTAGGAAATTTTTCAAGATGCCGTTATAGTGGCTATTGATGTTTGAATGGGGAAAGAAAATAACAATATTTAAAAGATGCAATCTGAGAGAAACACTGCTTATTCGGGAAGGAAATTTAAATAACACTTTATAAGGGCCAACGCAGTCGAACCTGTTGCTATAATTGTGCCTATAAATAACAAGCTCATGAGGAGCAATACTCGACCACGTTCCCTTTGCTTAGAGTAAGGCAAGAGCTAACAATATAATTTACCTTGATGACAAGCTTACTACCTATAATTCAGTCAATTACTGCAAAGCACGTATAAACCGTGTCCGGTAACGCCCATCTGATTCAACTCACACTCGCACACAAGTACACACACCAACTCACACACCTACATTCGCAAGCCGCATCCCAGATAGGTTACAACAGGATAGGAACAGATTATAGGAACATTGTACATCGCAAGTGAATTTAAATTTTTTACCAAAACAGATTGCTCTTGCTGTCTGCTAATATAGCCCAGGCAAATTAGACTTCTAGGTCCTAAAAAATAACATAAGGCTGGAAATGATCTCAAACCACTTTGGGCATCCCAAAGAAGGCTAATATGAGTTTGCGACGGTTTCTGAGTGCCGCATGTGTATAGGGTGCCCAAGAAACCTCGTAATTTTGGTTCCGTTTCTAGTTATCTTCAATTTACGTGGAAACTAAGCGTCGGGCAGAAAAACTCATTCCACCTTTTTTCTAGTAAATAAAATTTCCAAGAGATTGGTGCCTAACTCGTTCCTCTAAGTTCAATAACTACCGAGTTATGATTTTTCAAAAAAAGGGTAATTTTTGGAGAGAAACTAAAATTCAAGCATTCTAAGTTTTTGATTGTTCATATCTTCCGTAAGATGTATTAGAATTGTGTGAATCAAAATCCCACTGGGGATAATTCTCTTCTCTACAATTTTAGACCAAGTAGGCCTTCTTATCTTGTCTACTATTTGAGCTAGAGCTATTAACAAAATTCCTTGCATTTCAAAAGGACCATATTTTTGGTGTTGAAGTTCTAACACATTTCTATGTACTTCTATTGAAGTATCCTATTAGAATATTGTTTCTTAGATCATTCTCCTAAGAATTTCTACTTTGCGGCTCCAAAATCAACTTTTTAAGTAGGTAAGAAAGGACCCTTCAAGGATGATAAACTGAGGACGCCTAACTTTCCTATAAGTGGACGGATCTTAACAAACAATAGCTCATTGTTTTCAGCTCATTAAGGCGGTTCAAATTCATATCATATGTTACATTCGGTCAAAATTTAAAAATTTTGTGCCCAAAGAGTCCTTTGACTCTATTCCCATACCGAGAATAATGCTATTTTCTGTTTTCAGATACATCTACCTTGAATGACGTTGATGATAAAAAATTGTATTGGGTCTCAAATTGTAGAACAGAATCTCGTCTTTCATTTGCAATCATTTGCGACCAGAATATCGCATTCTCAAGTTGAAAACATTTGGTTTTGTAAGTCGAAAAATCATCAGAATTCTTCCCTTGTTCATGTTTAGATCAATTTTTCACCCCACTAAAGGAGTTAAATGGGCAGTTGAGCTAATTATACACGTAGAGAATAAAATTTCCTACAATTTGAGCCCAGATACATGTTCTTTACATCCATTAATCCCAATTTAGAAGCCAACTAGTAACAGCAAAATAATGAAAAAACGTGAAAAATAGTTTTCTCATCTTTTTAGATTGCATGTTCTCAACTTGAGAATGCGATATTTTGGTCGCAAATGATCGCAAATGGAAGAGGAGATTCTGTTCTACAATTTAAGACCAAATATAAATTTTTATCATCAACGGCATCCAAGATAGATGTATTTGATGTCCTCTGACTTTATTCCCATATACCGAGAAGAAGACGATTTTTTTGTTTTCAAATACATCTATCTCGGATGCCGTTGATGATAAAAATTTATATTTGGTCTCAAATTGTAGAACAGAATCTCCTCTTCCATTTGCGACCAAAATATCGCATTCTCAAGTTGAGAACATGCAATCTAAAAAGATGAGAAAACTATTTTTCACGTTTTTTCATTATTTTGCTGTTACTAGTTGGCTTCTAAATTGGGATTAATGGATGTAAAGAACATGTATCTGGGCTCAAATTGTAGGAAATTTTATTCTCTACGTGTTTAATTAGCTCAACTGCCCATTTAACTCCTTTAGTGGGGTGAAAAATTGATCTAAACATGAACAAGGGAAGAATTCTGATGATTTTTCGACTTACAAAACCAAATGTTTTCAACTTGAGAATGCGATATTCTGGTCGCAAATGATTGCAAATGAAAGACGAGATTCTGTTCTACAATTTGAGACCAAATACAATTTTTTATCATCAACGGCATTCAAGGTAGATGTATCTGAAAACAGAAAATAGCATTATTCTCGGTATATGGGAATAGAGTCAAAGGACTCTTTGGGCACAAAATTTTTAAATTTTGACCGAATGTAACATATGATATATGAATTTGAACCGCCTTAATGAGCTGAAAACAATGAGCTATTGTTTGTTAAGATCCGTCCACTTATAGGAAAGTTAGGGGCGTCCTCAGTTTATCATCCTTGAAGGGTCCTTTCTTACCTCCTACTTCTTAAAAAAGTTGATTTTTGGAGCCGCAAAGTAGAAATTCTTAGGGAGAATGATCTAAGAAACAATATTCTAATAGGATACTTCAATAGAAGTACATAGAAACGTGTGTTAGACTTCAACACCAAAAATATGGTCCTTTTTGAAATGCAAGGAATTTTGTTAACAGCTCTAGCTCAAATAGTAGACAAGATAAGAA
Organism: Laodelphax striatellus; assembly: GCA_017141395.1. Taxonomy (NCBI): domain Eukaryota; kingdom Metazoa; phylum Arthropoda; class Insecta; order Hemiptera; family Delphacidae; genus Laodelphax; species Laodelphax striatellus. Next base: position 27,135,129 of record CM029531.1, read on the forward strand.
GGCCTACTTGGTCTAAAATTGTAGAGAAGAGAATTATCCCCAGTGGGATTTTGATTCACACAATTCTAATACATCTTACGGAAGATATGAACAATCAAAAACTTAGAATGCTTGAATTTTAGTTTCTCTCCAAAAATTACCCTTTTTTTGAAAAATCATAACTCGGTAGTTATTGAACTTAGAGGAACGAGTTAGGCACCAATCTCTTGGAAATTTTATTTACTAGAAAAAAGGTGGAATGAGTTTTTCTGCCCGACGCTTAGTTTCCACGTAAATTGAAGATAACTAGAAACGGAACCAAAATTACGAGGTTTCTTGGGCATCCTATATTACGCGGCACTCAGAAACCGTCGCAAACTCATATTAGCCTTCTTTGGGATGCCCAAAGTGGTTTGAGATCATTTCCAGCCTTATGTTATTTTTTAGGACCTAGACCCTTTTTTTGGTCTAATTTGCCTGGGCTAATAGGAATCTCAGCAAATTTCTATTGATGAACGCAGTGAAACTTCAAATTTATTTTCATTCATGTATTTATTTTTTTAGTCCAGTGTTGCGTTGAAGTAGATTATCATACTGATTAAGTGAGAGTTTTGAGACTGAACAAATATCTTTAATTGATACTTTCAAGGTACTATCCATTCCAAATTCTTAAAACTACTATTTTTGGAGATATTTATATAATTTAGGTACTCAGTGTGACTTATGAGCACAAAAATGTAAAAACTTTCATAAAACTATCAATTTCGAATGTTCTGTTACTCAATCCTGCATAGCAGCAACTAATGAAAATGTTTTCTTGAATTGTTGAATTTTTCTGAAGATTTTTGAGAAGCAGGATTATGTTTGTAGTATTGAACATTCGAATTGAATCTTTGATTGAAAGAGTCAGGACTGTGTTTCTATTCTTGAGTAGGATGCAGATTGCCTATTGAGGATTAGTAATCTTCAGAATCTAAGAATCTGTAAAAGTAGAACAGATATTCGAATTGAATCTTTATTCGAAAACGCAGGATTGACTTTGTAGTCTTGAACATTCGAACTGTATCTTTGATTGAAGGAGCCAGAATTATATTATTCTAGTCCTGAGTTTATCTTCAAATCTAAGAATCTGCAAATGTATACCTGGAGAGCAAATTTTCGAATTGAATCTTTAATGAAAGACGCAGGATTGAGTTTGTAGTCTTGAACAATCAAATCGAAACTTTGATTGAAGGAGCCAGGATTGTGTTTCAAGTAGGATCGAGATTGCCTATTGAGATTGAAGTGGCTGAGATGAGGTATGTGTTTAGACGGTCGACCTGTGCCGGGGAATATAGCAGCGAGAGTGAATTGATAGCGAAGGCTGGTAATTGTGCGAGGCGGTGGCAAGGCCTGAAGCTGGCCAGGGATGATAAGGGCGTCGTTGATCTATCATAGAGGCTCTCTCCTACCCCACAGATCGACTTACAACTCCTTAACCCTTCAGCTCCTTCGATCAACGACCCTTCTCAAACTTGGGACCTCTACAAAGACCACACGCACGACAGCTGATTATCAACATTATATCTTGCATCAATGAGATTTGTCAATTCCTCTAGCTAGATTATTCATAAAATAATTCGCAAATTTTGTGACTTCATAATAATTATTTTAAGTTTTTCTATTGGACGGAAAGAAGCTCGTTTATTACATTAGTTAATGTAATAGTTAGTTTATTTTAGGAACAATAAATAAAAGTAACAATTAGTTTATTAGTGAATGTTTTTTTCTCTTTTTTTCCACTGGAAATTGCGATACTAATTATAATTTCATTAAAAATGTTCAATTTTTTTTGTACTCTGACATACTTTGTGATAAAATCTATCGTGGCTAGAAACCAACCATCAAACCATCGCAATGAAACTCTTGGAGTTGGGACCAGTGAATAGACAATAGAAAACTTTGCAATTCGTGTAAATAATTAGAATAGCACATAATCAGAACATTAATACATTACTAACATTATTGGGTCAAAATGATTACGGGGTTGGTTGGTTGCATTTTCTCTCAGAGGTGACAGATTTTCCTGACTGAGTTGTCAATATGTCCTCATTACTGATAACATTTGTATTATTTCTAATATTCTCATGATTTTTACCTCTTTCGTTATTTGTTGAAGATCCTTTCAAACCTCATAATAAAAATTAATCATAATAATAATACTTATAAATTCTATAACTATAAACGTGACAACAATAGAAAAGATTAGAATCGTTTCATGAGAATTAATTAATTGGAATGAACAAGAATTTCCATTCCGGAGCTGATATTACCTTATGTAAAAGATGATAAAGATGAAGCTTGTATCACAAATTATTTTGTATTCTCCAACTCTAATTAATTACTGGATACTGTGTTCTCGCAGGCTTGTAATCCTCATAAATGCACTTACAAGTCATCTCTGTTCTCTTTATGAAATTTCAACAGCTTCCATTAAAGTTTCAAAACTTGTCCATCTATTGAAAAAATATCTGAACAAGTTTTTAAAGTGGAATTGAGATAGAATTCATGAATTATTCCAGAATAAAAGTTGATAATGAAGATGATCGCCAAAAGTAGAAGCTCTCAAAAACTTCCCTGGTGAAACATTTTTGCAACGTAAGTTGATATGTACGGCTCCCCCGATTGAAAAGGCGTCATCGGACGTCATCTGACAGATGAATCTATTGAAATTGAACAAAAGTCACTTTGTTCTGTGCGTTGGACGATAAATCGAAATCATTCAACCGCTCATGATTCGTCTCATTTGACGTCTTTTCCCAACGGGAACCGGCAGCTATCATCTTCTAGTGCGGTAGCGTTTGTCGGAAAGAAGGTATGGATTTGAATATCGGCGAGTTGTCAAGAAAGATTGAAAGAGAGCAAGTGAGACGGGCGATGTGTGAGGGTGGTGGGTGCGAGTGAGAGGAGACATTATTGTTTCTCTGTCAGCTGTTATCAGCAGGGTGACAGGCGACGTCCAATAGCGTATACCATCTCAGCTCAGCGTTGGTCGAGACGTCGGCCTCAGCGCCAGCGGTGTGGAAAAACGATAGCCTCGGCTCGCCTCCGAGAGTGGATGCCGACGCCAAGGTGTATGATGCCACTCCATACACCACCCTCCCACCCCTCCTACTCTTAAAACACTAGTGTGCGCGTGCCTCCAATCCACCTCGCGAATATTCCTTACCATTTTAAACTTTCCGATTTTGAACTTCTTGCCTTTCTTATTAGGTGAATATGATCTTCTTGAACTTTAGTTGGATTGGAAGTTGCCTTGAGAAGAGATCATTGGAGATGTTGAAATGAATATGAATTCTACTGAAGCTGATAGGGAGGAAGAAAGAAAACGTTCTTGTCTTGCTTGTTCTTGCTGCTGGAAGTGACCAGAGACTGGTATATGTATAACTACCACAACATCACCTTCACTACTAAACAGAAGGTTATATAAATTCCATATAATCCTGATTTTACGCTGATAACAATGATGATCCACAATTTACATCTACTGATAGAAATATCTTATAATTGCACCTTGATAATTACTTATAGGAATTAACAAGAAAGAATCGCTTCTTTAGAATGACTTGGAAGGAATAATATCAAACGATTGCTGTTTGTGAGTGTGATATAAGATATTTCAAGAGATAGATGTGAAAAATTCTTTAATTTTCGGTAATTTTTCTCTATGACATCTGCTTGTACAGTGTGAAGTTATGTGAGATCGGTCCGCGATAGACTAATCTTACCTCATTATACAAAACACGAAAGGAGATACTATCGTTTTGCGGAATCACATGATGGAGACATAAAAAATGAATCTATTAGATCTTGCTTGATATCGTAATGGTGGGTGGTTACGACCCGCTGTTTCTAAAGAAAAAAGGGAAAACAGAAACTGAACGGTGGCCGTATAATAAACGCCTTTTTGAAGAAGTCCGTTTATTATTCTTCTCATTTTTATTCTTCCTCTTTCTCACTCCCTCACTCTGCAGCCTAACTCCTTCCTTTCCCTTCAGAATGCTGAGATGGCCCCTTGGATGAAGTGGCGTGATGGGTCTACGCTCCTGAATAATTTCTTTCTATCTGCCACTTATCTTACTTCACGATTCCCAAGTGTTTCGTATGGTATGCATAATTAATTAAAAGTTCATTTTCTTTCCAGTAGCACGACTGCCACAGGTTATGTGTTGTTGTGAATAATCTCAAATTTTCGCTTGTATCTTATCCAACATGAATAGTTAGATTATAATCTGAATATTCAGCTAAGGAAACTTGCTCCTGAACGAGATGAAAGTTAGAATTCTTCAAAGTTCTGGAATGCTTCAAAGTTTTGTCGGTTTGAGGTAAATAATGATAGCTTTAGTGTTTGAAAGAATATGATGTTCCTGATCTCAATCTGGTCAATTCTACTCGAATATTCAACAAAACCTGCATTATTTCCTATTATGAACAATTTATTATCGTTACCCAGAGAATAAAAATTATGTGTTAACGCTTGTGTTAAATTGTAACACTTTGACTTGTGATGAAGAGTGAAGTCAGTCTCCTTCACTGATTTCTCTGATCTCATGAGTGACAAGAATATAAATGATTATGAACTGATTATCGTTATATGCTTATCGTAAGGGAATATCCATGAATATAGAACACAACCAATGCCTGGTATATCAGAAAAAGTGTATGATCCTTCTGTCTCAGTGTTCTCCCATTCTCCTTTTCAGATACAATGCTCAATGCATAATTCGAGTCAGACAAGAATGAGTGTGTCGAAGTTTGTGTGGTGGTTGACCGTTAGTTTTAGCAAGCTTGATAAGACTCGTGGACAGAGCGCTGGGACTACTTCTGCCGTGGACAAGACAAGGCTGCTATCAAGTGGGGGCATCTTTGTCGTTGCAAATGATACTAATTAATCGCAGAACTGCTACTCCAGCGACCGTCCACTATACGTCATTCTTACCCCACTCCAGCCACCTTCCTTCGGGCACTCAGATATATTGTCCGCATTAATCAATTCATTGATAAAAACTGAAACTAAGCGCTTTACCGCCTACCACCTACTAAGCGGGATTATCAAAAAATAGCCGCTGGCTCTGAGCGGTCACATTTTTCAAGCTGATAACTGCATTTTATCCGAAACACGGACAAGGTTTCGCAATTTGTTCCCTGATGCTCCAAGTGCAATCGAACTCATTTATGATTGAGCAACCACGCATTCTGGTTTGGAATTTTTAATTGGAAGTCTTATCGAGAAATTAAAATTTGATAGGTCTGTGTTCTCCTCATTATGGTTATTTTTTGGATTGTGAGAATCAACATTTGGAATTGACATCAATCATATAACGTCTACAGTAGTAGTCTAGTGAAATTAATCACAGAATAAAGAAGGGAAAATGGAGGATTGTATGATACATCACTAAATTGGATAATACTAATCACTAAATAATAGGAATTTATCTCAATATTGAAACATTTGAAAGAGGGATTTTTGGAAAAGTAAAGGCAGTGACGTAACTAGTCTGACTGCGCCCCAATGCAAGTACTCCCCGTGCGCCCCTATTCGTAGACTCATCTCCCCCTCCCCCATAACCACTAACAAAACTAATGACATTTCTCCGTACTTCCACACTTCCTGGATTCCTGGATACTACAGAGTGGTCCAAAAAAATTAATCCACTGTTTAAAAGTCCATAACTTGCAAACTAATTGATGCAGTTGTCTCATCTTTGGGTGAAAGTAGTTTAAAGTCCAACTTAAACACATCACTTTAGGTGTTCTAAATGGCCACAATTCAAACTACACACAAACGATGCCGCCGGAACTGCAGCAAAGCTACCTACTGACTACACGACATTGTGCAAGCTATATCCAATTATTAGAGAAAGATTATTCGAGAAATATAATTTATTATGTACCGTACAGTGATTTTGAAGTTTATTTATTAATAAAATTATTATTATTATTATTTTATTTGTTTAGACCCATGAAGGATCACAAAAAGCAAATCATGCTCTGTTATTCTTTTTGTTCTTCCAGAATTCTTTCATCCTTTCACTGTGTGCAACTCGACGCTCTTCCGTCCATTTACCCGCGGGTCTTCTGGGTTTATCATCTGGTGTAACTTCCCAGCTATAGATCTTATGTCTGAAGATCTTTCGATCCTTGACGTCTGTGAATGTAATGCCGGCATTTTCCAGATCGGTTTGAACTTGTTTGATCCAGACTGTTGTTGTTTTTAGTTTCCGTGCGTACTCCACAATTTGCTTCGTTAGCCGGCCGTCATCCAATCTCAAGATGTGTCCAAAAAACTTCAGTCGCCGTTTGCGGAAATCTGTCTCAATATTGGAATACCTCTCTGTGACCGTGTGCGATTGTAGTCGATATCCTTCCTCTGTGAGTCTTGGGCCAAGGATCTTCCTGACAATCTTTCTCTCCGCTTTTTTAATATTCTCCAGTACCCCTCTACAGTTGAGGTTCAAGGTCTCACTAGCATAAAGTACCTCAGGCTTGATAACCGTTGTGTAGTGTCGAACTTTTGTGTTAATGCTCAAACATTTTTTGTTGTAGATGTTCGCGATTTTCCCATATGCTCTCCTCATTTTGAGCTCCCGTGTTTTTTGCGCCAATCTCTCTGTACCTGTGGGTTCAATGATCTCACCCAGGTATTTGAAATGATTGACCTTGTTTATTGTGCCATACTGAGTGATCAACTTCTGCGTTGTGATGTATTTATTTATTTATTTTTGTTATATTATATTATTTATTTTTATATATATATTATATTAGCAACTGAAATCCACTAGTGTCTGTACTGGTATCCGGCGGCTAGTGGTCAGCGTCTGTACTCCAGGTTAGGGGCGGCTGAAAGCATCATGTTCCAAAGGCCTCAACAACCTCTGGTCCTATCCGGTCCTGGCACACACCAGGCCAAACCCTTGAAATATAAGCAAAAAAAAATTATTATTATTAAAAAAATTAATTGAAAGTAAAATTAAGTTACTAAACATTTCCAAACACCATTAAAACATAACTGACGTAAGGATCACATTACATTAAAGAATAGACTACTTCTTACTTTACTTAACATTTTATATTTATTCAGTGCCCTATACAGTACACTATGATATTGCAAGCTGCAATATAATGTTCATGTTCCGTTTCTCAAAATTTGATTAATTTTACTAAATAATGCATTTGTAGGTTAGGCATATTGTTGCTCAAGACAAGACAAGACGAGATTAGTCACGTTGAGTCACAGTAATTCACATAGTTGCTTATGAAGCAGCACACACCGATGCAATGAATAATCGGTGTGTGTTGCTTCATAAGCAACTGAGTAAAGTAATGTGACTAAACGAGACTAATCTCGTATTGTCTTGTCTTGACTAACCGGTGTACGCCTAGCCTTTCAGTCAAAGAGCTGCCTACAGCTCATAGTGACAACACTTTATTACTTTTGCTTTAAAATTTATAAAACTCATTCTAGGATAGCCTCGGTTGAGCGGAAATCGGTTAAGCGGAAAACCGAGACAACTGTGCCACGAATATTTATTTATTTTACAGAATACATTTATTTTCGGTAGCTACAGGGAGTTTTGCTTCATCGTATTTTATTCCTAGAAATTTTCCAAAATATCTGTTTTTTGCGCCCCTCCAAGTCCTGCGCCCCCTGAAGGCCTGCGCCCCAATGCACCGCATTGGTTGCATTGGCGTTAGTTACGCCACTGAGTAAAGGTTGAAATGGAGGTTTGATTCTAGCATAGAGAAAGCATAGCGGCAAGTGCCACGCTCTGCTTTCTTTATGATTCTAGGTTCTCTAGTTCTATGATTCTACCAATTATAAATGTATGAATATATCATAAGAATGGAAAATGGATCTTTCAAGCTCAAGCTTTTTATCTATTCGTTATTCCACAATTTTAGCTTGATAATTGCAATTCAGATTGTTATAGGCATATTCGTGCGTCAAATATGCTTTTTAAGACTCCTTATAACAAATAATTTCATGAATCGTGATGAAATCATCCATTACTATGTATTTTATCTTGAATTAACAAAATGTTGACGACTTCTCACTAAAACGATAACCAAATAAAAGATCATTTAAACTATTAATAGAATAAAACTAAACCGTGAGTAAAGACAAAAGACTTTACAATGTTGTATTGTCTTTGCTTCAACTGAATAGAAACTTTATAAACTTTTTGTAATAGTGCTTTATAATAGCAAGTTTTTTTAAGCTAGAACTAGACCCTTGACAGCAAAACACGTGCCAGGAAGAAAGTACTCGGAAAGAAGGAGTTACCACTGGGTGGCCGACCCACCTATCTGTGTAGCTACTTCCTCTTGGTATAAAATTGCTATCAGCCCTTCTTATTCATTATACCGAGATACCGGTGCATAGGCTACATTATAGCTATAGCAGGATCCAATTAACTTGTCATAAATCAGCTGATCCAGTAATAATTAAACAGTGATTTCGACACAATAATCAAAAGGCTTAAAAGTCTTAAAGAACTTTGAAGTCTTTAAAAGACCTTTTTAAAGAAGAACTTTTAAAGAATAACTTTTTAAAAGACCTTCTCAATAATCTGCGAGATTCAGCATTTGTAGGTTAAGTATTGCGATTATATGCTCGTCGATCATATGTTTTCTGACAAGTTAAACGGATCCTGCTGTACTTTTAATCAAGAGTATGAAGTACGATTCATATTCATTTCATTCACCACCATAATCAATTTCTGTTCCATATAATTCTTTTATGGTATTTCAATCATAAACTTCTCTATGTAATATAAATTATACTATTGGATTAATATTTTTTTCTTTCAATCCTGAGTTCTATAAAATATATTTATGATTATGGAAATAAGATGTTTGATAAATCAGAGAGGTTTTAGACATAGTTGACACTTTTTTTATGAATACAATGAAGCTCACATCACATCAAAATTGTGGAGAGATGATGAAAATTTTCAATTTATATTTTATTAATATATGATTGATATGTTTCAATCGAGTTTATCATTACAGTGCTTTATGTCCATCATCTATCATTTTATGCCAAAACATATGGAATCTTCCATGGTATATTGACAACAGTATATTGCAAAAAGTGTTGCTTTATTTTGTAATCCTATCTTCAATGTATGAAATAACCATTACCATCCTTTCACACCATTCTCTTGAGATAAAACAGCCGAATTACCATAGGTAATAGATTTATTCTCCACAAAGCGAGTGTTTCTTGATGCGAAATTCAACTCTTGGCCCCTTCAGCACCTTTCTAGATCTTGATGACCTATTGCACCGCTAAAACATAACGCCTGTCTGTCCGTTATGTAAATGTACTTCATTTTATTTATATAGAACACGAAACCAATATCCATCGACCGATAGTGTACGCTAGTGCAGCACAATAGTGCACAGCGGTTGTGCAAGACACGTTTAAATGGGCCATAGTCAAACTGTGAGTGTCCGTCACTCGAGTTGGTTGTTCTTTTGTTCTTTGTTGCTCGGATTCTCTCGACGCAATCTCTGCTTTCCAATGAAAAGTACTGGACACTGTTCGGGTAGTTCACACAGTCCTATAATATTTCCAACAGTAAAGAATAGTGTCAACTTGTAAGAACACAATCATTACTCAATCAATACTCCACCCCCTTTCGTTGAACTTTACGTTCCAGGGGCGTATGGTTGGTGTCATACTTCAGAATTACACGTTTACTTGCAAATTCCAACAGCTTGAGTACAAATTCCATCTCATGATTCTCTTTGTAGCACCGTACAATACATATTTCTTCGATTATAGAAGGTTATTTATGATAACAGTAATTTATGAAAACGTTTGTCTGGAATAATTTACGGTTTGTCAAGTTCAATTGATGAAATTATTTCATTATAGTATGTGATGGCAGACCTTAGTGTCATGAAGTTTATTTTTAGTTCACAAGAAATGAGAGTAAAAAATTGTTAGACCAAGTTACTTATAACTAGTAAAATATACTAGTAAAATTATAATTATAACTATAAAATATTGAAAAAAATTATAGTATGAGAAAGTGACTGATTTACCTCAAAACTCACAAATGTATTCGTATGAAATCGTGGGGACGCTCGTATATTAGTCATTGTACTTCTAGTTCTTCCATTAGATTTTCTTCTTTTAAATATTCAGAAATAACCCTCTTATGGAGTTGTTCTTATTGACAACACATTACTCTCCAAGTTATTCACAGAATGTTTTCAACACTAAAGCCTACCATGCCTCCTCAAATTACTTCCATACAACCTCTAAAAGTCGTCAAATTCAATGCCTTGCCTATTAAAAGCTCATTCACAGAATAAATTCTCGCTTAACTCAATGTAGTATGTTACTATGTTGATAGCGCAGTTAACATTCTCAACATCCAGTTGCTTGCTTTGTCTCCTGCATCTGTGGGTAGTTGAGAGTATGAACCCTCAACACTCTAAACAGCATTTTATGCTTAGTTTTATTACTTCTATCACTTTTATGAAGATCGTGTACTTGACCGGAGAGAAGCAAGACCTGATCATGCATGCAAGAGAATGAATTTGAAATTGTGTAACTATTCAAAAAGCCCATTCCAATAGACGCCATTAATTCTCAAACAATTTATGTCACTTACGTGACAATATGCCTGTGGGAAGTTTGTTCTTGAAGGGAAAGTGTCAATAAAAACCACTTCACATTACATAGAGACAGCCACATAGGGCCTTTATACCTTGTATCTAACAAGTACAATAAGAAAGTCTAAATACTTTCAGTCGAATCATCTCCTTATTCTTTTTCACCCATAAAATTTGATAATCAGAAACAAGTTGTTACGGTATTCATCCTATTATTATTATAATCATCAAACTTCACTCCAAATAACGTCCTTCATAGTGTTCATGCAATCAATAAATTTAAATCGAGCTAATCATGGAAACATCAGGTTCTGTGATCTTGATCTATTTGAAGCATGCTTTTAACATTAATTTGACAAAACAATTGAATTGATTCCAATTAGAAATTTATTGAATTCAAGGTAGATATATTGTCATTCAAGGATTCAAGAAGATATATGTCACTCTTTAAATTCAAAACTAATAACTAAATTCTACTCAGAACTTCTTGAAAAATGTTCTTTCTAAAAAAATTTCCTGGATTGTGACCAGGGGTCTCATAGAAGTTGGAAGTCCTGTAATAAAACAAAAGGTGAACCAACACTAGACTTGAGGTTTCTTGAATATTACGTCGTGCTATTCGCTATTCATGTTCAGTGTGTCTTCTTGGTTTACAGTACTCACAGTTAGGCTAGGCGTACACCGGTTAGTCAAGACAAGACAAGACGAGATTAGTCACGTTTAGTCTCAATAATTCACATAGTTGTATGACCCCGATGCAATGACTAATCGGTGTGCTGCTTCATGAGCAAACATATAGACGTTTAGTCACACATTCATATAGAAAGTGAGGCAATACACCGATGCAATGACTAATCGGTGTGTGCTGAGCAACTATGTGACTACTGCGACTAAACGTGACTAATCTAATCTTGTCTTGTCTTGACTAACCGGTGTACGCCTAGCCTAATACTTTTTACGTCTTTTTCTAGTTTAGCAGTACTTGTGAATACTTGAAACAGGTCCTAAGAGTGACATTTTTGATAAGATGGAAATATTTTAATTTTATAGTAAAGTTATGGGTGATATGAAGCAGAATATTCATAAATTGGAAACGTATACTACCTCGTATCGTGAAAACTCTACGTGAAAGTAATTTAATTTCAAGATAGAGTGCGCACAGATAGGTCTGTCAATTGCAAGGAACAAGTCGTGTGACCAAGGAATAATGACAGGTGCACAATAAGGTTCAGATGGAGACGACGATAGAAGTCAGAGAAAAGCGGGTTAGGTGGTCGCCGTCCTGGGAGGAGATCGCTCTGGCGACGGAACCGGCAGCATCCGTCACACGTCAGGCCCGTCGCCGATAACCAGTTGATAAGCGAAAAGGTGCCCGTCGATGATTACAAAGCAAAGAACGAGAAGAGCCGTGGAAGGAAGAGGGGTGCACTGATAGGGAGCCGCCTATCAGTCAGCGCGAAATTTATGCCGAGAGAAAATTCATCGAGAGAAGAAAGAAACGGAAGAAAGTCTCGGTGGTGGTGGCGGCGGCGCTACTCGCTTGTCATTACGATTGGCGAAAAGCAGAACGACAGACACCGTGCAGGTAATCTGCTCCTTCCTCCTTTGACAGATAAAAATACATAATAAATCATTGATAGAGAGGCCTATTAGCGGCGTCGCTGCTGTATGAGGGGGCCTCAGGATCTACTATCTCAGTTGTGAGGAAGGATCCTGCACCACCCACCTCCCGAAAGGGGTTCGTTCATATTTCAGCGGCGGCGCTGTCTGTCGCGACGCTTTGCATGCCTTATCAGCAGCGTTGTCGCGTTCCGCAGGAAATTAGCCGATACCTGCCTGGCTAACAAAGAAACCAACCGTCGTCTTCAATGTGTGTCGATTTTTCCATCACTTCTCTCCTCACCACCCATTACACCGTGCTGTTGTATCGCGATGTATACCTTTAAGGCACCCTACAACTTTCATATTTTTGACATCTATATAATTATGTTACACGCATCTCGTTTCACACGTTTTCTCAATATCGAGCATATTTTCCAAGTAAATTCGAATATCATCACAAATTATTGCATAATACAAATGTGGATGATACACATTCTACAATGAATCTCTTTCGAAAAATCTAGTATCCTGTTTAGGCTGATACGATCGTACATTGGTCAATTATTAATTAATTGATTTATATTCTCAGAATCCCATTGAAATGGTGGAGAATCGGATACTACTACTACTGAATACTCTAGTCCCTAGTACTTTCAGAGAAAGTATCAATCTCCACTTTTTCTTCATTCGAATAGATAGCGATATTGGTTATTCCTCAAGCTGTGCTGACTGTATAATAGGGGATCAACAATTCGGTTTGATCTTGTCATGAACAATAATTCTTGAAATCTTCTCCTACCAGGTTTATTGATCAAAAATAAAAATTAATATAGTAAAAAAATATCAATATAATAAAGAACTAATATAGTTAGTATTGATTCTTAATCGATTTGGCGTGCCATAAAATACTTGAAATAAGTGTTGTCAAATGGAAGATGAAATAGTTCTCCTTAATTCGCCGCTTTCCTCCTCATTTAGTTTCTAACTCTGCTGATCATTACTTCTTTGTGTATTATCTCTCGCACATCACTCTGTCTCTCTGTTAATGATTTTAATATTACTAAATTTCCAAAACTATTAGATCGGGCTGTGGTAGTTTTTTTGAGACAGGAAACTTGATCGACATTGTAAGTGACAAGTTGGCAATCTCGAGACTGACGCTGATGAAGGAGGTAGGGCTACTGTAGGGAATGAGGAGTTGTCACGCATTATGCAGGGCTCATTGAACTGATGCGGTGCTGCCCGGTCCTCCCTCAGGCTAAGGGAAGCTGTGACTGAGATAAGCGACTAACGAATGCTAATGCGATTTTTCTCGGCAATCGTTTGGTTCGGCTGGCAGTGCGCGCTCTCTGATTGACTGTAGAAACGCATTCGTCGTCCCGGCTCGCATCCCTGGTCGCCACCTTATCTTTCTCTGCTCATTTCTACGTGGAAATCCAACTACGAAAAAAAGACAGGAGAAATTATCTTCTCCCCGTTCCTGCTGATCCCAAATCGCCCCCTTCCCACGAATCTTTTCCCCCCGGTTTATTTTTAATACAGATTTATTATCGCCCATCCCCGCCAGCGGCAAAAACGGAAGATGAAATAGTTCTCCTTAATTGCCTATCGCCGCTTTCCTCCACATTTAGTTTGTTACTCTGCTGCTCATTACTTCTTTGTGTATTATCTCTCGCACATCATTCTGTCTCCAACCTGTGTGAATTTTTCATCTTTTACAGCGTTTAAAACGGAGCTTCTAGTTGGATCATTGTGCCGCCAGGAAATCCAAATGTGACACAGACTATGATTATCAATGATATGAGGATCTCATAGTAATATAAGTTGAGATTCATCAGAATTATTGCTAATACTACATTAGTTTTCATTGATATTAACTGATATTGAATGATTAGAATGCTGGATAGGCTGAAGAAGACTAGAAGTTGGCGAAACCACAATTTATAAAAACAACGAGATAGCGGTTTCGGTTGTTACAGTATTGTCAATCTCAGGTAAACTCTTTTAATCCAGTATGGATAATTACAACAATGTCACCTCCGCTACTAAAGAAAAAAGAAGGGGAAAATGATAGGGCGTTGATATCGCATTTTGCATACGTTTTCCAATTCTTTTTTTATTATATTTTATAAGGGAAGATCTAGGATAATGCTTTATAATCCTTCTCATCTATAGAATCCAGAATTATAAAATCGAAATTATTGAATGGAAAGGACTCTTTTCCGTTGATATTTTATCAAAGGTTCATCAAGAAGATAAATATTGTAGTTCAACTTCTGAGTGACATATGGTGAGTTGGTGCAGACTGAATTGAATTCTGAATGCGTGAAATTAAAAGGAATGTGTGCTATTACGAAGTGAAGGAATATTGAAAAGAAAATAGTGAGAGATTGTAAATTTTTGCCAATGAGTAGTCAGGGAAGTGGTTATCTATTGCTGTGTGTGTGTTTTTTTTTTATAAGTGGGTTTTTGTGTTTATTGGTATATTAAATGATTGATCAGAGGAGCAATGGTGGACGTGAGGTATCGAGTTCCATGTAACTGATAATTAATAGCATTTATTTTTTCACTAGTCATTTTGTAAGTTACTTTTGATAATTGGAATATGAGAGAAATGTATCTATGAAAACGAGATTGATATCCCACAAGCTGTTGAGAATTGAGAGGTGTTACTTACTCTCCCACTGGCTGAGTAGCTTGTACGTGGTGCACATTAATATAAATCTATTTAAAACGCTTACTCTCTTTAGTTGCGAGTAATAATCAAAGGTGTTGAAAAACTGACCTTATAATAACCTTAACCGTAAATTGAACAGTTAACTGGCGAATCATGACTGTTAACGTACTTTCACCTCAAGGATTTAATGTGCAAGTGGTCTTAGTGAGATTAAATCTTTTCATTAATTTAGACGGAAACACCTCTATGGCTGAACTCTTTGCTCTGCTCTTTATCAGTTATATTATTAAAGCAAGTATGAACCGAAATCACGAACAGAGTATCACTCATCTGCAAGTTTGCTGTTAACTACACTGCATATTTGAGTGTCCATATTGTACTTGAACTCGATAAACGTATATGTTCCCATGCCATGCTATTTTTGTAATTAAATCGTGAATAACTTATCATGATGAATATTTAAATGCATGTGCAAAACAGTCTAAAACAATCATTGAATCAGAATGGAATTTAGCAAATTACTCATCAAAATCTTCTCTCAGAGATATCAATTGGAGAACTCTATAGACCTAGCTCACAATTATTATAACAAGAAATGGATGGTAGACAAATAGAATTCTATAGAATTAGCATAAGAGAATTATTAAGAATTAAAAGAATTCTATAGGCTCAGCATACAACTATTATTACAATAAATGGATAGACAAATAGTAAAGCATTATTAGAAAGTCCAAAGTGATATTTACCATAAATAGAAAGAAACGTTCTTTCGCAAACCCGATGACATTTAACTCTCAAGAAACTCTCATTGATGATATTTTTCTAATAAACGAAAATCCAAAACAGTTTTTCAATCGATCAAAACATGATAGAACTTGGCAGTTCATGAATTGTATTCATTTTTCTACTAAAAATTTCACAAGTTCACATTATCATGAACACTACAATACAAATAACATATTTACAAAAAAGTCAAATCAAGTTTATAAAAATAATGAGCATCAGGTAAGATGCTCTTATAAGTGCTAGCGAAAATCATTATGATTGAAAACACGATATCAATTTCTAAAATAATATTCTTAACCTTCATGGATATGATCTGTTATAGTAACAAGTTTTTTACTATAGATGTAGTATCGTTTAATGTACGTGGCAGGATTATGGTTCGTGGAAATGTATTCAATCAAAGTGATTGAAGATGAGAATTACTGATGGCGTTCTTTCAGCAAAGAGATCCTAAAGCTGTTAGTTAAAAGATACACGCCGTTAAAAGGCAATAAACGTGTTTATACTGTAATATTTTGCACCTTTTTCTAGTAATATTAGGTTTAGGAGGGTATAACATGGCTTGATGGCTACACTCATCGTTCGGGGAGATCTAGAAGTCTTTGCGGTCAGACACCGGCCATGAAAAGAGCCGGACTCTCTATCTCCATCATATTATCTCTTTCACAGTTATGGGCCGACATTATTGAACCATGAAGCCCTCTGCCAGTTTTTCCAAGCTGGGTGCGCTGGAGTTGTCTGCAGTTCAACTACTTCTTCATTACAATGAAAGTATTGATTAAGATCAGAGTCGAGAGGGTTGTTGTACAAGTACAGTATCAGTAGCGTTCCTCTATACATGTTTCATAGAATTTTCTAAACACTAAGCTGGCTACAAATTTCTGAATAAATTCCTTTTAGAAGAATGGGTTGAAATTACTATTCATCCAATGATCTAATAAACCACTCCAACATTCATCAGATTTAGTATGTAATATTCCTGAGGTATCAATATTGATTTCTAGGAAGTAGACAATAATCATCAGGGAAATCATAATGAAAGCATTGACGTATAGTATTGAAAGTTATATCTCTTCTCACTGGAGAGGGTTGTTGTAGAAGAAAGTATATAGAGATAGCGTATCTCTATATACGTCTCACTTATAAAGTGTTACAACTTTTCCTTTACAATAAGCTACACGTTTCTGACCCAATTCTTGTTCGAAGAAAGGGTTGAAATTACTATTTATCCAATTAATCATCTAACTTGAAGTTTAATATTTTTGAGGCAGCAGTATCGATTACTAAGGAGCTGATAACGATCAGGAACCGGGGAGTTACGGGGAATAAAATGGCCTCGGAATCTCTTGCAGTTGGAGATTAGATGTTGTAAGTTGGTGGCCACTTAAGCGGCTAGCGGGTATACTGGTATGGGCCCAGTGGAGAATGATTACGCGGCTGCATACTAAGATGCCCGAAACAATTAATTTGCAACCGAGAGGCGAGCTTCAACAGTGTGGAAGGCGCCGAGAGTGGCTTCTAAGAAGATAAGCTTCCTTCGCTGGCAACCCGCAGATAAGTAGGACGGAGGAGTGTATATCTATATACATAGGAAAGGCTAGGGGTGGTGGTTATCAGTGCCTGTTCGCATCCCCATGCATTACGGGGCTTATATGTTCTTCCACCCTGCCGCCCCCACTCGCGCAACTAATAAACACTTCTGCCTTTAACTGATAGCTTTGATGAATATAAATAAGCAGCGTTATCGCCGGAGACTAGGAGGTGGCCTGCAGGCAGTTATTCAAATATTCTCCCTGTCCTCGTTGACCGATAAGCCCGGTCTGCTCTCCTGTTACTAGGCTCTCTGCTCCTGGTAGCGAGAGATAAAGACGCCAAGGCGCCACCGCCCTACAAGCCGCTGATAAGATGTTCGCCCTCCCCCACCATCTTCATCCGCTGTTGTACAACACACTCGCCGCTCACTCGCGAATTTCATCCGCGCGCTTGCCTTCCTAGTTTCAGAAACGAACACGAACACACTTACACTTCGCGCGCGCTCAAAGACTCTGTTTTATACAGCTACTTCGTTTTCATACAATTGAATCTAGGTATTGAGTTACTCGTTGTCGCACGAATCTCAATCTCATTATCACTTCCTATTCAGTTCCCTCCCCAACAGATTAATATACACTATTCTATCGAGTGACGAAAGATTGGTATAAGCATCAATAGCCTGCAAAATGAGAGTGTAACAATAAAAAATGCTCTCACAATCAAGCAAAAAAAATTTCAAGTTATCGTTTAACTGGTAGATAAGTTTTTCATTTTTTAACATTATCTATACTTAATCTCATTATTATTCCACAAAGGCATTTGGATGACGAACTGTTTCTGTTCGCTTAAAAACACCCAAAAAAAGTTATCTGCAAAAGAGAAGCAAATTTTCTGCATCTGAGTCGCTGAGAGTGGACTTCTATAACACCTTCATGTGTACATGTAGTAGAGTTTATTGAATTATTGGCCATCTCAAAAGTAAAATAATGAAACTATACGAATTGTATTCAATCAATAAAAAAAAATAGTGATAGGACTGAAAGTTGTTCGATTTGAAAATATTTGTGAATCTTGAACATCTCACACGGAATTGAATGTTCGAATGCTGCTGAAGGGCAAAATGGATAATATATGACACCAATCATGCAAATGGAAGAAATAATTAATGTATTAAAAGTATACAATGTTGCTGTGTGTCACAGTGAGTTAAACGCCTAATACTAGTTAATATCAGCTTGCTATCAATAATTGTGTTTTCTGGATTGAAATAGGATCCTATCCATACCCTGTTGCAAGGGAATAAACACAGTTGAATTTTTCCACTACTTTTTGTCTGCATTGTTATTATGTCGCAACGTGTAATCAACTTTTCTGAATAAATTGAACTTGCTATAGATAATAAGAAAAGATTGCATGAACAATGAGAGCTTTTTATAACATTATCACAGGGAAACATAATGCTATTGTTTATCTATCGGGAGTAGAAAAAAGGGGGTTTGGTTTCCCATTATTCGTTAATGTATATTTTGTCTCTTATCTTCTAATGTCAGGAATGAGGGGATGGATCTGCAGATAAGTGAAATAAAAGAGGGGAGAAATTATCAGGTTTTTTCTAACAAAGTAGATCTTTTTGTCCTGTTATTATGGTGGAGTGTCTGGTCGTTATCGTGCCTGCCAGTGTGTTGATCGTAACTCAGATAACAGCTCGTTTCTAGTGAGGACGAGGGGCGAGTGGGGTTTGCGATTAGAAAAGAGATATAAATTGTAGTTTCGTCTTGTGCCATTGTTGGGAGATTTGTTGAGTGAGAGTGAAACGCTCTGTTATCAGGTCTGACTGGGAGGGCTCCGAACCCTTTTTGTTCGATGGCATCATCAGTGTTCCCAATCTATAGGTGGGAGAGCTCCCCAGTACGAAGATAGGGCTCTGCTCTGAGCAGGGCTATGGCCCTATTAAGGGCTGCACTGCCCATCGACCCTTCGTTCTTCGGTTGGAGGCGGATCGGAAGACTCCCCTAGTTCAGTACCGGGCTTGACTTCTGCCGAGTAGGTTGCGTTTCGCTCCTTTTTAGCACATCGCCACGTTGGGGACGATCCTCATAAACACGTGGGTAGTCGTGTCTTTCAATTCACGTATAGGACATGAATCAACGTATTCTCACATTCATGCTGCTTCATGTGTTGTGTGACATTTTGTGAATTCATAGATTTTGCATAATTTAGTTTTGTATGAAGGCAACTTCGAAAGTGTTCAAGATAATTAATTCTGTTTTGAGAGGAGACAGGCTCACAGAGACAAGTTTCAGGCAGGCGTAATTGATTCCACAATGGAACTGATAAGTAATTTCTATTCAATTGATTCAGTACATTAATAGACATTATTGTGAGAAAAATAATGGGATATTCTATGTTATGTTGATTATAAATGACAGTATTCCATCTGATATTTCTGCTATGGGATTGCAAGACGAGACTGTTCTTCATCAAGGTGAGTGATTTTTTCTCAAGGTCCAAGAATACGGTAATGTTCTCACAAAAAGTAATGTATGTTCTTAACACTCAAATAGCTAAAGATATCCGAAATACACCTGGATATTGACAACAAACATGATTACTGTAGCAATCTTCACTTCATTCTCTTCATACATTCCCTCGTATCTGCTGAGACAATCTAGCAATTAAGTAGAATTGCTTGGAGAATATAGAATGTATGGATATACCTTTCGCTCGAAAGTTTTGCAGCTTTCATGTAATTTCTATTTTGTGTTTCGCAGCTCTCTGGCATTACTCTTAATCAACAGATCAATAAATTGTCATGTATTTCCAAGTTATTGGCAATAGCCTACCCTAATGTTTGGCTTGAAATCAATATTCCATTAAAAAATATAACTATCATCGGCCATGTCCAAAATCTACGTGTACGTATCCTTTATTCAGTTCATCTTTTGCTGCTGATACAGCACCCTCGTAAAAGTCATAAGACCCAGTCACAAAAAGGCCTGTTAACCTCAATCTCCAACAACTAAAAATGTTGTAGTAATCAAAGATAAACTTTAATCTACTTTTATACAATCGGTGACTACCGTACTTAAATAGTCATAATATAAATCGAAAGTTGAGTGATCATTAAGAGTTTCCCTACGCCCCTTCCTTTTATCTTCATTATTTCATCTTTTTATCATGGCTTCTTCTAACTTCCACGAATGTGTAAAATGTGTATTGGTCGGTAAATTTTAACATTGGTATGAGCCCTTTCCCTTTATCATCTTACCTTTTTATCCATTTTTTTTTTAATTCCACCAAGAAAGAATGTTCATTGGTAATTTTGGATACGGGTAATTACATCTACGTGTACTATAAGTAATAGAAGGTATCGGTAATGTCATTGTATTGGTCAGATGTCCTCATTGTTGACGTGAGAGAGAAAATAGCGCAATAACTATCATGATGATTGTTGGAGGCGCGAGCCGAGCAGCTAACCTAACCTCAAAAGTAGCGCTGGCCCGTTGGCGGCCCGCAGCGCGATGATGACGATGATGATTATGATGGTGGTGATGGAGCGCGGCGATAGTTCACGCCGTAAACTCAACGCCAGATCCACGATAACGATACAACGAACCGGGGCTCTGGCTGTGGGAGAGTGCGGCGCGGTGCGGTGCGGCTGCCGCTATCAGTGTTGCCCGACCGACGGCCGTTACCGTCACTTTGCGGCCATTATTGCCGGCACCCTCGCAGACACATTTCAACAGTCTCACTTCACTCACAGCACACCGCGCTGAAAGATTAGCTCCGTCTTGAAAAGAAGCGAAAACTGCTGTGCTACATACTGTACCATACGTAACGCTATCGTTTCACAAATCTCGAAAACGGCTCGACGTATTCAAATGCGCCATCAATATGGTGTGAGTAGCCCGGCCTGCCCTGCTATGGTATGACTATACTGGCCGTGTGCGATCGAATGCAACGGCCTGATACTTATCGGCGTGTACGTTACGAAATCGTTGCATTACTGAAGGCTACTCTACCAAAGGCTCTTTTCAACGCCGATATTACTCATTTTGACGGAGTTTTCCCTCCCAAAATGATAATCATGAAACCTTCAGCAATGAAATTGTGATAATCACTCTCATACAATCGAGGAGTGTAGTTAGTTTGTAGTGAGTACCCAGTGTAGTCTGTAGTAGAGAACATTAATCTTGTAATGATTGTTGTATCATATTTAAGGACCTTTAGCACAATATTTAGATCTAGCTGGAACAATAATTTTTTTGTTTTTATTTGAGTTAATGCGCTTTCGATGAAATATCCTTTGTGAGTGATAGCAGTGTAGTCTGTGATTGAGTTTATAAGCTTCATCTGTAGTTGGTACCGTAGAATTAGAAAATTATGAATAATAGGACTCTATAACTAATCATTAATCATCAATAGAAATAGATTAATAAATAATTATAATGTATTATCTATAAAAATTTTGTAATCATTGTTTTCTCCAACCATCAGCAATTAGTTCAAGAATAATGGAATATGAAAATAATTGTTAGAAGTGATTGGTGTGTTATAATTGTTGGTGTAATTGAACAGAATTTGGAGAAAATCTTAACTATTTCCTCATTCTTTTAAAGTGGCAAAAAAATTCTGCTGAAGATGGAGCTGCATTAGTCAATTATTGCTCCTTCTCAACAAGATATCCCATACCAATCTATAGTAAAGTCCAGGTAAATCTGGAATCAATCGCCAGTTATATATCCTGTTCTCCTTTGTTCACCACATGAAAACAAAGCACACTTGAGAAAAAAAACCACACTGTCAGTGACCGATTTTAGTCAAATATGGAACGCATCAGATAGCTGAACGTACAGACGATCAGATAAGAGGAAAACCTTCTACCTGGCATGTCCTGTTGATAGACAGATGATTGTACAGATTAGGTGTTCACGGATCAGCTTTCAGACTCCTCCAGTCTTATCTTTTATCTATTCTTCCCAAATTGAAACTGGATAAGCGAGTTTTTCTTCAGATGAGCAGATAATTTATTTGTAAAACATTACAAACAATACAATGGGAAGGTTCTTGGTTGTCAGTACAGTTGTTACTTTTGTTTGGAGGTACAGAATAAATCTGGAAAGTGGAAAGTAATTAGTAAGTTCAAGTCTCCGAAGTCGTTTCCAGTTGTTTTTACTCAAGTTTAAAAATATTATTTTCGTTTTCCCCGCTGTATATTCGAATGGATCGAAATTCTTCATGTTTTATGCTATGTCAGGATTTTTATACAGTGTAGATAGTTTGAATTGGAGAGACCCAAAAAAAAAAAATAATAATAATAATATATAATATGTTTCCCCTCAATATCGAAATCAAGAATTAGTATGTTCTTATTTTGTTCGCCAAGAAAGGAAAAAACCAAAGGTCTCCGTGATTTGAAAAATTGAATAATAGTCATTTCCAATTCATAGCCTGCAGCTCTACAGATTATCTGTTCGAGCAATCTGCACTTTACTTTGGAGTTACCACACCTTCTCAGGTGAAAATATCAAAATCAACGAGCTTTTATTCAACAATCGAGAACTACATCAAAAGTAGTGTTTTGTTCTTCTTTCTAGTTTGATGGAAGTGAATCAAATATGTAGATTACAGTTTGGTGAATTGCTTCATTTCATTTTCACTCTATTAAAATCAAAGTCATTCCAGTTGAAAAGGTGTATGAATTCTTCTTAAGAGCCTTGAAGTTCATTATTACCTTCATCACAGGATTCACAGGAATTTTTACGGGGGAGGAGGGGGATCAATAAAAAGGATTTTGGAGGGGGATATACCTCTTTGGAAAATTGTTTATTATACTACTGTTCATAATAAACACATTTTGACAAACTGTATAAGAAAAGAAACTGTCAGTCTAGTCAGTCCATATTGATATCTCTCATTACTCGAAACAACATAACACGTAACAAGCACAAAATATTCTTTGAAGTAAATAATTGTGATGTGATGTTTTCACTACTCATGGTTAATATATAGATAATATAGTAAATAATATAGACTTTTTTTCTATATTATATTAGTATTATTAATAATACTAATAAATACTAAATAATAAATTAATAATACTAATACAGTAGACTACCGATTATCCGAGGTCCGAATTGGGACCGGGACAACCTCGGATAGGGAAAAACTCGGATAATACGAAGGCTAATTTCAGTTATGGTAAGAAAGACGTGAAACCCCGTAAATGTTTACAAAACTGGTTCATTGGATGCAAAAACATAAATAATCACAATATTACATACCTGTAAGCAAGTAGAAACATAGACCATTTCAATTTATAAATTATAAAGAAGTATTTGATCGTCTTCTGAGATAACCTTTTCCCGTAGATGTATTGCTATTAGACCTCTATTCATGTTTGTTATTTTTGAATGACAGGCTCGGTTAACTCAAAGCTCGGTTATACGAGTCTCGGTTAAACGGGAGTTTATTGTACTAGAATGATAATATTTTATTGTTGTTTATGGATTTACAATTTCTCCAAATTTATTCTTGTATTTTATAATAATTCTTGCATCCATAATAATCTTTCTATCTTATCCTACTTGAAATAGGATACAAAATTATCACAAAGTACCGACTCCCCTACACATACTGTAATAAGATGCAAGAGGATCTCTTCTTCATGGCGTATTGAGTTCTGAATATTGATCTGCAGCATCAATTGGACGCAGTTATGAATTTAAAATCGAGATATTTGCCGGCGGTGGTGCATCGGATCGGACCGGACAGGGTTGGTAGCCGACGAACGGAAAAGTGGCCTCACCCGACTAATGATAGAGCGGCAGGCGGCTAATGGTGGCTACTGGGCTGCGCACTCCTATCAGTGATGTCCGGAGGCCATCCAGAAGGCTTACACAGTAGCAGAACAACAACACTTTTTCAATGCGACTCCTCTCATTATATTGCATCTCACTCTTTTGTTGTTGTCGAGGTAGTAGCAAAAATATAGGAGTAATAATATATTTTTTAAAGGCTAATATTAAAGCGTAATGTTAGGCTGTGAACAGGAGGGGGAAATGATGAGGATTACTTCACAAAACATCAAAAGGAGTGTGAATTAATCTTGAAAATTTTGAGTTGTTTGGTTGATACTAATTCTCTGAAAATACCCCTTGTTGTCCTGGTATGAAGTTTGGAAAACTTGGGGTTTGACGCATTCTAAGAATACACTTCCTATAATAATGCTCATGTGTTGTAATACTTTCAAAATTTTCATGTAATTATTTTGGAATAATAACAAGGCATGTGTGTATATTCGTATAATGAAGTAACATTATTGAAGTGAATTGCCTAAATAATTCGAAAATTTTTATTGAGGTTTTTGAATTCTCAGGACACCCAAGGTACTTAAAAATCAATATCTTGAAATTCTAAAATAAATTCCTTATTAACCACACAATAGCCCAGGAATTTTTGCCTTGTTTCAATCAATTCGACTTATAAATGAATTGAAATTCATCTACTGATCCGTTGTACAATTATTCATTGAGAGTTCATAAAATGAGAATAGAATGATTGTATGTAGGAAATGATTCATTTTTCAAATTCACATCAGAATAATAATTGAGGAAGATCATACCTGTTTTTGGGACATGCAACTCCACAACATAAAAGGCGATGCAATACACTGATAGTGATGTATTCCATGAATAAATCGCATTTTTTCGTCGAGGCGGTATCTGGGTTGAAGATCACAGTAGAATGTGGTTTTTTCACATCCTCAACAATTTGTATGGAACAAAAGACGTTTGACAGCATCCAAGATTGATTGGAAGACGTGATACCTGTTCTCCAAAACTTATAACCTGAATGCAAAATTGACAGTTTTTTCAGCGGATGAATTCCATTCGCTTTATCTTTAGAAATCAGGATCAAAGTGATCAAATAGCAGCAATTTGTGTAAATTCAACAAGTCCACTCTTTAATTTGGATGACTGAACTAGTCAATATCTGAAAAAAATGGTGAAAATTGCATTTAAGCAATAATGTACTCAAGTACCCAGTTTACATATTTTTCACAAAATGGTTTTGTTATTCAAAGAACTTGATACATTTTTCGCATTCATCACTATAATAAGAAAGGATAAATGAAAGTCTTGTCACGTATTGTAATCTTATTTTTTTTAGAAAGTTATCAATATTAAGAGTCTTCTTTGAGTAAGTGAGAAACTTTCCTGCTGAAAAATTATTCAGTGTTATTGGTTCATTAGTTTGTATCAAACAATACACAGGTTTATTACTCAAATGAAGAAACTCCTGATAAAAGTCCACTATCAATATATTGTTATTGAGTTTTCTGAGGTTATAATAATCAATTTTTAAATGGTGATCTCGATCAACGTTCATCAAAAAAACTTTAGTTGCGTTAAGTAGACATGAATAGTTTAGAATTTCACAGAAATAGAATAGTAAGATAACTAAAACTTGTAAATAACTAAAACTATGCTCGGTCAGACTCTACTTATCAGAAATCATCTCTGTGATACTGTGATCTATTTATTACAGGTATTCACGAATGTGGTGAACTACTGTTTCTTCCATTTTTAGTGACTTAGCAACCATCAATTTCATATTTACATTTTGATAGTGTTCATAACTTTGCAAGACTAATAGGGTATGTACCCTATACTAAGAGTTCTACCGAGTGGTCTCGATGTTACAAAGAAACAATAGTTACCCAACGTGTGATAGTGGACGATAGTGTTGAGCCAAGAAGAGAAGAGAATGGGGAGAAGGTCTGTCAGGACATCCATCAGTCTGACTGTGAGCATGTCCGGTTGGCAGATCTTGGGAACGCAGGCTTTTCTCGATTAAGCGCTGCCTACAAAGCTCAGAGCGTGGTGTTCACTTGCATACGAAACAAGCGGCAGAAGTGAGTGAGGTGCTCGCATTGTAATTTGGACCGTGGCAACGTTACAAACGAGTGGAACGATATTTTCGCGATAAGCAACGATGGGGGAGGAAGGAGAGGGGGTTGGAAATTCAATGGGGTATTCAATTACGGGCGTTGAAGACGATGGATGATGGGTGGTGGTGAAGGGGGAGGGGAGAAGTGTAGGCAGTGAGCAGCCGATGTGTGTCCGTCCACACACTAGGGCCGCCTTCGACGATTTCCGATATTACATATCGATAAAGTCGGCAGAAAGCAAGTGATAAAACAAAGGCCCCCCGCCCCGTCGCTTTACATTGCCCGGAGACGTATTTTACGCAAATTAGCCGCCCGTCAACTGGCCGACCGCAGCCACAGCGCGTATCGCGATCACCATCACCCAGATAACCTGCCCCGAACAATGCGTGTGGGGGGGGGAGCGGTGGGGGGGGGGGGAAATCCTGTCGAGGAACTGCGTTGCCGCCGCCGCCGCCGCAGCTACTGTGCAGTGCAAGTCATTTGCTCTCGGCAGACTCTCTGTTTTATTATTTTTATTTGCTTGTTATTGTGTACGTGTGGACATCCGATCCCTGCCCGTGTTATCGCCTAACCACCTGTGCGCAGCGCACACATCGTCATCAGTCACTCTCTTTCTCTCCGTTCGTGAAAAATCTCCCGATGGAATTGAAAATTTATTCCCACTATTCGGAAAGATAATATTGTGAATGTTTGCCCTATTCGGCAACGTACCCTGGCAAAAGAAGATACTACCTATGAAATGCTTTTCATGTAACTCTTAAAAGAAAACGTTCCTACCAAGCAAACGAAAGTTATACTTTTGGTTCTATTTTTTGTTGACTCATTTCATGGTGTACCATTTGTTTTGTACTCAGTAAACCTGTAATCATTTAACATTGACAAAGAGTCATTTATGACAGGCGTGGTATAATTTATATGTAGCTAAATCGCTTTGAAAGTAAGGCTAGGGCTTACTAACTATAGTCCGTGCAAACCTTAGTTTGCAGTAAGCGTTTAAATGGCAATGCTATTTGTTATAGGGATATGGAAGCGCTGTTGCCATGTTTTGCTAATTATGTTATTCATTACTCGTCACTCACAGCTGTTCGCTCTCTTTTCTGCTCTCTCTCTTGTTTTGACATGAAACAATAAATAAATGAATTATTAAGATATCAATAAATTTATTTGTGCTTTACAATATGATTGAAATACCGTAAGCTATGGAGCAAGGAGCAAACAATCAATCAAAAGAACAAAAAATAATAATCATGGTTTAGTCCAAAAATCCCTATCAGAATGTCAGTGCAGGCTTGACTAACGCTACCTAGCGGCAAAATTTGGTACTCCAGTCATTGGAGCCGATTGCATAGAATGTCAAGTTTTGAATACACTTACTCCTCCGAGTTAGCTTTGCTGGCTACTGTGCAATCCGGCAACACTGCGCCCCATCCTATTATATTAAGCGAGCA
This sequence comes from Laodelphax striatellus, assembly GCA_017141395.1. Taxonomy (NCBI): domain Eukaryota; kingdom Metazoa; phylum Arthropoda; class Insecta; order Hemiptera; family Delphacidae; genus Laodelphax; species Laodelphax striatellus. The sequence continues at coordinate 27,162,775 of CM029531.1, forward strand.
ATTTCTGTATGTTTATAGTTATGTTTATATGTTTATATGTTTATATGTATGTCCAACGGATCTCGAAAACGGCTCTAACGATTTTGACGAAATTTGGAATATAGGAGGTTTGTGATACAAAAATTCGTTTGCGCCGGGTCTCATCCCTGGGATAACTCGCTAAAGGACCTAAAAAAGGAGAAATTGATCCTTTAAGAATCAGCTGACAGAAGAAAGAAATTTCCGTCGGCTGTAAATGATGAGAAAGAGTGAGAGCGAGTGATTGTGTGAGTGAGACAAGATTATTATTTCAGCTGCTGAGACAGTGACAGAGAATCAGCTGACAGGAAGAAACAATTTTCCGTCGGTTCTTGATGTTGTTGGTAAAACCAGCGGTTCCATTACTAGAATTGAGAAAAATATCGAAACACATAATTAAGCTGCTCCTATTCCCCTTTTTTCTGATTTTAATTTATCTATAGAAAATTAAAAGGAATTAGAAATTTTGAAAATATTCCATATTGTACTGTATTGTTATTTTTAAATTTTAGGCATGAAGTTAGCCATGTGATCTGTTTCTATTTATTTGAGAAAAATCGTTGAGAGTTCATCAAAACAGCTGACCTAAAAATTGTTGTTGCAGGAATATAGAAAACAGCTGATTGATGTACGCTCGTTTACTGACGTAAAATCAGCTGTTTTCTGACAACTTAAAATGATCCTACTATATCAACCCATACTATTATTTCTATGAAGCAAAATTTATAAGTGCGATTTTTCAAATGATATGCATTCAAACTCGATCATTCATAATATTTCGAAAGCTGAGATTGATTTTTTTATAGTGCAATGATGATTCAGTGCATAAGACTGATGGCTGTACTTAAAAAATTGTTTAATTTCATTCCTTTTTTCCTTTAAAATTTCCATTCCTGTGCCTTTGTAGGCCTACCACCGAGCAGAGCTCGGTACCCCGATATTAAACGTAATACTGCAAACTAAGGTTTGCACGGACCAGCGACCACATAGTAGAACTATACTAATGTGAATAACTATTCTACTATGTGGTCGCTGGCACGGACTATAGAGCTAGAGGCAATAGGTAATAGGCAACTGATCACAGGATGACTGTGTTTGATATTATTGTGTGAAATTATTGTATTCAAACTTTATTGTATTTAAAATTTTCCGGGGGAGAACCCCCAGACCCCATTTCCATGCTATATACCCCATCATACCCCCTGGTGTTTGCCCCCCCCCCCCAACATTTTGATGATTTATGGCGCTCCTGGTTGTGTTGAACACTTTTTCAAACTTGAACTGATATGATCAATATAAACGATGATAAACTCATAAAAAGTAGCTGATTAAACGTGATGATATAATTCGTGTGGGCTTCACGGGTAATTATTTAACCTGAAAGTTATAATCATTTGAAAGTGATTCATCCTTATCTTCGTGTACAATTCCAAGAATAAACGTTACAGAATTAACACTTTATGTGTTTTCGTTAGCTCATTGACTCTACAATTTGATTCTTCTGGAAATAAGTACAGTAATCGTCAATCTTCAATCACTAATTTCTAGGTAAATGACCATTTTCCGCAATTTGTTTCCTTTAAAATACAGTTATTCAAGGAAATTTTCAAGTTACTGTGTGTGATGATCAAATTGGCATAATCATACAGCGCGATAGCAATATGAGTGGATAACTCGTTTTTCCAGTTCCATGTACTACAAAGAGATAATTGCCAAGGTTACTGTATAGTGTTTTTTCAATAAGTGCCCAACTGGCATCTATCTCATCATTCATTCAATTCTCACAACTTGATTACAACTTACTACTCGATTATCCATACAACTATAATACTGTAATTATTATCATTGATGATATACCACTTTGGATTTCATTATAGACTCATTAGAAGTGGAACAAATTCGACCTAGATACTATTCATTGCTCCTAACGAATAAGTGTATGGTTACAATATTAGCCTGATAACACATTTGGAAAAATTCCGCCCAAATATTGGTTTAATCGGTTCAATTATCAAGTTGACATGATAATGTAGCCTTCAAATTTTCATCCAGGTAATGTCAAATTTCAATCACTAACCAACCAACTCGAGTTCAAAGCCTTACAAAGTTTTCCATCAAATGTATTCATTTTCAAACTCAATGAGAGAATGAATATTGAAAACTATATTATTTTGTTGTTGTTATTGTTTGCTTGACTTGTGTGTTCTTGAATACAGGGAATGAATTTGAGATATTAATATAATTTACAAGCTCAATAGTAGGATTTCTCAATTCCATAAATAAATGAAAATCGCAAAAGGGGATCTACAGTGCGGTATGCAAAGCATCGACTGATAACGATGGTGGCTGTGTTATCTGGAGTGTCTCTTTCGTAACAGCGTTCTACAACAATGCTATTACCGAAGCAATAAGTCCCATGTCCCCTGTTTCACCTCATTGTTATTAGCCTATCTCTGCTCGGTATCGTATCGAAAATATAATTAAGATAATGACTTTTTAGATAGAGTCGTGTGTTCCCGGTTATCTCAACGTTTAATTTAGGAAAGTCAACGTTATCAGCCATTAAAAAGCTATTACCAACTTTGAAGAAGTACTTCTATCACCTCAACGATTTGAATTATTTGTTTTCTACTCTTTCAAAAACTCGACTTCTGATTACGTTTTGATCGATTGATAATCCGCTTCAAGTAATGCTCATGATTGCTCAATGACAGTGAAAAATCGATGATCCAGGCTTGGTTATATAGTTATCCTGTGTGGAATATTTCAAAACTACTTTCCGATATAATTTTCAAAATATTATGCCAACGAATCTAATTTATTATTTATAGATTTATCAATATTGTAATTACTCGTATTATATTAATAATAATCAATAGTAGTCTACTAAAACCTATATGAGAAAAGTTTCCACTTACATTCAAGTACGCTGAAGTGCTTTTTAGAGATTTTAGATAATAACGATAGATCTTTTTATCATTTTTCACAGACATTCTCAGGAAATATTATCATTCCCTACCATTGCGGTATGTTCAATAGTATCAAGACTTCATTCCGTGATTGATGCATATTTAAAGAACCTATCTCTCAAAAATGCATTTTTTAGCATATTTGCAAACATTTTACGTTCTAGACAAAATGAGAATGAGAAATCAATTTGAATGATGAGAATAAATTATTGAAATAAGAAATAAATACAGTACATGAGAATGTTTGAATTACGATGTTGATCTCCACAACAAAGTATGAACAATAGTTCTATACGAAACTCCGGACCTGCTCCTGTTTTTTATTTTTTCCAGTTTTCATATACAATTACGTTCTATAATATGCTACATAGCTACAACAATGCCTGAAAGCCAAAGCTAAGCTTTCTGAAAAAGTTATTGGACACTGTGTTTTCCTGTTAATACTGTATCAAGTGCTGAGATACATTATCGAGCATGAAGTTTTTTGAATTCCAACTTTTTTTTAATATTGTTATGTCTTCGGTGTAGGCAATAATGGCACTGTTACTGAAGATTTAAACGTAAACATTGTAAACATAAATATGAATTGCAAATGCAGCATTATTTGATTTGAATTCCAGGTAACAAATACAATTTCCTGATTTATTAGAACTTGATAGGCGAACAATTTTGTGATGAATTTCATAATATTAAATAATAATAATCTTTATATTTCGCATAATTTGAAATTTACTTGAATCCAATAACGAAATTTGACGAAGGTAATCTCTTCCACACTTTTTATATTCTTCTAATTTCTCATTCTAATTATCGTTGATCTCATTATCAGACCTTCAAATTCTATCTACAATCTAATTCATACACAATTCAGATTGTGACGTGTCACAATTTTCTAACGTGTTAATCTTCCACTGTATTCTTATCCTCGATAACGAAGTTCGGTTGTTATTAATTTTATTATAAATAAATTTTATTATAATTTTGTTATAAATAAAAGTTTTTTTCAGTTTATCGATAGACAATTTGAAACCTTGTGAGATCGGACCCCCAGAATTGAGTTAAAATGAAGTACAATACGTACATTAAAAATGAAAAAGTGTTATTCAAAATACTTCTATATAGTTCTAGATGAATGTATAAAAATAAATAAAGATAAAAAGTGTTAGCAGCAACACTTTTCCAGAATTTATTTCCTCCTGTTGATCGTATTTTCAAACAATTTTGTACATAATTTGAATAATAGAATAAGGAGTATTCGTGCCTCGTCTGATTGCAGATAGCATGCAATAAAACTATTGTCCAAGGCCTTCTGAATAATATATGTAATCCTGATCCAACCGCGTTGTGTTCTGTCTGATAAGCTCGGAGGCCTCCAATATTTCACGTCAAAAGCTGCGTTCACTTAACGAGACTAGATGATAAACACGAGTTGTCTTGGGAAGGTGGTTGCAACTGTTAACCTACTGAGGGAGAGAGCCAAATGGGTATTCACCTGTACATGAGAGAGACAGTCCGAGGGAATAAGTGAGAGAGAAAGAGAAAGAGAAATGTGTGAGTGACTGGATGCATATGCAGCCCCCGCATGCTTTCTGCATTCAAACAGTTGCTCCTACCCTCTCTGTTTTGCTCTGTATCAGCTTATGTGGGACCACTGTTTCTAGAACTGCTTTCCAAATAAGATTCAGTCTTGATAATGCAAGCGATAGCAAAGAGCCCATCAAGTACGGTGCGAGACCACAAGTTCACTGCAGTTGCTCTAGTTCAAATGAAGCAACTGCATCATTTTTGTTGATAAATCAGAATGAAATGTCTCATCACAAAAACTTAGTATACTACTTGTTAAGTTACTTATTACCACAAACTGATACACACAAGTTTGAAGGTGAATAATGTTTAAGAAAAATATTTTATTTTCAGCTTATGCAGAATTCATGTAGAATATAGCCAGTAAAAATCTTAAGGAGGTTCTCCTTTAAAGGAGATAGGGTACCGAAGGCACCAATCTACGAATAATACAAAATATCAGAAATGTTTGAAATTCTCTGGAATTAATAATCAACAGAATTTAATTTTTTAATGTCCCGATTTAAAAAATTTTTCCCAATTCAATGTTCTCCGTCCAGAATACTTCCCTCATTCATACAAGTTGTTTTACAGATTACAATTACAAAAACTCAATCTTATTTCTTCACAGTATGAATATTCATTTATTTTGTAGTGGATATCCTATGGGTTGGTCTAAGTTTATTTTTTCCTATTAAGTTCCTGTTTATTAAGTTTAGGCTACTTATTCTTATATATATTTTTACAAATGAAGGGCGTTAATATTAACATTGTTAATATGTTCAATTGATAAATGAATGAAATTTCAATTGCAATTTGAATTTGTATCTCAAAATGAGATTGCAATCTAAATTCAATAACTTTAGATTATAATATGAAATTCAACAGTCCAGAATTATTTATACGTAAATTAATAATGATTAGAGTGGAAGAGGAAATATCAATGATTTCGTTACGAGCAGGCGTAACGTCGGAGCTATTGAACAGTGAAATGCAGCAGCAAACCGCGCTTGAAACGGTGTCGGTGGGAGCTAAGCGCGTCCTCGCAGTAGATCGTACCGATAACAGAGCTGCCACCGTCATTATCAGTAGATGATAATGTTATTGTTGCATCCACATTGCAGCTCTTTGCCGTTCCAAAATGCTCCATGGCATATTGCTGGGCCATGTGTGCGCTGATTTATTGGCTGCACGGCGTATTATTGATAAACGTGTCATGTTATTATCTCTGCCGGAGATATCGATAACTCTTATTTTGGCTAGTGAGTACAATATCATCCAAATCCAAACTTTCCAAATCTACACTTTTGAGATACTACATGATTTTGAAAAATTTAAAGCTTTTTCATAAACTGAAGCATTTTAATTAGTTACACATCATAATAATGAATTCATATTTCAATGTCAAGTGAGCCCTATAAGCGCCGTCGAATTTGAACTTATATTAAACGTTATCAACAACGGAATGTTCAGAACTGTTGCATGAATTTTTTATTTTTTTATTATGTATAATTATTAATATATTTGAAATATTATTATAATATTCTTCATCTATTAGTATCTTTTCTCTGTTTGGTCAATGTTTGACTCCTCCCTGCACACGGACAATTAATCATCCACGCACGCAAGCAGGGAGTATTGATACCGTAACACTGTTTTATTGTTGATAAGTTTAGTTGATGAATAAATGAAATTTGAATTCAAGTGGTGTATTTTTCAAGATACATGAGAATCATTACATTTTCTATGAAAACTCCATGATTTATTTATATAGTCCTGGGATATCTTCATCTTCATGATTGTACGAGTACAAATAAAAATCATAATAGTCTTAGAAAGTTTTATGTCATTGTAATATTTTTGAATGAGCTTTACGAGAAGATGAGTTCTGATTTTGAGAAGTTTCACTCTCTTCAATCAGAATCAATTTATTGTCATTCTTATTTTTATAAACAATTGAAACAAAAACAGTCTTATGAACTAATTTGATCTTCATAGAATTCGTACGAAAACGGTTCCTATGGACGTTTGACGTCATTCACAACAGAACATTATTTACATGATAGGCAAATTATTGATCCTCACATTTTTAATAGTAAACTGAATTGAAATTGATATCAAATCAATTTTCTGAATCCAATAGAATAGAGTTACCACAATCCTCCTCAAACATCCTGCTTCCATTGTGGGATGTGTCAACAATTAGCGCTTTGGAGGCCTTCAAGATAATGTGTTGGGGTCGAGCGCCAAGTTGAGAAAGTAATTCTTCCACTAGTGAATGAGCCCGCGGCGGAAATGAATGTGTTAATTGTTGGAGCTCGTTAAGCAGCCTAACTGCTTCCGACCTGGGAACTTGTAGGAATTTATTTCTCCAATTATATCCCACTAAGCCACTATAATTGATAAATTGGTACTAAACCTGCATACTCTATAATTTCTGCCTTTTTAAATTTAACTAACATCCCTGTTGATTCAGTTTTGTATTTTTCAGTCAACTTGTTTGACTGGAATTACACAAATTTATTGGTGGGTGGTGTAGTAGATTAAAATAAAATTAATCATAATTTTCAACTACTTACTTTTACACTTTGTATAAAACACTTTAATACCCTGTATATAATTATTATTCGAGACATATATCCTTGTTATCAAATATTCTAAACATTTATTTAATATTATAAATACTCGGGTGCCATATTCTTTTATGATTCAATATCCTAACAGTTTTTGAGCTTTGTTTCTCATTCTAAGAAACTATACAATCAGGTCATAAATTTCCATATGTTTCCAAGATACTGTACTGGTATCAACCGTGCAAACTAATTTTTATTTTCCTGAGGAACAAAATCTAGAAAGAATGAATCTAGATTCCAATACTAGCTAAGTAATAAATCCGGGAGATTGAAGCTCTAAATCAAGATTGGAACTCCGATAGTGCTGGTAATAAGATGTTACGCCCCATACACGAACATGCAATAATCTACTTCTTATCTTAGATGGGACTTTGTTCTTTGATGAATTAAAATGATTACTGATTCTTCCCTAGTATTGATTACTGGTTTTATGGTTTTTATCTAGAAATAATTAGGTGGAATGGGTTCTAGTGTTTGGTTTGAGAAAGACAATGAAGTAAACTATTGCATTAGCTTTTTGATTGGTTTAGGTGGAAGGAGCACCATCTAGATGTCATTGGTGGATAGCATAGACTAGCCAATTTACATTATTTGTTTGGTTGGTGGTGACTGTGAGTGTGTCGGTATCAGTGATCAGAATCTGGCATCGTTTCACACGCACCCTTGGTTTTGTACATAACTCCTGCCTAATTAAGAACAGCCCACGCACCAGCCGCGAACTGAGATGTCCTCCACAACACATCTATTCGACTGCAGCCTCCAGATCACGAACTCAGAATTATATCTCGATAAAATTCGATGTGCTTTCGTCTCCAATGTTCCACTCACATATCGCTATTAGAATCTCTGGCCTTCTGTCAGTGTGGAGAAATATACGAGTACATGAATGGCCTTTTTCACGTGTTTGGATTCGTGAATGGCGAGTGTGCCATTCGTGAATGAACTCGTTCTGATGACAGAAAGAATGGACGAGTGTTATATCGGTAGATCAATGATACATGTTCAAATGAACCGCAGAGGACATTATCAGGAAATTTCGCTCTTATAGCGACACAAGTTTAGTTGCATATTTTCCCCACCCCTTTTCTCAAGTGAAATTGTTTATGTCGATGAATGTAGTAGAACAAAATTTTATCAGTTGGGCGAGTGATAAGAAGCTATATCACCCATCCATGATTCATTTGGTAGTATGTTGTGGATTATAAGGGATTCGTTTCCATTATGAAGAAGCTGGCAATTGAGTCACCAAGATAAGATCGGTGTTTCAAGAATATTTCTGTTCAAAAATGTTGCATCAATTCCATAATCAGAAACAGTCAAACTACAGATAGTGTATAATCACAGTGTGGACATTGAGGAAAAATCTATTAATTTTTAAATAATTTATAGTATTGGAACTTGTACGTAAACTAACTTCTTATTCAATCAGGTATTCTGATGATTTGTTATAACGTTATACTGTATTGTAAATCTAAGTCACATTATCAGGAAGTAAAGATTTTCATCAACAATAATGATACAGTAATACAGAAAAATTATGGATGAGTGAAGGAAGTGGAGAGAAGAGGAAAACATCGAACGACAAAGAATATGAGAGAGGAGATGAAAGTCCATTACCAGACAAAGATAATGAGTATTCCCTATTAAATTTTGTAATAAGTAAGTAAAGCACTCTGTTCTATAATCTGAAGAGATTAGCTCGGTACACGGTTTGAGAGGTAAGGAAGGGTCTGAACTTATTCAGATAACCGCTAAATCGGTGGCTTTAATGAAAAAATGTGTTCCCATCTTTATTACTTACCTCTTACATCGACATTACCTACCGCATCGATAGACGAACGAGATAAATGGAATGTAAATTCGGTAAGTGGAGATTGCATTGGTGCACGTTATTAGACTCCATCCACTTACTCCAGGCCTTCACTATTATCTTCCACCTCACAAGACTCTTTACTCCATCGCATTACTGGTTACTGATTTGAACAGTTGGGTTCATTTAGAGTTTATCATATTGGGTAGCCTGCTATAAACACACACTTTTATAAGGAGCTTATTCAAGGCTATTGTTAGTATTTCCTGCTTAACATTGTCTCCCTTATTGGTAATAGTGCCTTCCCTCGCCTCGGATGAAAATAATAGTACCTTAGAAAACAGTTTTAAGCTAGTCATATTTTTTATTACGAGTGATTTTGTTCAATTTTTTAGTACAGGTTAATTCATTTAATTTTTTTCTACAAATCATGGGCTTATTCATGTGATTCATGGGTGGAACCTACCCGTGAGGGTCTCCCCACCAATAAAAGCCATACAATAAAAAAATAAAATAAAATGGGCTTATTAATAAGTAATGATTAATGATTTACAAAATAGGATCAACAGCAACTCACTTATAACAAATAACCTGCTTATCTTTGTTCACTAGTAATATTTCTACAGAAGAATGCTGAGGATTAGCTGGAGAGAGAAGATTACGAATGAGGAGGTTTTTCAAAGAGTTGGAGAGAAAGGTTGTCTGCTGAAGAGTTGCTGCCAACCAGCCCAACGGCTGTTAACTTAAGAAGAAGAAGAATATTTCTAATGCTAATAACATAAGAGACATTGATAAATTATTCATATATTTGCCGCAATCATATAATAAAAATAATTAGTATACACATACTACTATTTTTAATATCAGGATGCTGTAAACAACTTCTGTATAAAATCTTTTAACGTAATTGACTTAGCTTAGCATTGATGGCAAATCAATGATTGTATCATCTGACATAATGCGAGCAATGAAGGGCATCTTGTTCTGGAAACCTATTGTAATCAATCTTACTGTTAATGGATCTGTTAACATTCTTACTGTTAACATTTCGTATAGTATTTTATTATTCTCATCACCATCCAGACTCATAAATTCGAAGTTTGACTTCGCAAAAGTGAACTATAATTTCATGTTTCAATGTAAAACTATTCGTTGAATGTTGAACCGTGCACGCTCCGTAATTTAAACTATGTACCATGCTAACTGTGCGACAGATTCCTGGAAGACAAATTATACTCAGTAAAGAACTATGACTGAATGAATAAGTCTAGAAAGTTGAACAGTCTTTTCCCCCTCCTCCGGAACAGACAAATATTTAGCCTGCGCGTTGAGTCACTCTCACTCTTTCTCGCATCCAACTACCTCCACTTGATCAATACGTCTCTCTTTTTCTCAACAGGAAAACACTTATTCTTCTTAGAACTTCTTCTCTCTCGCTGAAACTTCTGTTCTGCTCGTAGCGGTCTCTGTCGTCTTTCCTGGAATCGTTTGCAATGTCTCATATTATAAGCTTTTCTCGGAACAGATAGAAGTTTTCAATTCCATCTCTACAAGTAGATTAGATTGCACGATGTGTTAAAATACAATCTTGCTAACATCACAATGCTTGAGAACAACAGCAGTTTGTCCTGTTGGAAAGTGGTGGGGGAAGAATGCTGTTTACCATCCAAGTCACAAAGTTGCAATCAGTTCATGACACAATGCCAAGGGAATCTCTTCTATGAGTTGGTTATTAACATTGGAAATCAGTCTTGAACATGTGTATTCTTCTCATCAGGCTCATTGATAAATTCCCCTAGGCCTAATCCATTATGAAATTTGAAATATGACGTGTAAAACTTTCATTTTCAAAGTGTGAAATCCATCAATAGATTGATAAAAATGATAAATAATGTTCAAACAGTGAACATTTTTGAGTGGTTTGTGTGTGTGAAATAGGGCAGATAGTGTAATAAGTGGAATAACTTCTGTAGTCTCGAAGCTAATTAATGACAATGAAGAATTCGCACAATCAGTTTGTATTTGGATTCATGAATTACATGCAATTAGTTGGAGGATCTTTAACGCTGATGACAGGTTAGTGAGAAACTCAGTCTTTCATCATGAAATTTCTATGTTGAATGAAAAAAATAACAAAATCATCTTCCATCTAAATAATAATGAATTTTCAGTACTATTCAGTCATCATTTTATGAAAGCAGACATTTGTGTATCGGTACGGGAAAGACGTGTTACACCATTAAATAGTATGTTACGATCAATTTTTGCAATTTTCATTCATATTAACTTTTCTTGACTTCCACTTATTCAATAATTATTATTATTTGAGAGTAGTCCTACCAATTGAACAAGTTTGGATACTTGCTTTAGATTAAGGAGAACTTGAATAATTTTCAAAAAGACCGATTGGAAACCATAATTATTTGCTTTAAATTTTCGTTAAGACTTTTTAGCACCTTTGCTATTTGGCACATTGCAAGGATGCTAAACCAATAACACATAACACAAACCATTAACCGATAACACAATTACACAATAAACCATAATTATTGTTGCTACTTTGTCTTAGTATGTTAACCAGTTCAAGACAGTCATGTAAGCTCTTATCTCATTCGCATTTGGCCTCTTCATTCTTTGTAGCGTGAAAACTATGGTCTCTAGTTGAACCGACTTGTGAGCCGAACCTCAAGGTCAAGTTTTACCTTTGTTTCTTATCGAAATCCTCATTGATCAATTTCTTTGTTGATTCAAACAGACAAGAAATAAACACAGTATGGTATTGTCAAGTAGTACCATAGTAATTATATTTCCGTGTTTCTCTAATCCTCAGACAAATCAAATCTCTGCCGGAGAATCCTTCTCAATAATCTTAGAATAATCTTAATAATATTATTATTGATACTATCATTTTTAATAATACAAATATTGGGATTTGGAGGATGAAAGGAGACGGGAAATATGTAAATTATGTTCATTTTGCGATGTTACCTGGGTAATTATGAATTAGCTGGATTGGTGATAAATTACCTTAAAATTACCTTATTACAAGTTTTGGGTTTTCAGTGTAAACGAATTTGATCAATATACAATATTGACAATACTGACATCTTTGCTTCATAGCAGATGAATTCTATACAATTTTAGTGCAGTTATTTTAAGGTTTTAATGGGCTACAAAAAATTTGGTTTGTGGATTATTTAATTAATTAATGATGTACAATAATTAAGTATCGATTTAGGTGCTAAACTAACTAAGCTTGCTGCAGGACTAAAACAACTTATTTTAAACTATCTATAACTTTCAGCCCTTTAGGAAAGTTTTTTTTTATACTCAGCTTAAATGTAAAAGTTTTTTTTAGGATACCGGTAGCTATTTTGATACTCACCTCTTCCCTGCACGATATACCTACTAAAGAGTTTCTGCGTACAGTATCAATCATAATTATTATAATATTTTAGATTCATGCATCAAGCACAATTTGCAGCTGCTCTATTTGAACGTAAAATTGTTTCTAAAGTGGGAGGTTCAGGTTCATGCTTTGCCAGCTTGCAAGTCATTGTAAGCTCTCGCTCCCGATATACTGTTGCTGAGTCAATGAATTGGGCGATGTCATGGACTTGTCGCGAGGAACAATCAAAGCCAAAATCAAGAACACTTGTTACCGTCGAAGGTGCGAGGGGCGGGAGAACTATGAAGAACAGTCACGACACAGGAGTCTGTGCTCCGAGATAGGGAGCATGTGGTGATGGAGCACAGCTCCTCGTAGTGATGTCACGAACCATATCATGCAAACATAAGCGTTGACAAGCTGCGACTGAGCAGCGCTGCCAGGCCAGATTTCTCCGAGAGCTTTCGAGTGAAATATGCCTGGTCCCAGGACTTCCCCAACGTATCGGATCATTGAATCTAGCTTGTCCTTGTACAACGACATTCGTATGAACACTTGCAGTACGCCATTGAAAGCTGGTCGCAAGCTTCTCTCTATCTCAAACAACTGGTTGTATAACTCATTTCTTCTCGAGAATAGTTTCTTTGATTTTCATCGCGCTCTTGTACCACCACGTTGCTCGGTTGTTCAGAACTTCATGAACGGTGAGATTACCTCGAAAACTGTGAACTGATCTTCCGTTCCCCATAATACTTCCAATAAACTAGAAACTTTCTTAAAAGGAATTTACGTTGTGCTAAATTATAATTTTTTTTGGTTATTTTCATTTTTATGTTCTTCCTTCTGAATGCTAGTATATTGTATTCCTCTTAGCGGATAGTTGAAACTTGGGAATTCGTTTGTTAGGAAAACTTTTTTGAAAACCTCCTGGAAATATCTCACGTGAGTAGACTAGTCATTAGAGTAGCCTTGATGAAGAAAATCAACACTATATAGTACCAACTATTATTTTTAAGTTCCTGATATCGGATCAATATAGAACACATCTATCTCTTCACAGGCTATTTCAATAACATCTTCCTCTTCTCATTAGAATAGATTATACAGTAGTAAGAAAAAGGCTGACCTCAAAGAAAACTCGAAATCCTGCTTTAGCTTGCAGAAAAATTCACTCCTAAATAATAATAAAAAATGTAAGTTATTTTGACAGGATCAAGTGATATTCTCAATACAGTATCATATCTTATCAGCCAGAACAAACCCCGAGTATAAATAGAAAACCGCAGCAAGCAGTTAAATTTATTGGAATATGTTAAGATAAGATAGCATTTTGTCCTCTGTGAATTTATGACTACGTCGAGTGTAGAATCGATGTTTGATAAGATAAGTGCTGTATTCTCTTCAGTGTTGGAACGGCACCCTTGTTATAGCCTCCTTCTGTGATTGTTGTTTGTTCTGGCATTGAAACATTGAATCATAGTCGCAAATTTGTGATTTTCGACTGATCACGTATAGTATTCCTTTCTATGGAAGAGAAGGAATGTCTTCTGTACCTCTAGAATCTGTAAAATTTTAATTGAAGTAGCGCCACCCTCAAAATTTTACTGCATCTTTGAAGATTCTATGGGCTGGTCTCCCCTCCGTCAACCTTCAACAACTCTGTAAGATACCAGTAAATTTTGGTGAGTCTTGGTAAATTTTGGTAAATTTAGGTATATTATAATAAATCAACTTCACAGTCTACATCTAAACTTCATATTCACTTCTTCATGCTCGTTATGAATGTCTCGGTCTTCAAATGTTTCAATTAGGCTTACCAGTCTCTGCTCTCCAATCTTGATTTAGGTGGGTTGATTGAGACTAGAGACTAAACTTCGTGGCCAATAGTGTTAACAATGATTTATTATGAAGCATGACTGTGAAGCTCTGATAAGATGTGGATGCATGTTCGAATCGAATGATAAACTTATAGCTATTATAACTAAAAGTAGTGAATAAAAATGAGTAATTTGAAACATCGTACCTCGTACTAATATTGTGACTAACTTATAGTCATAGTTTTCGTTTCCTGTTGGAATAGTAAAGTGACTTTGAAGAAATCGTTGGGCTAGGGTACTATAAAAGTGACAGAAAACTGAGAAATTATAACATATTATTTCCCACCACTCGATCAGAAAGCTACTCATTATTAAACTGGGAACAGTGTGCAAAGTAGCTCATTCCCGCACGCCGTGTGCAAAGTACTCACTTTGCGCACGGCTCACTTTGCGCACGGCTCTAGTCGATAACATTGATATAAGTATCGATTCTCGATTCACCATCTAAAACAAACGTGAATTTTTTCGTGATCTCAATGTTTCATATCGAGAGTTGAATAGTCGAGTATCGAGTTGAAACCATAACCTTACTTTTAAATTATCTAACAGCTGTTTTTCAAATTCCATTGATATTGCTTAAGAGACTTTCAATATTAATGTAATTATAATAATGATAATGAAGAATAAATGTGGTTTTAGGAGTTTTACAAATGTGTTAATAAAGTTATGATTGTTGAGTAAGTCCTATTTTTCATTTTAATTAGTTGCTATTTTGACTATTCGCCCTACGCAGCAGTCGATGGCATTGGCATCTCAGTCATATCAACAACTAACAGCTGTTTTTTAAACTTCCAAGTTCATTCGTATCAATGAACAAATATAACCTAACTTTCAATATGAGTAACAGCTCTTTTTCAAGATGCAATTGTCATTGTCTTGGAATATTTGAATATCACTGCATAAATATTTATTATCACATATTTATATGTTCTCAATAATAACCAGAGTGGTGGGAAAAATCTTGTGTGTAACTAGTGTGCAAAAGTTCATTACCAAACACGATAGAATGGCCGAACTCAGCTGCGCTTCGGTCGGCCATCTTCTATCTGGTTTGGTAATGACCCACTTTGCACACATGTTACACAAATAGCTATTTCATCACTATTTTTAATACATAAATATATTATTTAGAAGTGGTAACGAGGCCAACCAAAAATGACATTATATTTTCCTATGTGACTTTTTGACCAAAGAAGAATTTTTGTACTTTGTTACTGGGTGCGTGGCCTCAAAATTCATTCCGAAATTTCCGTCATTTCCAGTGTGAAGCTCGATAAAAAATGATAATGAGGGGAAAAATGTCGTTTGAATATCTCGTGCGGTGTTAATGGCGTTGAAAAAAGTATTGCGCATAATCTGACGCATTAATTTTGATATTGTTATCGTCCTCATGAACATGGTACCATATCGTATCATTAAGGATAATAATTATGGATTTGCTTATCAACGCGTGTTGCTTAACCCTCATATAATTATTATCCCTGGAGTTATCAGTGATTTTTTTACCCTCCTGAAAAATAATCCCTTCATGGAAAGTGAAAGTCCATAATACGCACTGATAGAAAAGGTGTGCATTGAATAACAATAAAAACTCATTGATAAGAATGGAAATGAGAGATTTGGAATACTGTAGAATTTGTTGGAGTACTAGGTTCTTGGTTTACTTTATTCGAAAATGTGTATTTCTGTAGTTATCAATAATATTGACTCATTTATTTATAGCCGATGAAAGAAACTGTAAAAATTCTTATGTAAAACGTTTCTTGAATATTACTCCCCAAACAGTCGATTATACCCACTCCATGAATGACTGCTCTTTGGACTCTGAGACTATTAAATAAATCAGTCATTATGCTTTGCATGATTTTATAATAGGAGGCATTACCATGTTCATGACATTTCATGCTAAATGCATAAAATACTGACTGGCTATAATACATGCAAATTGCAGACTTTTTGCCAACCTTCGGATGAGGAAACGTTTTGTTTGACACAAAACAAAATATCCAGTTACAACACAATATTCTGAGAAAAGCCAGCCTTAATAATATAAATAAATAAATATTTATATTTAAATAAATATAATATTTAAAATGAATTACTTAATATTTGATCGATTAATACAATAAATCAATTTTTACATTCAACAATATATTTTTCTATTTTCAAAAATACGGCAACCTGAACAGTAATATTGAAACTGTTTAAAACGTCCCTCAGTTACACTTCACTACGCTTTAATCCACAGAACGTACCTGGACGGCAGGCACTTGTGAGTTTAGTCGAAGAATAGAAATTGGGAAAAGGATACGGAGAAAAGATCAGACAAGAGACATCAATATAAGATTTATTAATTTGAAGAATTTGGGAATTGGAATGTTTCGATGAAAATTGAAGAAAAAGAATCAAGAGGAAACGCTCTCGGGAAACGTGAGGTTGGAATTGATTTTGTGGTTACATTTAATTAATATATTAATGTTGTTTATTCTGTAATAGGAGATTAAAAATGTTAAATTTGTTGTGGAAATAATCGTAAATAAATTTTTCTTGGAAATCAAGTACTGTGAGCCTATCTATGATGGAAATAGTTTCTGAAATTTGAAAAATTGAGAGTAGTGAAAGAAGTAGAGCCGCTGACTGTTGAGGTGCGTACGGACGTGTGTTGTTGAAGTGTGTGAAATTGATTGGAAGGGTAGCCAGTGCTGGGTGCCGGGCTGCTGTGCTGATAAGCGCTGGTGTTCATTATATCCAGATCCTATTCTCAGAGCAGCTCCTGCCTTCTATCTGCGCCTTGGATCGCAAACTTCTTAATGAGTTCCACGAACAGACTTAAGTAAGCCCTGGATCATGATAGCAGCTAATTGCGTCCCCCTCCGTAGATAGGACTGCTATCGCGATTCCATCCACCCTCCACCCAACACCAACCACCCCTTGCCACGTCACTGCTTTTCTAGTTTTTATTCGGGCTTCGATTCGGTGCCCCTTCAGAAATTCAACCCTGTCTTGTTTCAGTCTACCATTGCACAACGTTTCCATCAACTCTTATCACTCAAACATAGAGTGCTCCAGGTTATCATTTCTATCCTCAGACCGAGGATTCACCCCTAATCAATCTGGGATCATCAGCTCCTTAACCAATCTTCTTTGAGAAGACCTCTACTTTTTCGTTTTATCTTTCCAGCCATTATCATCATAAAATTTAATCACTCATTTGCCATGATTACAAAGATAATTATTATTATTTAGACTATAAGTTATATGTAACTACATTGCAAGTGCTATTTATAAGCTCAGTGTATAACCAAGATTTATTCAGCAATCTTGGTAATTTTCAAAATTGATTTTTGTATACTAATCTATCGTCAATATACATATATAATTTAGGTCAAAATACACAATTTGACAATCACAATCTCAACTTCAGCTAAATTTACAGGTTGACTGAAGCTATGAAATTATCTTGAAGCTCACAATACATTTTGTCACTGAATATTTCTGTCCTCAATAATCCTGACGGCTTTCAGATCATTTCTTTAATATTGGACACATACATTATTAGGCCTATAATCATTATCGTGACTGAGATTGAAGCACCGCCAATCTGATACTATTGAATCGTTCCAATGAAGAACAAGTATTAGCCTATTTACTACAAGAAGAACTGCAAATTTCGATCCCAGGTCCCACCTTAATCACCGAATAGCTCAATAGAAAATAATTATAAAAGAAGCTCGTAGTAATAGAACTTCAAAAGATCATTCATTATTCTAGTAATACAGGTAGCCTATTTTATAATTATTTCTCCGTAATAGAGTTGTTCTTCTCGTTTTGCAGATGATGAAAAATGAGAAAATGAATTGAAATGAAACTAACATTGAATTAAAAAAAAAATTCTTAGTCAAAAATTTAAAAATACGTGAATGAATATTATCTATCTATTCATAGCATTATGTAAATCTAGTAGGTAAAACAAGAGTCAATGAAATCAATAATTACCTAATAGCTAAACAACAGTTGAACTTAATAATCGTTTAACATCGCTGAATCGCTTTGTAAAGTCATTCAAAAGTGACTAATTGTACTGTAGGCTATATACCTGTAGTTTTAGAAGACCATGAGACCTTTTGATAACTACTGTACATAATATATATTGAAATTATTTTCTGATAATTGTATTGTTTTTGCAGGAGGCGAAGAAGAATGGGGCAGCGAAGGCGAAGGACCAGAAGCAAAGTCACCGGCAACTGCTGATGGCGGAGAGGGCGAGGGGGGCTCTGCGTCGACACCGCCTCCAGTGGCCGCCTCCACCTCGCCACCGCCGCCGCCGCCCCCGCCCCGTCTCAGACTCAACCCAAGCCTCGCCCTGGATCCGGCCCTCAGGGTCGAGCCACCCGCTAGTCCGCCTGCCACGCCTCAGGCCGCAACCCCTGCTGATGTAGACTTCATCGTGGTGCCACCCGCTATTCAAACTGGTGAGAATTGATCAAATTTAAATAAATTTTTGTCAATTAAAATTCCTCCGACTTCATCCAACAACTTATTAGTTCATTCTACGAGTTAATCCTACGATTCATAACTTGGAAATTTGAAGGTTGAGGATGATTCAATCTAGGCTAATAATGATAATATTGCATCTTTAGTCGTTAGATGCTGCAGACTATAAACATGACCCCTGGACGAAATGCTTTGCCCAATCAAAAAAAGAATGATGTGAGCGGAGCTTGTATATTGAACGCATGGTAATAGTAGGGTTGTAGGACAATAAATAGTTGGTATGTAGGATAATACACATTATCCAAATATATAGGACAATGAATGTTGATGATACTGCATTAGACTTTTCTCTTCTCTAGCTAGACTAGAAGACTCAAGTAGGAGCCTATCTATTCAATGCACGGTAATTTTAGAACAATATTTAATCGCTGATACTGAACAATTTCTTTTTCGGATTTAGACTCACGTTTCAGGAGATCCCTTAACTTCCTAATATTTTTTAATGATTTATTCATGAAATAAAACTTTTCTGCGTCACTTCTCAAATTATTTTGATATCTAGATACATTAATAGATTATGTTGTTGATGAAGAATGGCGCTGTTAACTGCGTCGGAAATGCATATTTGAGTCTGACATCTGACCTTCATACAATTGCATTTTTGCATTTCCGGACAGTCTCTTCAGCCACCTAGTTGCATCCTCTGCTCCACCACTCTCCATCCAACTACCCAACAGTTCCTCTCCTCTCCTCAACACTCCTCTCCTCTTCTCTTCTTTCCAGTCCTCTCACCGTGGCTCATCCTTCACAGTCGGCTGGCTCCAACAACCTCTGATTCGATCAACCAACTGCTCGTGATAGACCCATTATCGAAATAACATTTCACCTATTTCCAAGGACTTGAAAACTCCAGCTTGTCTATTTACGGTGTCATTCAGTTGATCACACTGTTACATTATCTCACCATCGCCACCAAAGTCCGTGGTACATTTTTTTATCTTCTTTCACACGATCTGCCATTTTTGGAGGTCCTTAGTTGTGTAGAATGAATAATCAGTTGAATGTTGAAAAAAGTACTGGATAAATATGAGAATTGAGCTTATTCAGAAGGAAATTAACATTTTGTATGAGCAGAGATAGCCCATTCTCTTATAAACCATGATCCATTTTATTATAATATAAACCATATTTGGTTAGTCTAAGCCTCTATGCCTATGGTATGAGTTTCATGAGTATTTGCTCGAATTTAGAAAAATCTCAACACATAATTACTGTGTCAGGGTCTCCCCACCGATAAAAAAAAGCCATACGATAAAAAAATACCTGTAATTAGCCAAATATTATAATATGTAGCCTATACAATCGGCCTAAGCCCACATAGGGCTGTTGAGCAATTGACAAACAAAAAAAAAACCTATACAATCAAGGTTTCCATCAAACCCCATTCAAAAAAATAACCTTTGAACAGTTGACCTGCTGGTAAGGTACTGATTATTAACTGGATTAATCTATCGATGTCCAGTGGGTAGGTACCTTGAGTCAGATGTTCCATTGAAAGATAATTTATTTGATGAAGTTTGATTGTGTACTACCAGCTTAAAATTTTTTTAATATATTTCAAGCCATATCTACTGACATCTAGTGAACTTTATAATATTATTGGAGCTCCTTATAAATTATAATGATTGATGAATATTATTCCAGTGTATAAATTCATCTAGAAAATATATTTTGAGCACAAACCTGAAGCAAATAATTTAATGAAACACTCATCACAAAATGAATGTAATATTTTCGGTCGAAGTGAATGATTACAACAATTATTACAATGGAGAAAATTACAATTTCAATTTATATTCATTGATAGGCATTGGCTGTAATAAATAAAGTAAGGAAACCTGCTGAGATTCAGATTAATATTAGAATTATTAGGTAGAAAATATAAAACGTATTGCAATAACCTGCTACGTCAAAATTGGATAGGAATGGTTTGAAATCTTTGACAAAATAGCATAAAATGACAATAAGCATTAACGAAGCTCCCATACCTATTTTGATAATTATTGCATTGAAAAATTTCAATGACTATTGAGTCAAGCTGTAAATTATCATAGTAAATGAGATATATTTATAATGAATAACAACTCCAGCATGATTATATCAATCTTGAAGCAAAACAATGGTTCTATTTTTCTATCCACTCGTTAATATTATGTTATACAGTAATACATAGTATATTTAAGGTTATGATATTATTATTATAATATAATCATGTTATAATATATTGCACTAATATAATACTAAGATGCAATGGATATTGTCCTATTTTTCCAATGTATAGTGATATAATAATGTACATTCTCTATTATTAAATTGGTTTTTAAATTCCGAGAATACTGTAACTTTATTTTGATTTTTGAACTGAACAGATTTCAACCTCTTAATTATTGACAAATCTTTGAGAAGATGTCAATTTTCTTTGATGTCAATTTGAAATCTTTGATAAGTTATGATACTATTCACTTTATCTAAAGCACAATATATTTTTTACTATTCCTGTTCCAACAATTTCCACATTCTAAAATTTCCATTTAAACCAAAGCTCTAGTGATAAAAGTCTGAAATAGAAGGGGTTTATCCCTAAAACCATAAATTTCAGATTGAAAGAAAAAATACATTAATTGGGAAATATTGCTTTCGGTAGCTCAAGCACTATGCACACAATATTTTTTGCAGTGTTCGCAAATAGCCTTCCGCAGTAGAATTTCGAATAACCAAATATTGGTTTCAACTAGCCCAAATTAATGATACATCATAATAGTCATTCAGAGGAATTTAAAAGACAATAGTTGAATATTAAACAGACAGTTGTTATTATTATTATTCTTTTTTTTCAAATTTTGATAGTAATCTGAGTGTGCTGGAACAATAATTTAGAAAAATTAAAGTTGAAAAGAAACTATAATATTATAGTGGTATTTACGGATTGAATGATATTGATGTTCATACCCATATAAAATGTTTCCTATTTACATTCGTCAAATTATAGATACATACCGTAGCCTAGTTTTTTGACCTTGAAATATGAGTTTAATTTCCCATAAATGGTTTCAAATCTCATCGAACCGATCAATGATTTACGCACGTAGCCATGGGTTTTTATCGAGATTATCACTATTATTTAAAGCTGATAGAGCTTTATCTTATGATAGGATTGAGATTATATTTCTATTGTTTTCGATTCTCTTCATTACATTTTTGATTCTGTATTGTGGGCAGTATGAAGTGTGAAATTAGACGCTGCTCTTTCCATTATTTCATCCCATTTTTTATCAATGTACGTGACAGATCAAATTTATCTCTGCTGATACGATTTTGGATAGCAGATTTACTAGAATTTTTACAATTTTTTAACACACGTAATCGGAATTTTGATGTGAACAAATAACGGGATTCCATAAAAAGTGAGTAACATTTACATATTCATTTTTCAATTTATAACGGAACTACACTGAATTTTGTTATTTGTTTTACTGTACTGTTATGAACCTACGCATAATGATTATTATTATACTATTGTTATTCGTTGTTGAATTTGATAGTATAATAATTTCTTAATAAAATATCCTTCAAGTAGCTTACAGCTAGAGGGATTCTATTGCACTATGTGATGTTTAAATGAATCAATAAATAAATAATGCCAATTCTTATGAATCCAATTGTTATTGATTGTAAATTTCTCGTATATTCAATTTGATTAGTAGTCTGTATATCCAAGAATAAAAATATTCTCCTCTAATTTCTCTGAAACGTCTCTGATAATCAATCAATTCTATTGAACATTAATAATACTATTTAAATGCACTGCTATGAAACAATAATACAGATTCACTTAAGAAAATAGTTTGTAGAAAAAATTATAAAAACTAATCTACAACTATGAAGACTATAATAAAAATAATGAGCAAGGGAAAGTTGAAAATACTCTACTATCAAACTATGAAAACTAAAGAAAATATTGAACCAAAACAATGAATCCTGCTATTTTGGATGAAAATATTGAGGACTGAGAATGAGACTGAGTAGTGTTTAACCAACACTTCCCATCTTCACTTCTGTGAAATCTAACGCACATTTTAAGAAATGATGGGTATCTCAATACAGTACTTTGTTATTTCTAAAATACGCAATGATACTACAGAGAGTGTAGGCCTATTGTAACAGTGTGGACATTGCATGTCACACTTTTGATTAGTTAGCTCGGACAAATCCACCATCCTTTTGCCAATTCCCATAAGATTGCATTGAAATGATAAGCAAATCATAGGTTATGTAGATTCATATATTTCCAACCAACAATTTGCCTTTGCCAGTGTTAGTTTTTCATAATTTCGAGTTTTTAAAACAATACCAAGGATGAAGAGACTATTTTTAATGTTAGAAAAGTTATTTTAGATGTTGTTTCTCTTAAAATAATTTTTACAAATGAGTGATAGTGGTTCATAACCTGTAATCCCTTATCAAAATTTAAAAAGTTTCAAAAGTATGGCGGCGGCAGAAAATAAATGGTCTCCACATACTGTAATGGGTGCTTCACTCAAATGGCCACAACTGTTACTATAAACTCTGTAAATATTAACAATCTCCAACATAGTTCTATTTAGTCAGATTTATTTTGGGTTGAGTTCTCATTGCTTATCATTAATATTGATCTTCACAATTTTTCATAAATTCTTTAACTTAATAAATTGAGTATGCATAATCTAGATTGAGGGACTTATGATTTATCAGTTATTTGTTATTACCTGCCAAAGCAGGACGAATAGACCAATAAATAAAAATACTGTAGTGTTATTTTCCATCACAACAATACCCGTATTATTATGATTTGCTATTCTTTCTTGAAAGATTTATCCATTCTATTCCAATAATTTCTATTATCTCTGTACATTTATATAATTTTGAATTCTAATTTATTCCAACTTGGATTTTAGTGGAAGAGTAGTTTTTGAAGCTACATCAACATCATGCTGGCAACAGACAAAAGAGCCTCCAAAATAAGAACTCTACTGCGCAGAAAGAGCGCACGTTATGCAATGCAGTAGTTAATCTCACTCGCTCACTAGAGTAGTGGTACTATGTGATACTGTATCATTTTAGTGATACGATGCGCGAAGGTTCTTCTGTCTGCTGTTGCCAGACTATTAAATAGTGTGTCTTTCTTTGCGACGGAAAGTGAAAAAAGTCTTTCCGTGTTTCAACTCTCTCCATTACCTCAACATAATTGTGCTTGTGCACCCAGGTTTTCCTTCTGAGAGGGGTTATTGAGTCTGGAGCATACAGATGAAAAATCTTCAAGTCTTCTCAATAGATCTTTTAAGGAGAGATTATCTACTTATCTGTTCCTCTATAATAGGCTACTATACTGAAATAATCTGATATTGGAATGAATTGATATTGAAATGATCTGATATTGGAATGAATTGATATTGAAATGATCTGATATTGGAATGAATTGATATTGAAATGATCTCATAATATTGAAATCACTGATATAACATTTGTTTCAAACTGAAAATGTCTCTCACCAAATATTATTGCACTAATTGCGTGAGGAGATTGAAGGTTTTTTCAAAAATTAAAAAAATAGTTTTCAAATAAGTAGTTCCGATCTATCATTATTTTGTATCAGGCTATCCAAAGAATTTCCAATATATATAAATACAAGCTGTCCCGGCGAACTTCGTATCGCACTCTTCCCCCCCCCCCAAATGTCCCCCTATTCTCGCCACAAATGTCCCCCCTTCATGCCACCCCCCAAAAAATGTCATCCCACAAATGCCCCCCTCCATTCCCCCCCCCCAAATGTCACCCCACATATCCCTCTTCATGTCAACCTCTTTCCCATCAAATGTCACCCTCCTCTTCCCATAATTATTTTTATATTTATTTATTTATTTCTTTTTAATATTTATTTTATTTTATTTATTTTATTTATTTTTTTTTAATTTTATTTCCGTTCTTCAATTATTTATCAGTCCTATTCTAATCAAAGAAAATTTTTCATATATTTTTATTTTAATTTTTTTATTTTTAATTTATTTCATTTTTTTCAAATTTTGTTCCCGTTCTTCATTTTATTATTAGAAACAATAAAACATGTATGACACGAACGATAACTCATTCATATTGATGATTCTAGCGTAAAAATAATTAGAGTGAAACCTATTACAAAAAAAAATAGTCAGGTGGGGAATTGAACCCGAATCGTCTAGTTTCACTTGCAGACGTTTGCGTCACTACGCTACAGAGGCTTAGGGTGAGAGAGCTGATTTTCCTGATCTTGAAACAGATCATCTTTCCGTTTTTTCGGTAGACGCTCGGCCGCAAGTTTGAAATAGGTCTGCAGAGATGCTTTATAAGTTATGTCATCAATTTACTAATTATTTATTAATTATAAAAGGATTTTCTTATATTTAATAGATATTATGTTAACCAGTGCTGTAACAATTCAAACTAATCCAAAATCATCTAAATCGGTTCAGCCGTTCTCGAGTTATAAGCGAGCGTACAGACACCAACTCTCTTTTATTAATATAGATAGATTATTCATTCTATCTAAAAATAATGAATACCACGAAGGTTATTATCCTTGAGGGTATAAATTTCATATTCAACGTCACATATAAGTTATTTCATTCCTTGATGCTGATCTCCATAATCAACATGTTTGCAGTGGGAGTAAAACGGGACTGTAGGGTCCGGAGAAAATTCTAGAATTGAAGAAACCCCTCAAAACGATTTTTCAACTGTACATTTCCCGGCTTGTGGGAGGGTGCAAACCCCTCTGCACGCCAATGATTATTATTACATTAATAAATTGCGCAGTGCTATAAGATTGATCATATCTTGACAATATTGCAATGAACTGTGCTTTTGATAATTCATTTGTATACATTAATTTGTTGAATGAATACACATATTTAATGTTGCTCTTGAACATGGAACGTTTTGTAAATATTGCAGGATTTATTGAAATCATAAGATAATTATACTAATATTCTTCCAGAAACACCTGTCATATCCTACTGTATTTGTAAGAATCCATTCGGATTGTGTGTTGTTGAGAATTTATGTATATCGGATATGGTATATTAGAAACATAGGTATAGGCCTACTAGCATAAGTAGTATGTATACCAGGAAACTAGATATTATTTACGGTGCCGTATCTTAGGATCCTTAGGGGTGATTCTGTTGATTTGAACAACTAGAAGTTTGTTTAGTGATACTAAATTTTGATTGTCTCGCCCGCTTTAAAAATGATTCTAGGCTTTAAGGTGGAAATTTTCAGAGACTTTATCGCTTGGGCCTTACGTTGATAAGACTATTTATTGTCAGTTCCTTTTATCGCAAGGTAATCAAATATCTGACTGCTTAGATTAGATAGCCCTATCTTCTAGGAAGAAGGTTGTAAGCTCACAAGCTTTCTCAACACATTTCAGTTAACTACGCGACTTTATTCTATTCAATACTTCAAGTTCAAAACTTCAAGTTTTTATCCCTTCAAAATGACTTATTATATGAGAGTTGTTGTCAAAACCACAAGAACCATCAATCAATCACTGGTGATTGAAAAAGGTGAGATTTGTTGCCATTATAATGTATTTGTGCTTGAATTTTGTGAACGACTCAGGTATAGGCTATTCCAATTTATTTCTCCCCCAAATATAAAAACAAGATAAATTAATATTTCAGTACTTCAAGGCATTGTAAGGGCCCACTAACCAACAAACCATTAAAAAAAATAAAATCCACTATAAAGTGTAGTGAAAATTATTATGAAACAATTAATATTTAATTTTTCTTTCTTTCTAAAAAATAATTATACTGATTGTTGAAGTATACTTGGATTAGAAAAAATATATAAGATTTACAGTACTAATCTAGTGGGTACTTTCAATTTGATAAGATATTCCTATTGTATTGATCCTTGATTTCAAGCTGCTGTGACTTATCATTGTCCAATCCACCCGATCGTCTAACAAAATGATGAAATTAGAATATTGATAAAATTGCTTGAAAAATTTTCTTCTGAAATTTTGAAAATTTTTCTTCAGATATTGACAAAATTATTGGATCATTGTTCAATTACTTCGATACTAGATTACATTGTCATTATTTTCTTAAAATAAGATTGAATAAAATCTCTTTAAAATCATCGGTGGGTTTCACAATTGACTATTATTGAAATTTTTATTATATTATTACCATATTCTTTAGAATGTCAATCACCCCTATATAAGAGAGTTTCATCCAATAATAGTTTGTTCCAGGATTTTCCTTCATTTTGTTGTTCAAGAATTCTGAGATTTCCCGTATCTCTCTGAGAATACTGAGAAGGTTTTTGTGCTCATAAGAAATACGAGAAATGTTCTTTAAAAAATTGGTATAGGCCTAATGATTTGTTACCGTGGCAGAAGTTGCACGTTTTCCTTCAAATAAAAAATTTTTTTTTATTAATAAGTAAAAAAACTTTTTTACTTATTTAATAAAAATTTCGAATTGTTTTTTTTCCAGTTCCTGGTTTCATATGTGCACCTTGTGGGATTCGCTTCAGTTCAGCCAGTACCCTGGAAGCCCATCAAACGTATTACTGCTCACACAGGCATACAGGGAAAGGTAATAAGAGAACTATTTTACATGTTTTCTAATGTTTACTTGTTGTAGCCTTTACTTTGTGAACATAATATTCTTCAAGATAAATGAATGCTAGGCAGTATGAGATTGTCTTCATTTTGGTTGAAATCAATTCCATCAACTTTGAATAAGCTCTTTTGATTATTTATTTATTATTTTTTGATCTTCATGAACCAAGTATGACGATGAACTACTAAATATATCACCAGTTGATGGAAAAAATATCCTTCGATATCCTTATCCAAGAAGAGTATTCATTTGTTCATACTTCGAACTCCTTGTAAATTCATCACAAACATATTAACATATTGAAATCACATCACATCTGATCATCAATATTATCTATCATTGAATAATTTCAGTTCAGCTTTGTGAAATTATTAAAATAACCACTAAATTCTCAACTGTTATCATGATCTACAATATAAGACGATAGATTCTGCAAATAAAGTAAGAATAATTTTATCTTATCTAATCTCCGCATAATAGTTATGATTCAACCTCAGTAATGGAGAAAATATTAGCAATTTCTCTTCAACAACAATATTGGAACAGTTCGACTGATAAGATCTTATCGAAGATTTCAATCTAGGGGATCTGATAAGTAGAGCAGGGCTACTGCATATCATTATAGTTTTGGTCTGATATAGTCCACTTTGGTCTGATATAGAGTTGTCTTGGTATTATCCCTATTATTAACACGTAGGTGAGTAGAGGTTACCCACGAATTCTCCAGTATATTTGAAAGTGTAAGGGAATTTTGTTGGTATGTTATAATCATTTTTCAGTGCTAGTGTAATATAATTCCAACTTATTAAGATTTAACTTATAACTTTTGATGTAACTAATTGTATAAGTTAATTATAATTACGTTTCAAGCTTAAAAATACATTTGAAAGTACCTTTTTGAGTTATAAATAATTAAATAAGGTTGAAATTGATTAATTAATGATGTGATTTCCAAAGTTATATAAAATCTTCGAGCATTTTTTCTCACTCACACAGGTAACTTATGTTTTTTACTGCACATATAACGAAATTATATCTTATTGAGTCATATTTATTATTCATTACATAATAATCTAAGCAGGGTCTCCATGGATTCAATCCTGTTTTTATCATAAGATGATGCTCACATTTTAAGTTTATTTTGCTCATAGTCCACATCTCAGCCTCTTTGATTCACAAGTTTCAATCAATAGCAATAGCTGATTTAATGTGATTTACAAGATTCTTCCAATGATACTAATATTTGCTCAGCGTGGCAAGAATAGGTACCAGTTAGTTAGGAGAATAAAGATAGATATTCAGAAGTTCAAAACTGAAATTTTGAAATAAAATTCAGGGCTGTAGTTTGGATACAAGACGTTTTCTACTAAAAATTAATAGTTTTTATTTATACATCATTCATTCTATTTTGAATTTCGGACAAGCATTTGTAATTCATTGTAGAACTTATCTTTTGTGTGTGAATCGAAATGAAACATTGAAGTTTGATTGCAGGAGTGCTAGTTGATTATAGAACTTTTTGTGTGTGAATCAGAATAAAATATTTGAATTTGATTGCAGGAGTGCTAGTTGGAGACATTGAGAACGAAGACGTGAAGGTGAACATGATGCCAGCGGCGGCGTCGGCTGAGAGAGACGGAGACGCGAGTGGCGGAGAGAGCAACGCCAGCGAGCCGCCGACGAAAACGCGCAAAGTGGGCAAGGCCTATCCGTGTCCGCACTGTTCGTACGGTGCCGAAAAGAAGGTCAGTCTGAACCGACACATGCGCATGCACTCGGCATCGCCGGCCACGCAGAGCAACAGCAGTGCGGCCGCCGATCCGGAGCCGACCGCGACCGCCACCGCCAACGCCACCTCCCCCCACCTAGTCGACCGCTACTGTCAGGACTGCGACATCAGATTCTCATCGCTGAAGACATTCCGCGCCCACAAAATGCACTACTGCAGCACCCGACATGTGATCAAAGTCAACAGCAAACCCCCTTCCGCCCCTCCTTCACCCTCTGATTCCATGACAACCCCGACCTCCCCCGGTGCTTCGGACACCTCCGCACACCGGGAACCTCAGACCTTCTTCGCACTGCCCACCAACCCCATCCTCATCGTACCCTACTCGCTGTTCCAGCGTGCCACCGCCATATCGGGCATTGCTGGCATGGGCCTGCCCAGTGCTGACACCGTCTGCCTCCTGCTACCCGACGGCACCCTCCAACCCATGGCCCAGGGTCTTGCTCATCACCTGCCCCCCCACTCGAGGCCTCTGGCCCAGGAGCCGCCGCCGCCTCCCAAGTCACCTCGGCTAGCGCAACCTGACCATAGCCAAGTGAGTACCACCAGAGACAATAATATTAATCTATAAGTAGTAGGATTGTCTTTTTTACCGCTAGGAATAAGTGAATTCAATAAGTGAACTCCTTCCAATCAAGCAGAGATAATCCATTCTCGTTATTTGGTTAGTCTATCATTGAAGTTATATGGGTTCTCAATTCAATTCATTTATAATACAAAGTTTCAGCACATTTATGTCATTTATGTAATGCACACTGTGGCTGAAAAGTCTGTACCTAAATTGAAAAGTTAATTATCATGAAAAATAGGTAGTGACTTTTCAGCCACCGTAGATCCCACAGAGCTCGAGTTATAAGTGAATTCCTTGATTTGGTTGCTTACTTCCTTGATTATTGTATTGTATCATTGGCTTCATCACGACACTTGTCGAGCCAGAAAACCAATGTAAACTCCCTGATCAAGTTACTAACTTCCTTGATCAGTGTCTGGCTAATGAACTGTCATTAGCTTCATCATGACACTTATAACTTGTTAGCGCAGAAAATCAAAGTGACACTCGAAGGCAATGTGTAATAATAAGGCCTGTAATAAGTTCTCTGAGCTATTTTCATTAAAAAATATAGAAATTTGATAAAATGAAATTTGTAGGAAATTCTGTCTTATTCCAGTATTACAGATCTAAAGACACAGAAGAGCACCACCAGAAGTCAATAAAATATAATAGGCTAGTAATACTTTTATTGAATCAGAAAAAAAATCTATATATATTTTTTGAATCTTGATTTAATAATTACTTTCAATCGATAAAAGTAGCTTATTAATAAATAATACAATGGAAATACGGCCATAGAAGCTGTTAAATTTTTCTATTATGTAATGGAGAGAATCGTGTACATATTTCACTGTTGAACTTCTTATTATCAAATAATTTTAAAATGTGAATACACGATACGATTAAAAGATTATTTTAAACTTCTTAATTTTAGAAAAAAAAAGATTTCCACTTTCATTACTTGATGATAATGAGTATTTTTTTAATAAAGCATTATGGAATTGGTATCTAAATTGCATCATACAATAATATTAATAGAAATTAATAGTAGGCTATTATCAAGGTAATCAGACATTCGTTCATATCATCATTTTGAGTCTGATGAACTTAAGTTTTTCCGTATCATTTTACTAGTCATATCAGTGTCGATTATAAATGGAGTCTCCTAACAAAATGATGTGTTTAATGATGGATTATTGATTATTATTAGAGTTCGGATGTTCAGGCATTTATAATACTTGAAATAGGTAGGCAAAAAGGCACTAAAAGACACAAAAATAGGCACTTTAAAATCGAAAAAAGGCAAAGGCATCTATATATTTATGTAAAAAAATAAAACAAGAAAATTGAAAAACTTATATTCTACTGGGTTTACATGATTAACATGTATTTCTTGAAGTTTGTTGACTCTGAATTTTGTTTTCTTTCTGAAAGAATATTTTCCAGTATGAAGAAAGACCTTTCTACATCAACTGTTGCATATCTGAAGCACACTATTGTATTTTAACTGAAGCTGAACTAAAAAGGTTACCTTCAAATAATAATATATTGAATATAAGCTTTTTTCTTGCAAAACATTCGCTTGAAAAAATTCTTCTTCTTCTTCTTCTTCTTTGTCTCTCCCCGGTGTGCCTCACAGCGTCGGGGTAGTCTCGGACCACCTTCTCCATAGACCTCGATCCACTGTCAACTGTCTCATTTGTCCTAATGTCTTGCCTCTCTCTTCTCCTAACCTTCTAATATGATCTTCATACGAGTATCGAGGACGTCCCCTTTTTCTCTTCCCTCCGACATGAACATTTGCATATTGTTTGGGTTTTCGGTCCTCATCCATTCTTTGGATGTGACCCCACCATCCCAATTGCTTCCTATCTAACACTTCTTTAATATCTTTCATCCCTATTTCCTCCCTTATTCGGTCACTTCTTATTCTGTCCCTTATTGTTTTGCCAGCCGTTTTTCTATGACACTTCATTGCCACTGCCCGTATCCTACTCATCTGCTGTTGCTTCAAGGGCCAGCTTTCAGCACCATACAGAGCTATTGGCTCAATTATACTCTTGTATACTCTGTTTTTCACTGTGGTACCTACTTCTTTCTTGCCAAAAATACAATTTCTTGTGGCATAGAAGGCTCGGCTCGCTTGAAAAAATTAATCATGTTAATTCACGGATTTTTAAATATTTCAAATAAAAAATTGGTAATCTTGTAGGCAGAACATATAAAATAGGATGAAATAAGCAATTGATATTGAAATAGGCACTAACACCCAGAAAAGGCAGAATAGGCAAAATTAAGGCATTTTGCCTAACATCCGGGCTCTAATTATTATTATTATTATTATTCTTACGATTGATAGGGCTCATGGTTTGTGAGTAGTCATTGGTCTATTATAATAGATTGTACTCATAAACAGAGAAGTATTACCAGTAGTAAACTATCATTAATAGATAGTAATTGAATAAAATGTTGTTTGCATTTCAATTTTATTTATCTCGTAACACTCTGAAAAAGTGAGAATGCACCAATTTTTTTAGAAACGTCTCTTTCAAGATAATTTAAAAAACTTTATTGAAGAAGACCTTATTGAATATCAGGCCTTTTAAAATGCAATAAATCACTTAGTAAGAATTGATGCTGCAAAATTTATTT
This sequence comes from Laodelphax striatellus, assembly GCA_017141395.1. Lineage (NCBI taxonomy): Eukaryota > Metazoa > Arthropoda > Insecta > Hemiptera > Delphacidae > Laodelphax > Laodelphax striatellus. Next base: position 27,195,229 of record CM029531.1, read on the forward strand.
CAAATTGAAATGAAGCTGTTTCTATCAATAAACATTGAGTTGGTACTTTCTTTGACTGAAATGATTGCTTACTGACAAATATTATTCTCATTTCCTTTCTTTTTAATCTGTCAGGTTCAGAAGAGCACCGAAGAGAACCATAAGAAACAGCCAGTGACTGAGGGAAGTCCTTTGGACCTGAGTCTACGAAGGAGTTCTGATGGAGAATTGGTTATAGACGAGGATGAGAGGCGGATTGATTCACCAGATCATGAGGACATCATCTGCGCACCATCCATCCCTCTGATGCTGTCCACATCTTCCAATTGTTCATCACCCTCCCCCGCACCCCCCTCACCATCACCGTCACCTCAAGCGGCAGGCATGAAGAGACAATCCACCGACTGCAAGACCCAAAGACCTGACTGCCACAGTCAAAGCAATAGTCCCAGTCCAAAATTGGTTTCGCCTTCATCTGGTGGAAAATCGCCAAGAAGAACGCCCAATGGTTTAGTCAATTCATCTATGAAGCAAACAAAAACTGAGGATAAGAAGAAAATGAGCGATCCACCTTCAAAAAGTGAAGCGGCTCCTACCCCTTTCAATCTCTCAAATTTTCTCCTAGCATCAGCTGCTCAGATGGAGAGCTTGCAGCAACAAAAGACTGAGATGCCCGCTCTCCCCTTCCCCCCTGAACTTTTGTCACAGCTCACTGTAGCCAAGCTCGCTCAGGGAAAACAAGGAAAGCTGCCAAATATCTTGCCTGGCGCTGCCAATATTCCTCTTCTTCTCCCCCAACTGGTGCAAAATTCTCAGCAGTTGATAGGTGCGCCTTCAATTCTACCAATTCTATCGCCTGATATTGCTCTCAGGCTTGTTGCTGCAGCTGGATCCGAGATGCCGGCCAGTCCAGCACCCCAGGTACTTGTCAAGCAGGGTGTGTCGAAATGCCAAGAGTGTAACATAGTGTTTTGTAAGCATGAGAATTACATTGCACACAAAAAACACTATTGTTCAGCTAGGCAAAACACCGAACCTGGTTTGAATCAGGAAGACGTCGTGTCCAGAGTGAAATCTGTGAGTCCAGCTGTTTCATCATCACCACCCAACAATTCTTCTCCGCCACTCATCGCCAGAGATCGTCAATCCATCAGTCCCGTCAACTCGATAACCAACCCTTCTACTGCCAGTGTTGCACCCAAAACACCTCTCTACCAATACATATGTGCTGCCTGTGGAATCAAGTTCACATCGTTCGACAACTTGAACGCACATCAGACATACTATTGTCCGAAGAGAGCTTCTCTGGATGCAGAAAAATCTAGTCGAAAGTGTCAGAAGTGTAAGGTGAGTTGAAATACTCGAAAATCACTATAATATTGAAAATTAAATACAACAAATTAATATTGCTCATATCCTATTATATTAAGCAAGCAATTTCTGTATGTTTATATTTATGTATTTATGTATTTATGTATTTATGTATTTATGTATTTATGTATGTATGTACAACGGATCTCGAAAACGGCTCTAACGATTTTGACAAAATTTGGAATATAGGAGGTTTGTGATACAAAAATTAGTTTGCGCCGGGTCTCATCCCCGGGATAACTCGCTAAAGGACCTAAAAAAGGAGAAATTGATCCTTCAAGAATCAGCTGACAGAAGAAAGAAATTTCCGTCGGCTGTAAATGATGAGAAAGAGTGAGAGCGAGTGAGTGTGTGAGTGAGACAAGATTATTATTTCAGCTGCTGAGAAAGTGCATTCCAATCACATGATCTCTCGCGAAATACACTACAATAACTTTTTTGGTAAAACCAGCGGTTCCATTACTAGAACTGAGAAAAATATCAAAACACATAAGCTGCTCCTATTACCCTTTTTATTTCTGATTTTAATTTATTCATAGAAAATTAAAAGGAATTTGAAATTTTGAAAATATTCCATATTGTATTGTTATTTTTAATTGAGGCATGAAGTTAGCCATGTGATCTGTTTTTATTTATAGCAGGATTCATTTAACTTGACATAAGTCAGCTGTTTTGGTAATAATTAAACAGTGACTTTGACACAATAATCAAAAGGCTTAAAAGTCTTAAAGACCTTTAAAGTCTTTAAAAGACCTTTTTGAAGAAGACCTTTCAAAGAATAACTTTTTAAAAGACCTTTTCAATAATTTGCGGGATTCATCATTTGTAGGTTAAGTATTGTGATATTGCTCTTTGAAACAGCTGATTTTCTGACAAGTTGAATTGGATTCTGCTATATGGCAGAATCCAATTCAGCTGTCGAAAATCAACTGTTTCAAAGAGCAATATCACCATACTTAACCTACAAATGCTGAATCGCAGATTGACGAAAAGTTATTCTTCGAAAGGTCTTCTTCAAAAAAGATTTAAAGATCTTCGTTTAAAACCTTTAAGGCGTTTCGTCAAGCGCGTTTTGTAATATGAGCCCACGCGCTTTCCCGGTCAGCCGGGCTAACGTAATGAGAATCTAATGAGAACGCTTGACAGCCTGTCACACTGGGCTGCGCGACGACGCGCGTGGCGAAATCGTCACCAAAATCTAAAGTGCGCAATATTGGAGATAGCGGAATTGTGATTTCAGATTCGGATTCAGCACCCTCGGATTATATACGTGCGAGGTCGATTCTCAAAAATAATCAAAATTAAGGATTTTTTCTTACATGTTCATTTTATAGATTGGTTACTTAATTTTATCTAGAAAAGCAGTAGTACTTTATCTAGGATAACTTTCATAAGTATGCTTTTCTCATTCCTTAGTTTGGTTTGTTTATTATAATTTGCAATTATTATGGTATAAATTGTATAATATAATTGTAGGATAGAATTAATCATTATTGTATGAGAAAAATAATTTCGAACAGTTTACAGTTCCAGAACTCTTTATAAAAAAAGAGATTATCTGATTTATTTTATATTTTACTTTTCTTATTTTTCGACTAATGAAGATAGAGATAATCAAAAATATTTTTATAAAATATTAAAAATTGAAATATAATATTTTCTCAAGTTTTCATCCACTTTACAAGCTTTGATAAATTAATATAATATACTGTAATGCAATGCACTTCCATGAATTGGATGGATCCAAAACCGACGTTTTTTAACTTTTCTCCGTTTGAGATGAAGGTAAGCAATCGCTGCTATCTCGTTAACGTCCATATTGCAACTGAATTGATTGAATTAATTAAGAATAGTAGCGAAAATATGAGTGTCGACTCATCTAGGTTCTAGGGTCACTGACCGTAGTTGAGAGAACGCGCTTCACAAGACGCGCATCAAAACGCGATGTTACCAGAACGCGCGTGGGCTCATATTACAAAACGCGCTTGAAGAAAAGCCTAGTCTGACAGGGGCCTTAAGCCTTTTGATTATTGTGTCAAAGTCACTGTTTAATTATTACCAAAACAGCTGACTTATGTCAAATTAAATGAATCCTGCTATATTTGAGAAAAATCGTCAAGAGTTCATCAAAACAGCTGACCTAAAAAAAGTTATCAACCCATATTATTATTTCTATGAAACAAAATTTTACCACAAGTGCGATTTTTCAAATGATATGCATTCAAACACGATTATTCATAATATTTCGAAAGCTCAGATTAATTTTTTTATAGTGCAATGATGATTCAGTGCATAAGACTGATGGCTGTACTTTAAAAAATTGTTTAATTTCATTCCTTTTTTCCTTTAAAATTTCCATTCCTGTGCCTTTGTAGACCTACCCCCGAGCAGAGCTCGGTACCCCGATATTACCTATTATACCAGCTATAGCCTAAATATTCTAATGAAATATTGTTTATGATTAAGTATTCTATGTCTACTATAGTCGAAGAAGTGGTAATGAGCAGAATATCATTTAGAATACAACATGTTTCAGTTTCAATCGGGATCTAAAATTACTCAAGTTGAATAATCTTGAGTAATTGGAAATTGATTGATATATCATATTATTCACAATAAATGGATTTTCCTTTTTGAATACACGTGAATGTGAGATGACGGTTATTTGAAGAGTAATCAGTCAGAGAATTGAATCAGACAGATACAAATAGCAAATATGCTGATCTATTTGGACATTCTGATACTGTAATGATTATTTACTTATAATGTGTATTGTATAGATAAAGCATATTCCCAGGTCCATTTATTAAATTTATCCTGATACTGATCAGTTTTAGAGTCAAGCCAAGTTTTTGAGGTCATAATTCAGGTAAAAATTGGATAATATTTTCCTAATAGATGTGTCCACGTGTAATAGTGTATGTAATACTGTAAACCTGAGTTTTACCAACCAGGATCAACTATTTTGAATAACATGATCATATCTACTTGGCATTGGGCTGTTCCGGGATTAGAATTGATATCGCTTGACTTATTCCAGAATAATTGAATAATTTATCTCTAATAGCAGCCACAAAATAGGGCCGCTAAGATTTTTTGAGCTGTTGTCAAGTCTTGCCAGATACCAGCTGACTACTCAAATCATGCAAAGGAATCGACTTCACCTCTCCTGATAGGCAACACTGGGAGCTTAGTGTTGCTAATTTATTATGAGGAGCCAGCAATCTTCGCCTTTCCCTCGCTTTACCGCGGTTTCATATCGGACAATAGCGCGAATTTGACTTTCCTTTGCTTTAGCGGTTCCATATCTGACAACAGCGCAAAATCTCTCAGCTGCCTAATTTTGTGACCGTATAGAGTGAATTTAATTTTATTTATAATTTTTGGCAATGTTTTCTAAGCTGCTGTACTAAACGAACTGTATACTTTTGTCATTAGGTGAGCGTACCACTGGATCAGCTGGCCAGCCACCAATGTAGCGTGAGCGGAGGCGGTGGCGGAGGCGGCGGAGGCGGAGGGAGCACAAGTGGCGGATGGAAGTGTCCGTGCTGTCCGGTGGTGAGTCCGACGGCCAGCGCTGCACACAAGCACATGGAGACGCACACCAGTGTCAAGGCGTTCCTGTGCACCATCTGCAGCTACAAGGGCAACACGCTCAGGGGCATGCGCACGCACATACGCATGCACTTCGAGAAGAGAGCCACCGAAATAATGGTAGGTATTTCCATTCCAATCCATCCATCATGTCTTTATTTTAATGTCCAATTGAATCCAATTTTGTTAAGAGTATAGAGGAATAACCAAAACTACATCCAGTAAGTGACTATAGTTCGATTCACGTCAAGAAGTCAGCATTGTTTATATGAGGAGCATTGATGCCAAGTTTCATTGAGAGAGAAAGAGAAAACTGCTCCAAACGTGTTTGTTGGGACTGTGTGCGACAACAATGCACATTGCGGCAACTATGCACAGTGCGGCAACTATGCACAGTGCGAATAGGATAGAGACATCAGCAACTGCCTTGTGCTGAACAAGGATAGCAAACTCCCATCTAAGCAATGCTGACTTCTTGACGTGAATCGCACTATATTCCCATATCGTTTCAGTCTCCGTCTCGTCTTATTTCAGCTCGTTCTGCACATGCGTCTATTCACCCAGTGCTCCGTGATTGGTCCGATGCTATTGACGCATGCGCAGAACGAGCTGAAATAATATGAGACGGAGACTGATCCGATATGTGGGAAAAGTCCTTTATCCGTTATCTTGAGGTTTATGTCACCGGTAATGAGGCTTGTAATGGACTTATGTCTGTGAGCTGTTTTATTTGTGAAATGAATAAATAAATACCGTAAATCTTTCTCCAACCTACTAAATAAAGTAAGGCTTGTCTATTAAGATCAATAATAATCCGTGGAAAGCTGAAGATAATGATAATGATCAATAGAAAGCTGAAGAGATTGATAATGATTCTATATAGAAAGCTATAGAGTTGGAGATTCATGAATCTGTATAATATTTAAATAATATTTCAAAAGAATATTTTGTGAGCCCACTTGGGTACTTCGAAAAATATCGGTGATTTAAAAAGATTTTGGTCTTTTCACTTTTCATCATAATCCTCCCCATTTCTTGGGCACTGTAAAAATCCTATTTGTGACGAACTCTCAACAGGACAAAAATTATATGATTAGCCCTATAACTAGTAGTACAAGGACAATAACCTGTTTGTATGTAATATAATTATTTTAGAAATAATATAGAACCTCAAAGCTTCAACCTCGAAAAATTGTAAAACAGTAGTTTCAAAAGTGATTTTGTGGAAGAAAATATTCCAAAAACATCTAATTAATTGCAATTTGTGAGAGTAAAGATAATAAACAGCTTCAGAACTAATCTGTAGAAGAGTATGTATTCCATAAACCATCAAATTATTGACGTCTGTGAAAAAAAATTAACTATGGTACCTAATTATTAATTACGAACTGTGAGAGTAAAGAAAATAAATATAGCTTCAGAACTACATTAGTTTGTTGAAGAGTATGTATTCCACAAACCATCAAGTCATTGATATCTGGGAAAGGAACAAAAATGAAATAGGAAATACTAAGTTCGATTGATATTTTTGAATGTTTTTAGGAAGAAAAGTACATCACATGCATTCTGGACGACGGTGCAAGCTTGGCGAACGACACTCTGAGCGATGCGAGCGGAACAGAGAGCTCCACGACCGACGAAAAGCCATCGAAAAACTGCAACGGCGACATCAAGATCAAGGAGGAAGACGAGAGGCTCGCAGACGATGTGGTGGAAGAGGAGGAGGAGGAAGAGTACGTTGAGGTGGACGATGTTGGTCCGGAGCCGACGATAGCGGTGGTGAAGGACGAGCCGAAGGGAGACGACTCAGCGACTTTGTCCGGATCCGAGTCGCCGCCCCCCGCCTCCGCCACCGCCTCCGCCACCGACGACGACTGCACGCCCGATGATCTCTCGATTAACAATAATAAACGCGGCCCACGCTACTGCAAGTCGTGCGACATTACGTTCAACTACCTCTCCACATTCATAGCGCACAAAAAGTTCTACTGCTCCAGTCATGCCGGCGAGACGGCAGCCGCCAATAGTAACAATAACAACAATAAAAACAATAGTAGGCCTCCGAGTACTCAAGTATCCTAAGTTAATCAAATTTTATTAATAGTTATCGTATCCCATTTATCTTAGTATTTACTCCATTCATCTTCGCCTCGCCGTACACAGGAGGAACCATTTTCGTCCAGATAATACTCTCAGCCGCATTTGCTTAACATTGATATTAATGGCCGGTAGCTCAGCCGAACATAATTATGAAGGTCGATTCCCACATAAGTTATTCTTCAGTTCAGGTCAGTGCTCTATACTTGTTCCGGTGTCATTGACGCAGAAAACATTGCGTCAATGTCGCTGGTCCAATCACAGAGCACTGACTGAAACTGAGCTGAGACTGAACTGATATGTGGGAATCAACCTTGATTCGGAGGAAAACGGTTTCAGTGGACGGCGAGCCTTATCGTCTATAGAGGTACGGATCTTCCTACTGGAGCAGATCAATTGATGCAATAATTTTGTTTTGCTGATTTTTATGCTGGGTTTACAATCGTTCAGAATGGAATTTAAATCGAACCATAGAATATAATATAATTTCAAACGGCATTCTGGATTGATCGATTTCGAGTTCCTCTCAAATGACTGTTAACACAGTATCCCGAATTAATCATTACTGTAAAATGTGAATTATTATTAATTGACATTCCAAAAAATTAAACGGATTCTATCGAAGTACATCTTATACCAATTAATAAGGTGAATAGATACGAGGATTTTGATCTACAAATCGTTATTAGGCCTATTAGCAATGAATACAGAAATTACTATTCTGTACTCTTTGCTATTAGCCTATTTTAAGTATTTTTATATTTCAAGCCATGTGCAGGAGATATTGAACGATAAATATTATAGGTATTCAGTTGACGTTGATTGCTGAATAATCAAGAGACATTGTGGAAATACTGTTTGAAAATACTATATCACCGACAATATTATGAATAATTGAATATTCTCGAGAAGAATGCAAGTTGCTAGCCCAGACGTGATGACAGAAGGCCAGACAAATTTTATAATGTTCTGAAAAAACATCGACTATCATAAATTCAATCTTATATTTTGTTGGGGTGCCTGAGTAAATATCCAATCAATGATGTACTGTAGTTGACAATTGAAAAATGACTTAATTTTTTGAAACTGAATTCTTTTAATGAATAATTTCTACTAAATTTCATTGAAATTATGTACATATTTTTTAATAATATATTGATCTCGCTTCTAGATAGTGACGTCCTCCCGAACTAGTCAAAAGATGTGCTTTTATGTTGAATTTGTAGTTTTTAATTAGTTACACATGATAATGTGTAGCTGTGTTGAATGCACTGCAGTTATAATAACGTTTTATTAATTGATATATTTTTAATAATTGAAATGTTTTAGTTAAATTTTAATGCTTAAGTTTCATTTTTGAATTGTCTTTAAATGCCATGTACATATGTGTAATTATGTACAATTTTTTTATTTTTCTCATAAATTATTGAAGTACTTCTAGCACTAGAATCTTGTTTTCCATCTATTATGTTCCAGCCAGTTTTGTAATATTGTGTTCTTGTTGAACCCAGAGTAGGTGAATTTTATTTTACTCATAAATCAAGTGATTTAACAAAAACTCAACGTTGTTATTTCTTTCTCGATTTGAGAATTATTGTTGAAAAGTGTATGCAATCATTAATTTTATCAAGATAGGCCTACAAAGTTTAATTTTTGCTGTATTCTTTAAGCACATGGAAAAATCATTCCAAAAATAATACATTTGGTAAATTAATTATTAAAATCTACGTTGCATAATCCTTCTTAAAACACAAATAAAATTTCAATCTGTTCTCCTGGAACTTCCTCAGAGTAAATGAGGAAGAAAAATAATAGTTCATTATACTTTCCTTCATCAGTTCTAAACTGAAAGCGACTATATGAATTCAAAAAAATCAGTTACTAGTGAGAAAGCAAGAAATATTCTTCAAATAGTTTTCAATTCAATTCCATCCACCTACCATTCCATTACATTCATATTCATATTTCATTCATCCTTCACTGTTATTTATATTTGCATAGGTGTTGTAAAATTTCCAATTCGCTTTCAAGTACCAAATGCATGGGAAAGTTTATAATATCAGTGCCAAATGCTGTTCTTGAAAACTGAATATCAATATCATTGTGCACTTTCTCGAAGAGTGGCCTACATTTCTAACCACTATCAAGTGATTTTCATTTAAATTACATTAAAAACTCATACAATTCGATTCGGTACAGTTTTACTGAACTTCTAAGTATAAAAGGTTTCCTTCTAATAAAGCCAATGAGGATAGAATATAATCCCTTTGCCGCTTTTATTAGATGAAAATTATAATAATGTTATAAATATGATAATTATTGTGAAATTCAAACTTTTTGTACATAGTAAATTTATCGACAATAATTAAATATAGGTGAAACATTTGTTCCATTATCTTATTTCAAGAGTTCTTTTGACTTTAATGAAGATTTTTACTGTGCCAATACTATGTATCTATAAATAATTTATTGTGACTTTAAATGTATTTTAAATCGAATATAGTTGCCAATAAGATAAATGTTTCGTACATAACGAAGTAGATAATAAAATTGAATATAGTCAGTCTAGTTTTATCTTATCACCATCTAGTTGAATCAATTATAAAACTATTATTATAAAATGCGTTGTACAGTGTTATATTACGGTATAGATTAAATTGTTATGTAATGAGTATGTATTTAATTGGAAAATGATACAGTTTAATGTACATTTATCATAACTGTATCGAAAATTGCAATTCAAATGTAAATTATTTCACTGTGCTGTTCATTCATGAAACTTTTGTTGAAAAAAGTATGCATTAAGCCTAATTGTAGGTACTGGGAATTATTAACTTGTGGAGAGTTTAACTTCCATGCACTGTGATTGTTCCATAATTATATTTTGTTGAGCTTCCCTAGAACCGTGAACTTATATCACTATTATTTTGAACATCAGTATGATGATTAAAGTTTTTATTATACTTATTGCTATTTTCAAAGAAGCATTGTTGAATTTTTGTATGTTGATGAGTATGTTGAAGACAAAAGTATAGATTATTTTATTATTATTTTGAATTGGCTCATAACACACCTTGTTCTTTTATGAAGAATTTGGAAATGGTTCTTTAGAGTTTCATCTTGGATTATTTTGTAAATTAATTCCTTCATAAAAGGAAAATTTATTATGTTTTCATTATAGTCTTCAGTAGAAAAACCCTTTTCTCAAATCAGTTTTGATTGATATCATATTGTTTTTTCCTGCACACCGGAAATGTATATTCAATATATTCATGTTATTAAATCCGATAGTTATTTCATAATACGTGATTGTGGTAATACTTAATATTTGTATTAATGTAGTAGTAATATAATCATTTTGTTCCTCTTGAAACTTTAAACGAAAAATGGGCATTTATCCAATACAATATAGCAGTTAATGAAACTTACAATATTATACAAATAATACTATTGTTTATTAACTTAGAACATGTTATTGATTCAAAATAATAGGTTTACACATCACGTGTTTAATGTTCCAAGTATTTAATTGTTTGTTGAAACTATAATCAATTACGATAACAAAATACATACTTCGTCATATTCCAACAAGAAATAGTAAATGTAGTTCACCGTTCCTCTAACCAAAGATGAAAATTGTAAAATTGATATATTTGAATTGGGTACTATATAATAAATTTGAAGGATGGAGAATAGTTATTATGAAATTTTTCTCTTGATACTGAAAAAAGGCATGTATATTCTTTCTCCAATAGGGACAGTTCCGTTTTGAATATGAATGTGATAAACAACTTTATAAAGCATAATGTATTTTCTAAAAATGTGGAAAGCACATACCCTTCTGTATCTTGAACGAAGAAATTATAATAATTGAACTATGGTATACGCTAGAGTTTTCATATCAATATGATACTTAAAATATTGTAATATTGATTGATTCCGAACAAATTATTTGTCAAAGTGTAAATGTTTTTTGTCTATTGTGGAAGATACACATTAAAAACAGGGTTCCTGGAATATACCTAACTATAGTGGGTATGTTTAAGGAGTTTGATATGTAAATAATAGAATTATTGCAATTAAACAGAATTATTTGAAGTGATTTTTTTATTTTAGTTTTTCCCCCTTCATGATTCCTAACCACAAATCCAGTTTCAACAAATATGATATTAATAATAATAATAATTCCGTGTAACCTGGCTGGCTTAGGTCTGGTGTCAGAGTTTTCAGGTCACTCCTGATCAGTCAATGATGATATGATATGGTCAATATGATATGATTGAATCAGGTCAAATTCCAGTGTTATTTTATTCTTCAAGACAAAGTGATAACATAGCCCAGTAAAATAGTAAATTTCACCTTTCATGAAATGGAATAATGGGGTTCCTTTTTTTAATAAAGTATGTGATAGTCCTGAGATATTAAATCCATGTTTTCGACCTCAGCAAACTACTAGATCATGTTCGAAAACCGAAAAAAATGGCGATATTTTTCACTTTTTTCATGTTCGGCCGATTTTCACTCTGAAGCATAACTTTTCATATACAGGACAACCAATATATATTCAAAGTAAATTAAATTACCTACAATGTGTAAAATTACAGTTGAAATGGAATGATTCGAGTGAGATACATTATAAATATCACTTCATCTAATGGCCCGTTATTAAGTATAGAAAATACGGCAATCTTTTCAGAAACTACTTATTAAATAATGATGACGTGTCAGGCTACAATAATGTCAAACTGTATCGACGAGGTACGGTAGGCTATTGCAATAATTCTACAAAAAATAAATGCAGGAAAATAATACTTGTCAGTGCTTCAATATTATTTCCACTGTATAACTGGAAACCAATTACACTTTCAGTAGAAAAAAAAGAATTTATTATATATGAAGTAATGAAATTAATCTGCTCAATTGTTCTTATCAGCGCAATTTTTCTTTTCAATTATGTTCATCTTGACTCTACTATTTTTACTTGCTGCAGTTCAATTCAGTTTGGATAGGCTCTACTTTGATGATTTCGAGGGTTCCTTCTTTGATAATTTTACCGAATACGAGGTATGAGACAGGTAGAATTGACAAGAATTTGAAGAATCACAAGGTTAATAAAAAATTACATTATTTATTTGGTAACTTTTCATAATATAAGTAATATATTCGTTTGTACATAATAATGAATATATCAATAGATTTTAATGGTCCAGTTTATCATTCATGATCTCATTAATAAATACAATAACTGTGATAATATCCTAAATAAGCTTACATCATTTTTTATTTATACAAAAGAAAGCCACTTAATAATCAATTAACCATTATGATTATAATTTATGTTGAGACATCATATCAAAGGGAAAAATGACAAGTTCCAAATAGATTTTGAAAGCGAAGTTGATGATCTGCAATTGAAGATTTGAAATTATTCCTCTTGTATAATTATTTTTTGGAATAATTGAAAATTCTCGACAATCCCTTAGAACGATGGTTCATCTCCAACCTGGTATGATAAGCTTCAAAATCTTCTCATTCTCAATATTCAAAGCACATTTATTTCAAAAACGTTTCAGAAAGGAATCGTAAAAAATTGCATGCTTTTGAATCATGCTTGAGAATCTTACATTTTGTCAGTCATAACGACCATATTACCCTGTATGTTAAAAAGTGATTAACTCAATAATATGAAATACACATTTGAATTTGAATTTAAATATACCAAAATACGATGGAATTGTTGATAGTCATCAAATTCATCATTTGAAAAGCCTTATTTACAAGATAATCTGTATCTGAGTGAACAACATATTTACTTTATCAGTCCTTGAAAATTTTTATTTGCAAGTATGCTACAAGTTAGCTTGAATAAATATTAAGACTGAATAAAAAACCATTGAGAGGATAAATGAATTAATCATCGGGCTATAATAAGTAGTGGATGCTATACGGAATACTGTATAAAGATGGCACAAAAGATTTATAAGTCCATCATCAATAAAAGTGTACTTTTCATTTGATTTCTCCTCCCCGTTCTATTTTCTTGATGAATAAAAGTTTTGTGTAGAAAGATTTTTCTGGGAAAATTCTAAAGTTAGAATAGAAGACATTTGGAATATAAAATAGAAAATGTAACGACAGCATTAATAACATAAAAATTATTACTCATCTATTTCACTTTCCAAGTATTTAAGGCGAATAAAAATTAATTTGGTAGTTTAGCTATAATTTTCCTCTATCTGAATATGTAGAGCTTTCAAGTATTCTATAGAATAATTATTATCACATAGCAAAAAGCTATCATGATTTTCTGAATCAAGGATATTGAGGGATCACTCCACTGTAAATACATTATTCGCTCATACTTAATAAACATCGAATACGTAGCATTTATTTCAAAATGTTTACAGTGAAAAAAAAAAACATATATATTCTATACCTTGGAATCGATTTGATGGAATTGCGAATAGAAAAATATTTCATGAGCTTGAAATTCACACTGATTAGCTGTTTACAAAGCATAACTAACTATACATGCTAGTCAATTTGATGATATATTTGAATGAGATGAAAACTGCTAATACAAATGAATGCAGGAGTAATACAGGAAGAATGTAATAAAATTTGGTGAATCGGGTGAAAATGTTCATAGTTTTATTTATTGGCAGCTCTATGAGGGATGCTTGGTGTTCCAAAGCCTCCCAGTTCACTATAGGTTGATGGTCCATCATTGTAAACAGCGCTTGGGCCCTCCATACTGCAGATCGAGTCCTCGGGTGTACGAGACACCTCCCCCTCTCCTCCCTCCTGTCCATCCGGACCACCATGGGGTCGAGATGAACACCTTTGATGTCGGAGCGCCTGCATCGAACATGCTCATTAGAATCAAACTGATTTGCCCTATTTCAATAATTACATAGCATGTTCTATCAACCCATTATAATATATTATCACATGGTCTCTCTGGCAGCGCAGAAGCCACAAAATATGAAAATCTTGTGATCTAGTCTCACAATAATATTATATAACTTTAATTTCCACTCAATAGAACTCACTGTTGGTACTAACGTTCAAATCTTACTTCTGCCGGTAGTGTCAATTTTATTCTTACTTGTAAGTACCAAGTTATAAATTATTCCATAATCCTAGTTTTGTACTAAGTTATAGAGTTACTTATTTTGTATTGTGTTTTTTTTAAATATATTGAGATATTTAATTGTCCAGGACAATTTTGTTATGTGAATTCAATTATTAATTATTGTACTGATTTACCTACAAATAAGAGACACCGGACTTCAAATATTTATAGAAGAAACCATTCAGTAATAACTGATGTCACAATAATGATTGTTCTGCTATTATCCTTTATTAGAAAGGTCATGCGGATGTTTTTATTATATTATGGAAAACTATATTAGAATATTCTAATATACTGAAATATCATGATTAAACTTTGGGCATGAATAACAAATTGCGTTTCTTAGAGACATTGAAATCTATACCAACTCATTTATTCATTTGAGTATTCAAGATTATTTCCAATATAATACTGGTGTGGAAGGTTTTCTTCAGGAGCTGAATCATATTATGTAACAAAGTCTATTGAATCATGTTGTTTTTTCTAATAAAAATTATGAACGTCATAGTAGTGATTCCAGGGACCTATTGCATAAAGTACAAGTACAATTTTAAATCTTTACTATTACAAGTCTCTGTAATTACAATTTTACAGCTACCGATGTTGCTAGAATAATTTGTAAACTTGTAAAAAAAAGAAAAATTGCAAACTTCTAATTAAAATTTTACAACGGAATGAAATGCATTTTCTCAGCTCCATAATATTGGCCCCCATTTCCAACTCAATGAAGGCCTATGCACAATACTTGTTTTGTCTACAATGCATGATTTATTTCAGTATTCCTGGTAAGTTCATAATCAACAACATGCAATGTATGAATCAACAACATGTAATGAATCTTCTAATTTTCCAGGTGGAATCCGAAATCTTCCATTTACTTCAAAGTTCCTTCCCACCCGAAAATTTCTTTGTCAACGCTGTGGAGGCTTGTCTTCATAAGAGCTACTACTGTTCTACATTATTAAATGCTCATGAGCACTAACAATTATTTACTTAACCTCTACTGAATAGTTCCTACACTTTTACAGGAGACTGATGGTGGGTAAAAATTAATCACAATTTTACAGGCACTTGTAACTTTGTAGAAGTTTTATTGTAGTTACAAGTCTGTGCACCTGTATTTTTGTAAAATTTTGACTGTAAAATTGTAAGTTAGACTGGTCTTACAAGTTTACACATGTATCTTTATGCAACAGCTGTAATAAGCCTACAATTTCTAGTGAATCTAGAATATTTCTGGAAATTTGTCTGTAAATATGTCGATTTGTAAAATCCTATTATATTAAGCAAGCAATCTCTGTATGTTTATATTTATGTATGTATGTATTTATGTATGTATTTCTGTATGTATGTATGTATTTATGTATGTCCAACGGATCTCGAAAACGGCTCTAACGATTTTGACGAAATTTGGAATATAGGAGGTTTGTGATACAAAAATTAGTTTGCGCCGGGTCTCATCCCTGGGATAACTCGCTGAAAAGGACATTAAAAAGGAAAACCGATCCTTCAGGAATCAGCTGACAGAAGAAACAAATTTTCGTCGGCTGTAAATGATGAGAAAGAGTGAGAGCGGTGATTGTGGGAGTGAGACAAGATTATTTCAGCTGCTGAGACAATGCATTTCAATCACATGATCACTCGTGAAATACACAACTACACTAACTTTTTGGTAAAATCAGCGGTTCCATTACTAGAATTGAGAAAAGTATCGAAACACATAAGCTGCTCCTATTCCCCTTTCTATTTCTGATTTTTATTTATCTATAGAAAATTAAAAGGAATTAGAAATTTTGAAAATATTCCATATTGTATTGTTATTTTTAAATTTGAGGCATGAAGTTAGCCATGTGATCTGTTTTTATTTATTTGAGAAAAATCATCAAGAGTTCATCAAAACAGCTGAGCTAAAAATTGTTGTAGCAGGAATATTTTAAATTGTCAGAAAACAGCTGATTGATGTACGCTCGTTTACTGACGTTAAATCAGCTGTTTTCTGACAAGTTAAAATGATCCTACTATATCAACCCATATTATTATTTCTATGAAGCAAAATTTTATTAGTGCGATTTTTCAAATGATATGCATTCAAACTCGATTATTCATAATATTTCGAAAGCTGAGATTAATTTTTTTATAGTGCAATGATGATTCAGTGCATAAGACTAATGGCTGTACTTGAAAATTTGTTTGACTTCATTCCTTTTTTCCTTTAAAATTTCCATTCCTGTGCCTTTGTAGGCCTACCCCCGAGCAGAGCTCGGTACCCCGATATTTGTAGTTATATGCAATAGGCCCCAGTTGGTATGATGGTATGGTACGAAGTTTCGTAATATATACGGTAATCAAAGAAATTATTGTTACTGCTCTCAGATCAAAGTGAGAAAATTTTAAAAAACCAACCAATAACCCTAACGCTGCAAAATATAAACACTTCTTAAATTATGGGAGTTAATAAATTGGAGAATTTTTAGAGAAATTATTTTTCATAGAACCTACAATAATAACCTACAAGATATGTATAGGTAGGCTATGATTCAGTTTATGAATTTATCTTTCTTGAGCTCAATGAGCTCATACAGTGAGATGATATTTGACTTTCAGATAGCCTACTAACTAAAATAAAAATAGTAGGATAAAATTGCATTGATAAGAGTAAGGGAGCATTCTGATGGGTCTGGAGGATGAAATTATTTTAGTTTTGACATTAATCTAATTTATTACTGTAGACCTATATAGACTACCACAAGAAGAATAAATAAGATTGATACATAGATTATGAAGATATAAACATTTCGTATTTTAATCATCGTACGGTACTGAAATCAGAAGGAGACTTGGTGTAAAAAAACTAGAAGGCAAAATGTGTGGCAAGAGAAGCATGCTCAATTCAGTTGGTATTGAGATTGAGTATTCGAGTGAGTGTAAGAATTGAAGAATCACAAAGACTAATCACAGATGCATTAGGATTCAAAATTCAGTGGAGACCAACACAAAGATGGATATTACTCTTTGCAATAATAAATATTTATTCACCATGCACACAACAAAATTCATCAATCACAATGAGAATTCAATGAAAGTTCAATAAGAGAGGGATGATAACTCAAAAATTAGTGATAATAAGAATAATAATAAGCAGTAACGGACAAAATCATACAGATTCAACAGGAGTTGATAAATTCAGACGAGAAATAATGTGAAGAAATTACGAAGATTGCTCAAAAGTTCCAATGAAGTGTATTAAACTTTCCAATTATAACGTTTTTCCATATAGCTTTACCTATTTCTTGTTGAACTGTTAATTCCAATAATTAATATGTAAGTAAGACAGCTTTTAGATTACCTTTTCTCGACTCCCTTTTTTCTGCATGGAAAGAATTAAAAACAAGTTTATTATGTACAGTGGTTTTATAAAATTTAGTGATTATAATTTTGTGCAATTCATTATGATAGTGAGAGCCTGATACTGTTTAATCATATCCTACTCTTAATATCAATATCTATCAATTGAAGTCAATAAATTCTCAATCAGTTGAATTTATGATGTATTAATAGTAATAAATTATCACTGTATAAATATGTTCCTTTTGAGTATGCTTTTTCGAATGGACGATAAAAAACGCAGCTTTTCAAAATACATTGAAGCAATTGAGTGATTTTATTCACTGTTGAGTTTATTTGCTCCCATTCTCATTTCACGCTCATTTGCTCCCGGGTATCCTACAAAGAGAAACAGTGCGGTTTTTATCGTCCCCATGATTCAAAATGCCCCATAAAAAGGCTCATAGCTGCAATCTGCTTATGAATTCTAAATCATTTGTAAAGCATTATGTTTGTAGAAAAATATCTTATAGATTATTCTAGACTCTTTTTACTCGAATATAGAGCTAAAAAATTGGTTTTATACGATAAATTCTACCATAGTTTCCCTACTCTATTTTCCAATTTCTTTAAAATTTAAAAATTTTGGTTCCCTGCCATAAGTTAGGCTATATAATTTACAAAATTTTCGTATAATATTTTTTTTCACAATAAGCAATAGATTCAGTAGGCTACTTCGATGTTATTGTATACTGTAGATTTGATTTTATTTCACCCACTTCTATGATGTTAATTTTACCTGTAATGAGAATCTCCTGTGAGCTACTTTACGGCCTCCCCTTCTCTTAGATATGTGAGGATTGTTTTGACGGATAGTCTTGTTTTTGAGAACTTCTAATTGAGTGTACAGACGCTTCAACTCAGCCTATAAGAAAAAATACATTTTAGTGACATTCGCTTTGCAAATCACTTAAAAATGAATATCCAAAAATTCTAGAAACAACACTTACATTATCACGTCTAATTATATACTGAAGCAAAGTGGTGGATCAAGGAGGTGATTTTTGGGGGGCAAACACTGGGGGTTGCCCCAACCAAGAGGGGTTCCAGTCTGCCACTGTTAGTTTTCCATAATTTCAAGTTTTTAAACCAATACCGAGAGTGAAGAGACTATTTTTAATGTTAGAAAAGTTATTTTTTAATGTTGTTTCTTTCAAAATAAGTTTCACAAATGAGTTTGTAATGTTTGCCTGTAATCCCATATCAAAATTAAAAAATTCGGCAAAAATATGGCGGCGGCGAGAAAATAAATGGCTTTCACAGTTATGGAGTGCTTCACACAAATGGCCAGCACACTGTATCATTGGTATTGCTGAGCAGCTGTCAGCTGCAGATAGTCAAAATAGCAACTACTGTATAATCAGAATCAATTAATCTGACGCTTGGCATTAGATAGATTGATAGATGTTATTCATTTGCTGATCTTATTTTCTTCATGAAGAAATAAAGAGAAGGCTGGGGCAAACAAGAAGTTGTATAAGACAACTGCATCCTATTATCTGGAGTAGGAGTATCCACGGAAAGACCAAGCAGATGATAATCCATACAATAGTCAGAAGCATAATGACATATGGTGCGGAAGTATGGGTGACAAACAAGCGAAGTAGGAGTAAGATTCTGGCTGTGGAAATGGAATATTGGAGAAGGTGCTGCGGGCTCACCAGGTTGGATAGAGTACGGAATGAAGAAATTAGGAGCAAGATGAAAGTTCAATCGGATATAATAAATTTCATTGAGGACAAGAGACTGGTATGGTATTGGCACGCGAGAAGGGCTAGTGCAAGCAAGTGGATAGGAATTGTGACGGATTGGAGCCCGTTGGGTAGAAGGAAGCGAGGGAGGCCAAGGCGATCTTGGCGAGACGAAGTGGACGACGCCATGATGGCTAGAAATCTCACAGATGGTGAGTGGAATGACCGACAAAGATGGAAAATCCGACTAAAAGAAGGAAGGCGGTGATTCACTGTAAAATCCTTAAATATATATATATATATATATATATATATATATATATATATATTCATTTGCTATCGTACTCTACGGTCATCAGCAACGTTGAAATGAATCTTCCTCTCTATCTATCTATCTAATGCCAAGCATGAAATTAAATGGATCTGAGTATATTTAAAATTAATGCTGGGTTTCACCAACCTTGGACAAATAGAATTTGACGATCTTCAAGAAAAGGCCATGGCACACACAGTAAAAAAGTTGTTGCAAGGAACAGAAACTCCAGCTGATCTTATATTATGAATGTCAAGAGATTTGAATTCTCATACATAAAAATCGGTATAAAATGCTAATATTGCAATGCATCAATGCAAACAGATCAATTTACATGATAAGACATCAGACATTATGTGAATAAAATGTTTGTATGTTTATTTCCATTGTATTAAAACTGATGGTAATTGATAAGAAGCAGCTCATTGTCATGGAGAATTTATTGTAGGCCTACTGTATAATTTTATTGAATTGATTACTTTTAAAATAATTTTATTGGTAAATGGTATATAAATTTATTGAATTAACATATAGATGGGCTTACTCTAAAACATCAGTGGGTACGGTTCAACACCCATTAAGCTAGGTTTGAATTTTATAAAGACTTTCTTACCCTGATATCATCGGGATTCATTTCAGCAAGGTTGACTTCTGAAATCTCCATGTCTGGGTAGGGCAGGCCGTCTTGTGCTTTGTAGGCATCGGATGGTTCATGTGTGAGTTGATGCCTTGAATCTCTAACTTGCTTGTGTTGATACCATAGCTGAAAAAAATAAGAGTGAGGAGTTGTATAAAAAATATTCAATATGGCACTATATACAATCTTTTAATAACTAAGTAGCAAGACTTTATTTTCCGTTTCGGAAATCAAGAATAAAAGGAACATTTTTAGAAGAAGTCAAAAACCCAATTGATGCCAATTTTATAAAACAATGTTAACGCCGATTTAAATATCTAGGAGTAGTCATATCATCAAGTGGGGGTAGCAATGAAGAAATCAAGTCAAGGATTGGTCAGGCGAAATCAGCGATCAGGCAACTGAACAGTGTGATATGGAGCTCAAAAATTAAAAAGAAAATAAGATCAGACTCTATAAAACAGTTGTAAGCATAGGCATCTATGCCGCTGAGACCTGGGAGATGACTATGAAACACAAAGCAAAACTAAGAGCTATGGAGATGGACTTTTGGAGGCGGTGTTGCGGATACACAAGGATGGATAGAGTGAGAAATGAAGTCATAAGAAGAGAAATGGGTCTGAATATTGATATTATTGATACAATTGAGGCAAAATGTTTGAACTGGTATGGGCATGTCAAGAGGATGAATGATGAGAGATGGCCAAAGAGACTCTGTGAGTGGACTCCAGAAACAAGAAGGAAGAGGGGAAGACCTAGACATTCCTGGAAGTGTGGTGTTGATGGAGCGATGCAGTCCAGGGGACTCACAGACGATGATGTTTTTGACCGAGGAAGATGGAGAAAAGGATGCGAGAGACGGCAACAGCTGTAGCAAGACTCGCTTTATATATATACAATGTTAACCCATTGCGCCCTTGGAAAATTTATATGACTTCGCCCTACACTCTTGTATCCAGCATCAATGACTATCATAAATTTCCTCTACAGCTGTGGTCGACAAAATGGAATTTTTGTATTTGTTGTTTATTTCTAAAACCATCTCCTATTGAGTTATTAGAATTCTTTCGATTGTAAAAAAACACCCCTAAAATTAACATTACTGTGAAGGAAATATTTTTGGTTCTGATGACTGAAGGTGGAAGGTAATTTTAAGGAATTGACAAAAATGTGCAGAAACCTGGTTAAAATATCGTTAAGGGAAGTTTTATGAGGGTGTAAAAAATGTGAAAAAAAAAAGAAAAATTGATTTTTTTGGAAAATTATTAGGCCCTATCAAAACCTCAAAGAACGTGAAAATCGAAAAAAAAATTTGAACTTTTTTCATAAAGATAACCCCTTCAAAAGTAAAAAGATTTGTAGTTATGGGGGTATTATTAACAGCAATCACAGCTGGTCCAAAAATTTCGCAGTTGAAGAATTTTGCGTGTGGGATTTATGCTAAAGTAATGCGATTTACACCGGTCATTCTCTAAAAATGTATCAACGGGAGTTCAACTCACAGCCAGCACACTTGACAAAGCATAATTTATTCCACTACATACAATAAGCATATAAAGCAGTGTTTACCCATCAAGAACAACTTGAAGCATAATATGCCATGTTCACATCTCTCACTCTTATTCCAAATATTTCTCAATTTTTTCGGGCTTGATCCAATTTACTTTATTCTATGAGATTCAATTCATTATTTTTGCCTATACTTTGATCAAAATTGAGACAATATTGATATTCAGTTTTAACAGAATATTAAAAATTATTTCAAATGACTAATCAAGGAAAGAATTGAATTGAAGCTTTGATACAAGCAGTAGAGGAGAATTCAATGTACTGTAGCTCTGTTTTGTGGAGCACGGGTGGCTGCTAGCATAGAGTAACTATACTGTTACTGTGCTGTTATCTGTGCTGCTAGTTAATAATATATATATCACAGACCATAACCAAATTCACTCCACTGTACTTAAACAAATACATTATTATGTATGTAATAATGTATATTTGTATATGTATAACGTATATATTGTTGTATTAACGTATAAATATATATGTTAAATAAGCTAATGGAAGCTTCTCAGTCACGTGATGATTTTTACAATTATATTGCAAGTAACAGAATTTTGTGAACCAGATTAGTGGACCAGTGGGAATAAATGGAAGTCGTTGATGGTAAAGAATCGTGATTGGTTTCAAATTGTAAATCGCAATTCCTTATCGCCATTCCTTCTTTCTTTTCCAATTTTTTATTTAATATTCATTTTAGTCAATTTCTTGACTAATAGAAACAAGCGTTTCTGACTTGTAAAATGAATATAAAAAATTATTGAAAAAGAAATTGAAATCAATCTACAATTTGAAACCAATCACGATTTTCTTCAATCAACGACTTCCAAGTTATAGGCCTACGCATTTGTTACCAAAACTCTCTCGTGTCAAACCTACAAAATGACTAGACTATTTTTACTAAACCACCTGTTTATAGTCCAGCCGAACATTGACTCACGTTCAATTTGAGTAAAATATGGATTGTATTTACTGAAATTATAGATCTTGAAGTGCTCTACAAGTTTTATAAAAGAAATTTCCCAGTAAAGAATTTCATAACTTTATTTGGAAAAGTATGAAATTTTTAGTCTGAATCGATTTCAGTCTAAATTTCATACTTTCAAAAATAAAGTTTGAATGAACTGAAATCGAGTTTCTTCCTTCATTCCTTCATGGATAATTCCAGAACTTTAAGAACTAGAGTGAAATTGGAGCGACATGGATAGAAGATGATTACATTTCCCAGATAATGGAAAAAGTTTGATTTGTTTTATTTTCCTCAAAAAACTTCTTATTGACTGGACTATTAGTCAAGGGCATCAAACTCATTCGTTGGGGTAGCTGGGTAGATCTTCGATTTCACCTGTAATAGTTTTTTGGCAAAGTTCCTTCTATTTTAAATATTTCTGCCCAACGCTTTAATAAATCTCCAGATATATTTTTTTTATAGAAATTGGTCAATTTTATGCCCCTCCAAAAAACTCGAGTGTGCGGCTGTATACTTCGCACACCCCTTAGGCCGGCCCTGCTTAAGCTCAAGAGTACGCAACTCCATTATAAATAAATATATTATACACATATTAATTTGTATAGAATTTACATTGTTACGAGTAAATTTCCAGACTTTTTGGGGGGAGGGCAACAATTAACAGGCGATTTTCAAAGTTACTTCGAAAATTTTATCAAGATTTTTGTAGTCTAATGACTTGAAATATAGAATGAGCATTTACACCCAAATTTATGGACTTTTTTCCCATGATTCTTCAAAATATTATTTTCATACACTGCTAGTAAATGAAGAAGCATATTCACTCTCCCAGAGCAAAATTCAATATTTCCGGAAAATTCAAACCATGAAGAATGTTAATGATTTTTTATTACCTTCGGTGTAAAAATGAGCATAAGAACAAGTGTGCTAGTGAGCTGACTGCGCACAAATGTTGCCAGGAAAGTGTGGTCCGGATGCAGTGTTTCCCAGTAGAGAGCACGTATCGTATAAAACCCACAGCTCACAATCGCCTCTAGGGCTACTGTGCAGCACAGGAATCTCCTCTCTTCGAATTGAACAGTTGCATTGCGGGCAGCAAGTCCCAGGTGGAGACCGAATAACAGGATAACCAGTTCACCTATGAATAAACTTCAAGATTACACAGAATGTCATAGGCCTAAAACACGGGAATCCGACAGTTTTTAATAATAAATCATTGAATATTCACTCTATTCAAAAAAGTTTTATTGCTACATGCAGGAACTTATTGAAGCGATCATTTATTACTAACAAACATAAAATTATTTTTTGCTATACCGTACCGTATATTGTAGTCTATCACGGAAACTGGCTTCAATTGCATACATCTATTATAATTTATTAATGGTAGCTAATTTGTAAATTTGTAATAATAATTATTATTTAATTTGTAAATTATAATAATTAATTATTTAATGAGCGTTAGTAATACAATGTTAATAAATCTTAAATGGAATATCATTGAATATGATATAATATTCTGTAAGCATTGTTTTGGCTATAAAATACTACTGATTTATATAAATAGTTTACTACTATTATTCTATCAATTCTTTGTAGCATGTCTACATCAACCATATTCCCAATGCACACCAGCTCTGATTTATTTTCTGTGGCGGGGGTTTAGGAAATTTCATATGTACGACAATTATTAGAAACCTTGGGTCCCTGAAGATCAACTTTGGACACTATACGGGACCTGAGGATCGCTTCATCACGCCACTCTGATTGATGAGGGAATGCTGCAAAGATTTACATCTCCAATCCAATTTGAACGTTTGATTTTAGAATTAGTTTCAATAGCAATATTCATTCGAGAAGAGTTTCAAGGGATTGCAGTTTGTTTGTGCCATCTATGTCACGAAACATGAGTTGAGAATTATTTCAAAGTGATTCTTTTATTTTTCTATGTAGTAGTGAAGGTGATGTTGTGTTAGATATTATCCATACTGAATAAACTGATTCATAATGATTGCACTATAAATAGCCAACTTAAATTTTTTAAATATTCAAGGTAGCTTACACTACTTAAATTGTTTTCAGCAATGTCATCTTGTGCTGAGAAGATTAGCAAACTTCGGTTCTGTGCAGAATTAAAGAATTTTCTATGCATTCATAATCAACTACAAAGCAATGATAATCAATTCTTGCTACAATAAGTAATGTTAATTCTTGGCACTTGGCAGTAAGTTTTATAATATCAATGTTGTAAAATATGCCAATCCTATTTGACCTTCTGTAATGTGTGAGCAAAGACAATTCTATCTATTTATCTGCAAGTAGAAGAATTATATTAAATTCAATATTATGTGTAAAATTCAATATTTATAAAAAACAATATTATAATATCCACTCAACTAGAATTGTCTCTGGTATAGGCTACATTAGAATTTGAAAAATTGAAGAAGTAGCCACTTCTTTGTGCAAGGGAAAGCAATGAAAATAATAAAATTTCAAAAATATGGTAGGCCTACTACATGATTTATTCTATTTGATAAGTAGTTATCAGTTTAGATTTTGTAGGCAATGTACCTGCTTCTGTTATGTAGTCCCACCAAAGTGTTTTACAAGCCTGGAAATGCAGACCGGACTCCGTCTCGCCAACCCTAAGAATGGTGAATCCTTCGCTGAGGAAATTCAGAGTCACCGCAGTCCAAGCACTTAAGTAGACGACCATTATGAATACCATTCCCATCAGGTACTTCACCCGATCTATGTCTCTCACAACCCATCGATGAGCCTTACGAGCACGAAACTCCATTAATATTCTGCAATATCATTAATCATCATCATCATCATCATCATCATCATCATCATCATCATCATCATCATCGAATTATAGGAATCTATATTATCCAACGTCCTATCAAAGTTGAATTAATTTATTAAATTGAATACATGTAGACTATATTTGTAGACTATATTATTATGCTACATGTGTATGCAACACGCTATCACAATATAAATAAATAAGTAAATAATGATTTATTTTCAAAAAAAAAAAAAATGCAACATGCTATCACAATATGCAACAAGCGCAATTTAATAATATTATGTAACAAGCTGTCCCGGCGAACTTCGTATCGCACTCTTTCCCCCCCCCCCAATGTCCCCCCTCTTCTCCCCACAAATGTCCCCCCTTCATGCCACCCCCCAAAAAATGTCATCCCACAAATGCCTTCCTCCATTCCCCCCCAAATGTCACCCCACATATCCCTCTTCATGCCAACCCCTCTTTCCCATCAAATGTCACCCTCCTCCCACCAATTATTTTTTCATATTTATTTATAGGATTTATTTATTTATTTCTTTTTAATTTTTTTATTTTATTTTGATGTATTTTATTTATTTTTTATTTTGTTAAATTTAGATTTTTTAATTTTATTTCCGTTCTTCAATTTTTTATCAGTCCTATTCTAATTAAAAGATTTTTTTCATATTTATTTATTTTAATTTTTTTATTTTAATTTTTTTTTTTTAATTTTTTTTCGTTCTTTAATTTTATTATTAGAAACAATAAAACATGTATGATACGAACGATAACTCATTCTTAATTGATGATTCTAGCGTAAAAAAATAATTAGAGTAGAAAACCTAGTACAAAAAGAAATGGTCCGGAGCGTGAATTGAACTCGGGACCTCATGTTTACAAAGCAGATGCTCTAGCACTACGCTACCGAAGCTTAGGGTCTGCGAGCAGATTTTCCCATCTCAAATACACGATCATCTTTCCGTAGCCGCTTGGCCGGCAAATTTGAACTGAAGTCTGTGAAATGTTTGATAGGTTAGGTCATTGATGTACTAATTATTTATTAATTATAAAGGGATTTTCTTATATTTTAATACATATTATGTTAACCAGTGCTGTAAAAATTCAAACGAATCCAAAATCATCTAAATCGGTTCAGCCGTTCTCGAGTTATAAGCGAGCGTACAGACACCAACTCTCTTTTATTAATATAGATTTCATTGAATATATCAAGTAATACCATAGAGAAAGTTTACGCAAGTAGATGATTCATCCCCATGTTAAACGGTGAACGATATGATAGTGACGTCTCTGGGGACTCAGCGGTACTTCAAACACTGGCTGTGATCAGAATGGGCGATCAGCAAGACCTCTGAACTCGCCTGAAACGAACTTTTTTCGCCGTACAGTAAAAACTTGAACAGCCGTCCCTATCTGATGAGAAATCCACTTATGTATTATGGTATGAACTACTTCTAAAATTCCAAAAATTACAGTATATAAATCCTCAAATTAAGTATATACTATAATAATAATAGACTCTTGAAAATTGAGAAAATTATGAAAAAACTGATATCATTAGTCACTTTTATTTAGGTAAAGAAGAATTGTGGAGGATAAGATTATATTACAGTACTAATCTTTTCTGCTGTTTGGAAAATTTTGATAATGCTGCACATCATGGACAGTTATCTAGCCCAGTGTCCATGAAGATTAGAAAAAATCAGCCAATAATACCAGATGCTTGTGAGATACATACCTGTACAATTTAAGTATAATAGCTCCGTAACAAATAATGAAGCCTAGTTCTCTACACCACGGCTCTATTATACATCTTTCAGTAGAGGGTTTGAAAAAATGAACAACAACCTGCAAACAGTAATAAATTTAATTATTAAAAAACGAATTATCTTATTTTTATAGGAGAGGTTCACTATTCGTTCATGGTTTATTATAATTTTTATGGCACTATACTGTTTATGGATAAATTGATTGAATGATTAAATAATGAATTATCTCATTTTTTAAGGAGATGTTTGCTATTTTCTCTTGGTTTATTATGGTATTTCTATGGCAGTATTATTATTTTTATGGTACTGGTATGACAATTTTACAGTGTTCAAGGACGGGAAAGTAATAATTATTGTTTACAAAGGACTTCCTTATTTTAACTTGTGCCTTTGGATTACAAGCTCCCAATCAAAACAAGATTCCATCAAACAGATTCAATGAATTAAGAAACAATATTATTTCCAAGTTTCAACGTTCTGTGTGATATCAGAACCACGAATAAATAAAGGATTGGTTTGTACTCACTTCAAAATACATACCGTATATAAAGTGTTTAACACTCACAATCAGTACTATTTGAAAGTAGTATAACTTATAATTTTAATATTAGTCTCCATTTAACACAATGGTTCGAAAATTATATTATCTAGGCCTACATTAAATTCAATTAACATCCAATCGGGCCTACTGTATTTTTTTCTACTCAATAAGTACAACTTTGAAAAATGCACGGTTGGTTATTGATCACGATTATGTTGGAACAGCAAAATAATATAATTATATACTCACAGACAAATATAGAAGAACAATTCCTAAAATTATAGTCTCTAATATCGTCCACATTCCAGCTGCAATAGTCTGAAAAAATTAAACAAATAATATTATCCGTCAAGAATCAATTTCTTTCTGTGATTCTTGAATGTCTGTGACAATTCAAAAATAGCATTACTGTAAAATTACAGCTTTTATATTTTGGATAAAAACCTCATAAGAAAAAACCCATCAATTCATACAAGTTTGTAGCGGATTTCATTGAGCACTTAGCCAGCAGGGCAAAAACGGTTATCCTGGAGGAGCATAACGTTTGAATAAGAGTCAATTGCATATATTTGAAGCATAATTATCTTAACACGATATCTGAAATTTTTCAAATTATATTGAAGAAAATGAATGTTTCATTCAAGCATTTTTGGTAGACGATCATAGACCATCGGATTCCCCTAAAGAGAGGTTGAGTGTCATTAAAGAGAAGATGAAGAATTATTATCATTATAAACAATTTTATATGTTTTATAAAAAATTCAATCTATTTTGCCAATTACTGATCAATGGAATTCAATTAAAGGTTTGAGGTGAATTCATACAAATGAATAATTAATTTTATTTAGCTATATGAACATTCATTTAGCTTATACAGAGAGATTCACTGATCTTCCATTGGTATTGGAAGAATGGGATGATGTTGCTTGATGATGTTCCATTGGTAGGATGAGTGCTCAACTTAATGGTCGGTATTCTATCTTCTATCCTATATTCCTATTCTATTTCTATAATGAACGACGGGCGGTATAATGTGTATACTACCTTATATAGATTGATTAGGGACAGGACTGTAGACTAGTCCTGTCTTCCAAAAAATGATTCAATCCATTTTGTTTGTTCCCTACCAAGATTTGTAATAAGAAGGATCTTGAAGATCTTAATAATGTTCAATCTTCACAAGGAAGTTAGCGAGAAGTTTAAAGGAAACATTAAGATTTAGCTGACAGTCTCGAGAGTTATGGCGCGGTTTCACGATACCAGTAGACGAGTAGGTTACTGGCATGCAGGTTGGTCATATAATCTTCTACTCTATACAAACAAATAGGGCAATGCACACCAGTCATAGTGCATTGCCCTATTTGTTTGTATACAGTGGAAGATCATATGACTAACCTGCATGCCAGTAACCTTCACGTCTACTGGTATCGTGAAACCGCGCCATTATGGATTAATCTACTAAATACGTTACAGAAAGATTTGAACGAATGCCAATTAAAGAAATTAATTCTTCGATACCCAATTGTTTTCGATGGTAAAAAATAAAAAACCATCTTTATTAATTCTAACAAGCAGGTAGAGTTTACTATTCTTGCTCACAGATCGCGCTAGTAGCGTCACCATCAACCTAAAATTCATGGTAATGAGATACTATGTAATGAATGCTATGTATCTATTGTGGAAAGTACTCGTGTACTTCTTTTCGTGTACTAGAAGTATATTGTATTTGATACTTCTTTTTTTAGTACCTTCCTTATTTTAAATTGTTATCTTTGCCTATTAAGCAAACAAAATTAAATTATCAAAACTACTGAAAACACTCTCAAAGTTACTAAATACCCTGAAAATTATCAGAATTACTGAAATTAAGCAAACTACTGATTCTCTAGTTAACAGGATTTATTTTAGTGTTGGTTACTGTTACCATAGACCAACCATATAATGTGGACTAACCATGAATGGATTATTTCGACCGTTACCAACACAAAAATATGGCGAGGTGGATATTCTACCGTGGGTAACCTGAGAGCATAAAAAGCCATATAATACGAACATATTATATTATCACAGGTTTCAAAAAAGTGAAGACAGCTCCAAATAAATTTTCTCACCCACCTTGCATTTTCGTTTACGGAAAACAATTACTCCCAAAACCACAGTTGTTGCAATGCAGAAAAGTTGAGCACCCAAGATAAGAGTTCTGACAAAAACATCTGGCGTTGCTGTACATTGCCTTCCAGGTCCGCAACTGGGTACACACCTTCAAAAAATCCAAACATTAATAAGTTATTCCAAGAACCTTTGAAGATAGTGTTGTGATAATCAAATTTTGTATGTGACAATGTGATATGTGCTCAAGAAATTTGAATATATACGCTACCATATGAGAATAGTTTCATATACATTAATTTTTCTCAAATTTTAGAAGTATTATTACTAGGCTATATATTTATAATATGAACTTATTTGTTTAGTGGAACTTATTTTTAGTGTGTTATTTATAATATGATTTTATCTGTCAATTCTATCAATTCATAAATACATCCTTGACTGAATTCACTCTTTCATTCATCAATCTATTTATAAGACGATCCGCAATAACCTTAAGAAAAGTTACAAATATACTGGAGCTCTTGGATATACTATATGCAAAGCTATACTATTATAGTATAGAGTTCGATGTTTATGCTACGTCCTGATTCTTAAACTAGTTTTTTCAAGATTACTCTATATAGTAAAGTCTACTTTATGAGCTACTACATGGGAATCATCGACTTATGTCACGACCTCCTGCTATGACTTTTTTTTTGCTCCGGGTGATGCCCACATAAGCTTATTACTTGTACGTAGGTAATGATGTTTTTTTATAGGGATGATGCCCACATGAGCTCTAAGCATGATTGTGCGTGGGTAATGGGAAGGATGATGATGAGAGATGAATGGACTGGACCTACAGCTTTAGGTGGGTTCCGAACCAACGGGAATCAATTTTGAAGCTCATACATTTTTGTATTCAGAGGAGCCGGTCACCGTTACAGCGTTAGTGGTAGGCGCTGTCTCTTATCTAATCTCACCGATTAGACTCGCCTTTACCACTGGGACCAATCGCTTTCCTATGTGAAGGATATGAAGGATGATACTGTGAAAAAGTATCAGATGGAATGGGAATCGATATCATGACCGATGCAACGGTAGGAGACAGAAGGTGTGATGCCCAGGAGATTCTCAGATTGCTAAGAACTTGAATTAATCCATTCAAATACAATAGGTGGTGATTCTTGAATACAACAGAGGTGGTGATTGTCTCGCATTACGCGGCATTACTCTCTACAATATTTGCATGAGTGCTGGGGATTGAAGCATCACTAAACCCCTACACTCTACAGTAAACCCTATAACACTAAACCCAGATAGTATAAAAACTCTTTATTCACAGAGAAAAAATAAATGAATAGATGATAGATTATGTAATAGAACAACAGGTAATATGTACAATGACTATTATTATTATAAAATTTTCAAATCAGTGGAGCTCTATAGATTTTTAAATTTACTTATGAAAACCTCTGAATGTTTTCCACTTGAGCTGATGTTTATCAGCTATTGGGACAATATTATTATATATAAGAAGCAGGCAGGTTATTGATTCATCTTACTTGTAGATTGTGTTCTCATAGCTTGGGAAGAACTCATTTTGTGCAGTAAAGTTTTCAGGTGGGGGAGCAATGTATCCTGGAAGACAAGCACATCTGTAACCTCCACTCTTCGTTCCATACCCACTCATTGGTACGCACTGCAATGGAAACAACAACAAGATCCCTATTAATTTACAACATACATTATTCAACAGGTTCGCTGTTGGAATAGATTAGCTTCTTGGTGATTTTGATTTTCATACGCTACGTTTGAGGCTTGTGAATCCCATTAGCCTACCGAAGTTTGTAATTGAATAACTCATAACACCATCACACTCAACACCATTCTTGTGAGTTTAGCTCCTCTGCAGTTGGCGAATTAGCCTACTCCAACTTTCAAAATATTACAAAAAAATAACTAAATTTTTATGACTACAACCGCATCAAATCACAAATTTAAAAAAGAATACAAATTACAGTGAGCCTGTACTTGAATCCTACATAAAAGCACAGATAAGACAGTAATCTATTACTATCTTATCTGTGATAGAAGGGTTCGATTTTGGAAGTATTTGAATTGAAGCCTTCTTATGAATTTTTCTTGGTCCTTCTTTAGCTAGGGTACGTACGAGTAAAACTGGGATTCCACTGTAATGTATGCATGGTAAACGATTTTTGCATTGAATTAATTTTGTTTTTTTATTTTTGTTTCTACTTACTTCGCAGATCTGACGCTCAGCGAGATCCCCAGCCGTTCCCATTTTTAAGTTATAGAACAGAAGAATGAATAGCTCTTATAATGAAGCAGATCCCTTTTAACTTGTCAGAAAACATATGTTTTGACCAGCAATATCACAATATTTAACCCACAGATGCTGAATCTCGCAGATTATTGAAAAGGTCATTTAAAAAGTTATTCTTTGAAAGGTCTTCTTTAAAAAGGTATTTTAAAGACTTTAAGACTTTTAATCCTTCTGATTATTGTGTCGAAGTCACTGTTTAATATATTATAACAGCTGATTTATGACAAGTTAAATGAATCGTGCTGTACCTTGGTAGTGAGTAAATCGCATCTATGACTTTCACCGAACAGAGGGCTGAGTACATCATCACATTGGTCCAAGTCAGCCCTGTCCAGCGAGTAAAATAGACCAGCAATGCTCCTGGATAAATAATAGTATATATTAATACATTATTAAGTGAAAGAAACTGTCAAATTAACTATAATGTACTGTATAATACATACTGGTAAAGATTGCAGTACAGTGCAGGCTCGTTACAATGTCTCCCTCTTACTCCTACCCTAGTTGTTTTTCTCTCTACCTTATCTTCAACGCAGCGAGCCTCTCCTCAACTCCTAGAACGTTCAGTAGTAGCCGAATCGACTCGATTGAGGCCCCATGTCGTTGTCGCTAGCTCGCATTCTCAGGTAAACCCTCACTTATGTTGTTGTTTAATTTATGTATTTCTCGGTCCTCTGGATGTTTAAACCTCTTAAAATTCGTAAAACCGCGAAAGTAGTAACCCCTCTTTCCACAAACTGTATAATAATTCATCAATCCTACTGTATAATACATAAATAATAGTAATTGCAATTTGAGCTCTTCGCTGTATCAATATTGTTTGTTGTGGAGGAATGAATGGAAATCATTTTGAAACCATTTTTATTTTTGAACGATTGAAAAATCCTGCAATTCCTGATATCACAAAACAAATTGGCTCAAAATTTAGGATTTGGCAAAATAGGATTCTGTAGCATAATAGGCCTATTATCCATTTATAATTTGATTGTCCTCATTAGCCACTAATATTGACTACTGTAGTAACAAGTAATCATGGAAATTTTTTTGATCGAAATTTTTCAAGTTCTATTCAATATTTGTATTACAATATTTCATTAATAATATTTGAATTTCGAATATTTTCAATAAAGAATTAAGAATATTGAATAAAACTAAACAAATTTCTACTATGAATATTACTGCAACATAAATCACCTCTACAGCAGATATCGCTAATAACAAATTTTCACATCGAATACCCATGCCAAACATTTTTAAAATAAAAACATTATTAGCTCATGTTACAGAAGTTTCAAACGAAAATGACCAGCCTACTATATACTAAGCAAATTAAATTTAGTTACAAAATTTCAATTGAATATTTTATTACAATTATTCAATTGAATATTGAATTTCAGCAAATGAAGTTGTGGCATTTCAATGTAGCTATAGGCCCGTGGCGAAGCGTGGTATACTTATTTGGTCATATTTCCTGTAGGAAATATACCCGGCGATGACTAAATAAGTATACCACACTTCGCCACTACTATAGGCATACTCTATTTCAACCAGGTTTCGATGAGTATCCGTGGATTTAGGAAATGTACCTGGAAATTGAACGCACCTGAACCCAGTTGACGTTGGAACGGGAGCAAGAAATCCGAAGACCCATTTGTTGAGCAGGCAGTCCCAGAAGGGCGGCGACCAGAATCCGGGCGCCGAGTGGTTGAGCGCCGGCTGCAGAGAGCGCGAGTAGGACGGCGTCGACCAGTTGGACCAAGCCGCAGCGGCCGCCGAATCCCGCTGATAGGTGACCAGCACGCCGCCAGGTGTCAGCACTGCGGTGGCTAGCACGTCCGGCGTGGCATCGAGCAGTTCGTGCGCCCACTCCTCCCACCCCTCGCAGCAACTCGCGCCGCTCAGCTTCGATGTACTCGTCAGCAGAGCTACTGGCACCTGTCACCCATCGTTACATTATCATAATTGATAATAATATTGATTGTCATTAAATCGGAGATTAAATCGGGAATATTTCATTTTGGAATTGGTCTTGCAATAAATAATGTTCTAATGAACCGAACAATACATCTTTGGGCGCTCTTTATACAAGAGCTCTTACTGAAGAGAAAAGATCCATGGGCATGGACACCCATCATTACATAATTATAATTTATAATAATATTGATTGCCATCAAATCAG
The DNA here is from genome assembly GCA_017141395.1 of Laodelphax striatellus. Taxonomy (NCBI): domain Eukaryota; kingdom Metazoa; phylum Arthropoda; class Insecta; order Hemiptera; family Delphacidae; genus Laodelphax; species Laodelphax striatellus. Next base: position 27,229,696 of record CM029531.1, read on the forward strand.
AGATAATATTTCATTTTTGAATTGGTCTTGCAATAAATAATGTTCTAATAAACCAAACAATACATCTTTGGGCGCTCTTTATACAAGAGCTCTTACTCAAGAGAAAATACCACATGCAAATACGTATTCATGAATATCACTTATCAAAGAATTATTTTTAAATAGCTGAATTTGTTGAGTAAATGAAAATAAATTACTGTGGATAATGGGAAGTATTGTCTGAATTGTGAACATACAGGACGGTCATGGTTGAAGCGACATAAATTTTCACTTGTGAAATATAATCTTTTTCAAATTATAAACATTTTCATGTCTTCTTCGTTTCCAGTAGCCTAATCTTGAATAAATCTTAATCGTGCTGAAAAGTTTAACAAAGATCCCAACAAATTAGATTATACAGTAGTTGTAATTGAACTGTAGTAGGCCTACTGCTACCAGCGAAAAAGGTTAATCTTTCTGCTGGATGGTGAGAATTGGATCGATATTATTCCTATTTTTATTGCAAGGAACTATATATAGAAGAAAATTATGAAGCTAAGTTGACCCATGGTCGTTGTGAGCAAGTTGATTATTTCAATTTTAATATACAATAATATGTGTATAAAACTGAAGATCTGTTACAATCATAATAATATTGATAGTGACTGAATAGATTTGCTGTGATAGGAGCGTAGCTCACAAAATGATTTCGAAAAATTGATAAATCAATGAATTATTGTGGAAAAAAAATTCCATGTAATTTCAGTGATCATGATTATTTTTATTAATGTGCACTGATTGATAGCGAATATAATAATTATAAAGTAATGCTGAGAGGTGTGACCTTGTCGGGTGAGATGTGCACCCTATTGAGAGTGGCCTCCATACAGTTGCTGCCGCCTCCGCTTCCGCCTCCGCCGTAGCTGTCATTCCGGCCGGCCACCGCTGCCCCCACTCCCGCCCCCACCAGCAGCAGCAGTAGCAGCGGCAGCGTCGGCACCCGTCCTGTCATGACGTCATCACACACGGTCACTGCCGCCCCTTTCAGCCGCCGCCGCCGCCGCCGCTGCCTCCCTTCGCCTCAGCACACTGCCACCACCTACCGGCATGGGCAACCCACCCCTCTCACCGCCTCCACCTGTAACAGACAAAGTTTCACATTATTTTCAATAATTTTCATTGCAACATCAATTAGCGTTTAGGGAATGTACTTTGTAAATCTCGTTTTCACATTCTCAATCAACGATCAATCTAACGATATTATAAACATCTTTTATAATTGGTAGAAAAGATGTTTTGAGGAGTTTTGTTTTACAGACAATTTATTGCCGATGTGAATGTGGGCCTACTCTCATTTTCAATGCAATGTATAAATCATAGTTACATTAATTTCCTCTCAAAGGGTCTACTAATAAACATGTGGTCTACAAAATAGAAACCATTAATCAAACGTAAACAGTTTTGGTACTTAATACAGCTTCAGAATAGTGAAGCATATTATTATAGTTTATTTACTACCACAAGAAACATAGAATGCTCTTGTTGTTGAGATTGGTGGTATTCAGGCAAGAAAGCCACGTGAGCAGATAGGGGAGGGGGAATGAGTTGAGATGCCGATAGCCATAAAGCGTGTCACCCCCTGGCTGGGAGCAGATAAGAGGCTGCTGGCACAAGGGTTGGCTTCATGCGGCAAGGCATAGATTATGTCCGCAAAGCAGAAGGGAACAGCAATCTGTTTGATGGACGCTGCAAATGATGTTAGCTTGGACGATGTCGCGTGGGTGGGGAGGATCAGGATGAGCGGCGTATCTGCTAAATGCTGATGCAGAAATGAGCAGCGGCATGAATGCCAGTGAGTTTGTATCGTTTTGAATAATTCTCCCACGCTGGAAAAACGTTCAAGCAGTAACGTTTGTGGCTGGGTCAATGTATAACTTGACGCAGCTGCCTCCACTTTCACTCAGAGGAGAAAGAAGGTGACAGGAGTAGGAGGAGGAGGAGGAGGAGGAGGTGGAGGGAGGAGGAGTAGGAGAGTGACAGGAGGATACTCGGCTCACACACGCACCGGTTCGTGCAATAGAGCGAGCTTGAAAGCAAGCAAAGGAAATTCTCCTGCTAACTCCCCAGTTACGCTCCGTTTCCCTTCAGCATACGCTCAGACAAGTTTGAGGCTGATTTTCAAATGGCTACTGAGCCCCACATCCCACACCATCCACTGGCCTCGTCCCTTTATATAGCACACGAGCAACTCAACAACTGCTTGCACCAATATGATAAGCCCTAACTATCTTGCTTATTCAACCTGTATTCACTATTCAGCATACCTTTTCTTTGATGATGTGTAAATATTGTCCACCAGGAAAGCGCTTAACAATAACCCCAATTCACATCTATTTCACTTTGGAAACTAGTTTTCTCGAAGTAGGGAGGTTGGTTGATTTTTCAATTTTCAACCTGCAGCTGATTATTTTTTATAACCTTTTCTTAGATGTACTTCGTTACAACAAGTATTCAAATACAGTAGTGTAATGCCTCATAAGCACTCCTAATGCATATGTAATAATTATATTATAAAAATAATCTAAATAATTTTGAAATTGAACATCAACTTCACAATAGAGGGAAAATAATCTTCGGAATATTCTGTGGCGAAGCGTAGTATACTTAACCGGTCATCGCCGGGTATATTTCCTATAGGACATATACCCGGCGATGACCGGTTAAGTACACCACGCTTCGCTGCAGGGAATATTGGATTCACAGGTGGCAGTATTAAAATACAAATTGGCTTCCATCGAGGTGACGGCTAATAATTATTCTCTCTAAAACGGTCTCAACGATCAAACTGAGGATCGTAATCAGAGAGAATAGAACAGAATAGAAAAGACTGCCTTTCTTTTGTTCTAGGAGCGCGAAGTTGGGGCGCAGCCGGCACTCTCTGATGTACATACACTCAACCCTCCATTAAAAAATGATAGTAAAAGATATTTCATGAACTTTATCACTGTACCATAAACTGTAACTTATAATGAACTGTATTACTGTAGTACCAGAAGTTGCATAATTGTAGACGTTGGAGGAGCGCAGCCTTATACATACAAAAGTGAATTTCATATTATTCAAATGTATTTCCTATGTAATTTTCCTATGAAATAGGCTAGATAAAGAATTAGAATATCTGTAATCAAAGTGAAGTAAAATTTCCACCGTATTATAATATAGGGTCTACCTATAGGAAATGAGCATAAACCTTGAAATATACCAAGAAAATAACCTATAGGCCTACTCGAGAAAATGTGAATCTTGTAATGCAAAATTTAACAGCCAAAAGCGTTGTTTATTCAACCCATTTAATACTGTTGATTCAACCATATTCTTTGTTTTCGATTCCACCGACTAGAAGAAATAGCAAAAATTATCTTTTCAGTTGATGAATTTTGATTAATATGTTAGTCTATCATTTGATGCACTAACATCTTCTTCTATAAACAGCTCGTCAGAGTCAAGGTGAAGTTCATATTTTGGAAAGATATGCAGTATTCCAGCATGACAAATCCTTTTCTAATTACATTTTTAAAGTTGTAAATTCCTACTAATTAAAATTTCTGTACATTTGAATCAATTCCATAGCTGCTACATCTTGTGATAGCTCACTAATACCAGAAATAATTACAAGGATTACTCTTCATCACCGAAATTTTATCAGAATAATAATTATTAGTGAAGTGTGAAGAGATAATAATTAGTTGTTAATTTGATCAATATTCCTGTTCGTGATCACTGCTTATGATACCACGTTTGCTACAAATTACTGAACGTTGGTTACAGATCGGGTGACAGTTCAAATAATAAGCCAGGATCCACGCTATCACTAATTAGCCAATGCTGGCGTTTCGGCACGTGAAGGAGACCTCCGATGTTGATGCTCTCTCCCACTGCAACCAACTACTGGCAGTACTGGCACTAACGTCGTCATTAATTTCCGGATTGGTGTTGTACAGTGAAGCGACGTGCTTTGCCGCAGACCACCAAGTTTGGACGCAATATTTCACTGGCAAAGTTTCGGCTGCGCTAGTCTTGATGAGCTTCAGATTGATCGATAGCTCATGCTTTGCCATATGCACACTGCTCACACATCAACTTCAATAATAAGTTCAATATCAAGTATTCTTAATAGTCTTAAATATTCAAATACAAATTCAAATTCAAGTACAAATAAAATTCAAATTCTATTCTATTCAATGTATTTGTAGAATTTCTGTTTCTGATGTTGTAGAACTCCATGATAAAAGGTTAAGAAGTACAATAGGACTACTATATATCTATAAGTGACAAAAAGCTTGAGTGATTTTCAACGATTCCTCCTAGGCTTACTAAGCGATTACAGTAGTACAAACTCCCTGTCTGCTCCGAGAAAAACAGCACGATGTCTTGTACAGGGCGGATAGTGAATTGGATGAGTACATTAATACGGAATTCTGTTGAGCTGATTACTTTGCTTTTTGTGGATCAATATCAGCCACAGACAGTGGTTTCTCATTTCGGCTCGGCTCATGTTAATTCCCTCGCCGGTCATCAATCATTTTATAAGCTTCCGCACACTTTTCTTTCTCTTCTCTCAGACTCCCGTCTCTTCTACTCAGGACGCATCGACAATCTATCTTCCATCTTGTCCTGACTGAGACTGCGATCAGTCAACTCACCAACAAACTTCAACATAGGCTACTCAAAACTACTGCTAATTATCAGCAGGCTCTTATACGCTCAAACTGAAGAATCAAATACATGTTTTCAAATTCTTCCTTATCAACATCCCTAAAAAACTAAAGAACATCACTGAAGCATGATGGGCAATGGAATCTTCGTTATTTTGTTCGAAGAGATGAGGATCCTTGCCAAAAGTAGATACTGAAGTAGTAGATACTGAAATGAAGAGGCCTAATTAGATGTTAACGTTGACTTTTTTGAAATGAAAATAAATTTATAAACTACAGCTGTACGGTTTATGTCGCCAGGCAGCTGATAACATCATTATTATCAGATCTTGATAATCAAAAAATTTCATAACTCAAATAGCCCAGGCAAATTAGACTTCTAGGTCCTAAAAAATAACATAAGGCTGGAAATGGTCTCAAACCACTTTGGGCATCCCAAAAAAGGCTAATATGAGTTTGCGACGATTTCTGAGTGCCGCGTAATATAGGGTGCCCAAGAAACCTCGAAATTTTGGTTCCGTTTCTAGTTATCTTCAATTTACGTTGAAACTAAGCGTCGGAGAGAAAAACTCATTCAACATTTTTTCTAGTAAATAAAATTTCCAAGAGATTGGTGCCTAACTCATTCCTCTAAGTTCAATAACTACAGTTGTATTTTTCAAAAAAGGGTAATTTTTGGAGAAACTAAAATTCAAGCATTCTAAGTTTTGATTGTTCATATCTTTTGTATGATGTATTAGAATTGTTCAAAATCCCTCTGAGGGATAAGTTTCTCTCTACAATTTTAGACCAAATAGGCCTTCTTATCTTGTCTACTATTTGAGCTAGAGCTGTTAACAAAATTCCTTGCATTTCAAAAAGGACCCTATCTTTGGTGGTGAAGTCTAACACACGTTCCTATGTACGTCTATTGAAGTATCCTATTAGAATATTGTTTCTGAGATCATTCTCCTCAGAATATATCTACTTGGCGGCTCCAAAATCAAGTTTTTAAGGAGTGGGGAGGTAAGAAAGCGCCCTTGAAGGATGATAAAATGAGGACGCCCCTAACTTTTGTATAAGTAGACGGATCTTAACAAACAATAGCTCATTGTTTTCAGCTTATTAAGGCGGTTCAAATTCATATATCATATGTTAAATTCGGTAAAAATTTGAAAATTTTGTGCTCAAAGAGTCATGACTTCATTCCATACCGAGAAGGCGATTTTTGTTTTCAAATACATCTATCTTGAATGCCATTAATGATAAAAATTGTATTTGGTCTCCAAATTGTAGAACAGAATCTCCTCTTTCGTTTAATCATTTGCGACCAAAATATCGCATTCTCAAGTTGAAAACATTTGGTTTTGTAAGTCGAAAATCATTAGAGTTCTCTCTTTGTTTACGTTTAGATCAATTTTCAACAGACTAGGGATTAAATGGGTATTTTGAGCCAATTATGCACGTAAAGAATAAAATTTTCTACAATTTGAGCCTAGATACATGATTTCCAACTTCCTTTAATCCCAATTTAGAAGCTAACTAGTAACAGCAAATAATGAAAAACGTGAAAAATAGTTTTCTCATCTTTTTAGGTTGCTGCATGTATTCAACTTGAGAATGCGATATTTTGGTCGCAAATGATTGCAAATGAAAAGAGGAGATTCTGTTCTACAATTTGAGACCAAATACCAATTTTAATCATCAATGGCATTCAAGATAGATGTTAAATACATGCAATCTAAAAAGATGAGAAAACTATTTTTCACGTTTTTTCATTATTTTGCTGTTACTAGTTAGCTTCTAAATTGGGATTAAAGGAAGTTGAAATCATGTATCTAGGCTCAAATTGTAGAAAATTTTATTCTCTACGTGCATAATTGGCTCAAATACCCATTTAATCCCTTTAGTCTGTTGAAAAATTGATCTAAACGTGAACAAGGAGAGAATTCTAATGATTTTTCGACTTACAAAACCAAATGTTTTCAACTGGAGAATGCGATATTTTGGTCGCAAATGATTGCAAACGAAAGAGGAGATTCTGTTCTACAATTTGAGACCAAATACAATTTTTTATCATTAATGGCATTCAAGATAGATGTATTTGAAAACAAAAAATCGCCTTCTTCTCGGTATATGGGAATGAAGTCAAAGGACTCTTTGGGCACAAAATTTTTAAATTTTGACCGAATTTAACATATGATATATGAATTTGAACCGCCTTAATAAGCTGAAAACAATGAGCTATTGTTTGTTAAGATCCGTCTACTTATACAAAAGTTAGGGGCGTCCTCATTTTATCATCCTTGAAGGGTCCTTTCTTACCTCCCACTCCTTAAAAAACTTGATTTTTGGAGCCATAGTAGATATTCTGAGGAGAATGATCTCAGAAACAATATTCTAATAGGATACTTCAATAGACGGACATAGAAACGTGTGTTAGACTTCACCACCAAAGATATAGGTCCTTTTGAAATGCAAGGGAATTTGTTAACAGCTCTAGATAAAAAAGTAGACAAGATAAGAAGGCCTATTTGGTCTAAAGAGGAAGGAAACTTATCCCCAGAGGGATTTTGAATTCACACAATTCTAATACATCATACAAGATATGAACAATCAAAAACTTAGAATGCTTGAATTTAGTTCTCAAATTACCCTTTTTTTGAAAAATCATAACTCGACCGGTTATTGAACTTAGAGGAATGAGTTAGCACCAATCTCTTGGAAATTTTATTTACTAGAAAAAATGTTGAATGAGTTTTCTCTCCGACGCTTAGTTTCGACGTAAATTGAAAACTAGAAACGGAGAAAATTTCGGGCTCTTGGGCACTATGCGGCACTCAGGAAACCGTCGCAAACTCATATTAGCCTTCTTTGATGCCAAAGTGGTTTGAGACCATTTCCAGCCTTATGTTATTTAGACCTAATTTGGTCTAATTTGCCTGGGCTAAAACTGAATGGAACTGTTTGATTGGAACTGGAATCTTGTGTGGAATTGAGCATTGTCGGGTATGACAATGAAAAATACCATTTGGAAAGAATCGAAAAATGAAGCCAAAAATTAAAACAGTTTCATTGAATAATTTCCTCAACTCATTAAAAGGCCTTCATTAAATGACTGAGATAACAATATAAGAAGTAATAAGTGTGGGAAATAACAATAAATTTCAATGAGTTGTGTATTTTCTCCATTCTTGAGTCAAAATATGTTTGATCAACTTTCCAATACTACATTAGGGGTTTCAAGCTTGCTTCTATTGTCTGAAGACACAAATGATTTGTATATGAGATATTGTTCGAATATTCCCATCAAGGAAGATATTCTTGAATAATATCCTCCCCACCCTGTAGCATGGAAAATCTTTATACTTTTGAATTCATTTCCGTTTGTCGTCATCTTTTTCAACCTTCCACATTTTTAAAAAGCATTCTTTTTCAGTGTTCTGGACCGAGAGACTGTAATTCAATTTCATGGAGAAAATGAAGAAATAAATTTAAAATTTCCCGCGCATCGCTGAGAAACCTGTCAAAAGTAATAGTTGGCTGGCTTTACGTTGCTTTTTGGTCGTTCTCTGTCACAAGAAATGGGGTGGAGTGATTAAAAACTAGCTATCGCTACCACTCCAGCATTTTGGAGTTATAACTCCGTTTGGTGTGATTAAAAACAGGAGTAGTCACTACCCTGTAGTTGTAACTCGATTTTTCCGGAAAAGGAGTTATAACTCCACTTTTGATGTGATTAAAACTTAGATAGCACTACTTTCTAGTAGTTATAACTCCACAATTTTAGAGTGTGCCCATCTACGCACTCCACTTTTGTCAGCTTGTCTTCAACTGGCTGCTATCCAAAAACTATTCAACCTATGTTCACTTTCAAAACATCATTATGTTCAGAAAATATTGATTATCATTCTGTGTGAGTAACAAAATTCTAAAATTTGTATTACAGAAATTTTGAAGTATCAAATCCTAGCCTTGGAAATGGATACAGACAGGGTTCTCTACGCCCTTTCCTCATTTGAAATTTGAGATTAATTTTCTAATTTTTACTTAATAAGACTTATTATTGTAAATTCTTGATGTAAATTTATCTCCTTAAAAATTGTTTTATAGGACAATGAAAAAGTTTACTTTGAACAAAACTTCTAAAAAGAATATAAAAACAAAAGTCTGTAGTTAATTGTTTCAAACGTTATTTTTTAAGATGAAAATACGAAAATGGGTCTCAATGTTAAAAACTTCCAGATATGCCAGAGTAACTTGAAATTTGAATGAAACATGAATTATTTTTATTAAATGTTAAAGTTTGTAAAATTCTTTCCTCATTAATGAATTCATACTGCTATTTTAAAATTGAAAAATCACAATATTTTGAAGTACGTACGTAATAAATCAAATACTGTATAAACAACAATTTAAATGAATAAATTAAACAAAATAAATCAAATACTGTATACAAAACAATTTAAATAAATCAAATAAAACAAAACATATCATGAAATTAGGTACTCCCGAGGCTACCCTGTGTGTATTTTGAATTTAAATACATACAAGTATTTTTCAAATCTTTCTTATTATATCAATTTCTTTTATTGGTTTAGCTTGGTAAAGCTTGTTTTCGATCACGACCGACGACTGGCTTGGCTGGCCGATTGGCGTCATAGAGTCGCGACACTCGCGACTGAGAGTATAGAGCGAATCATAAGAGAAAGAGAATAAATCACACAGAGCGACAGAGAGGAGCCAGAGTGATAGCCTTGAATTTGGAGTTGTATCTATGGTGGGCGGTGTGATTAAAAAGTGGAGTGATATCTACCCATAGCTATAACTCCGAATTTTCCGGACCGGTGTAGTTACAACTCCGTAGTGGTAGCGTTTGTTTAATCACTCCGATTTGAGCTAACGCTATCACTACACAGTAGTCACTACTGAGTAGTCACTACGTTTTAATCACTCCACCCATGAACTCAACAAGTGTGAGATTCAATGTCTGGATGCAGAGAGTTCGTGTCACAGCGGTAGTGTAAAACGAGTCTGACAGAGAAGAGCTGAGCTGTTTTCTTTTCACTTCTTACAAAGTTAAAATCAACAATTTGGAGAATGATTCTCTGCTGTCAGAAAATCATGGATTGAAAGACAATGCTTTCAAGGATCGTGATTTTTTTCGGGAAAAACTCTCCAACATCATGATAATTCCAATGTTATAACTTACCAGATCAACAGAGTTCAGATCCAGTGGTTAGTTGGTCCAAAATGATAAAACTCAGATATCATAAACTTGAATAAGTGCTTGAAATAGATAAACAATGAAAATATACAATTAGAGCATTCAATTTTGCTTATCTCATCTGAGGACAGTGACATTGAACTGTGCGATGTGAAAACAAAGGGGACTTGAATTATGAATGAAGCCGCCAATTGTATTGTTGTTCATGAGATAAGCGGTACTCTCTCCACCAAATCTCATGCATATTCATCTTCAAATTATCATTATTATTGTTATTGGCTTCAGAATATCATGTTAATAAGCCACAGTCTGAGTTGTACAAGAGTGGTTGTGAATTGAATTCATTTTACAATTGAGATACTTGAACCAAGAGGGGTCAGCCGGTCAGCAAAGTACGATGAATAATCTAGAATGAGAAATGATTTCATTCATATTTACACTTATTTTAGAGTTTTCATTATTTTTGTCTTTGGTGATTGTGTTGTCAATATTATTCAAGGAAGCCAGGTCACAATGGCACAGTTTGTATTTTTAGGAAGAAAAATCATTGTTTTCAAATTTAAAGTTATGATTTCATAGCTATTGCCAGAGTATCAAACTATACTGGTAATTTTATACTGGAATCTAAATAATACTGTATATTATCTTTTTTTCCAAGATAAATCATAAATGACAAATGATAACGAACCTTGAACGAAAACAATATGCCCACTGACATGTTCACATGATTCATAACAAAAAGAAATCTCATGCCAGCTAGTACTATAAAAATGGTTCAATGATATTTGGAGAATTGGAGTGGGTGTTGTGAATCTTAGGTACTGATGAAGGAAATTGGAAGAAGAGTGGCCTCACTGTACAGTACCGCACACACTCACCGCTATCACTTACTCCATTGAGTGAGAGGTGTATCTGGAATTGGTTGCTGTTTTCAACCGAGTGAAATCACCGAGAGACGGTTTTGTGGCAGTGTGCACTTGTTGATACCCTCAACTCGACGTTCGACTCCCACCGTCACCAAACCAGTCGCAGTGGTAACTCAGTGCTGGACACACGGCAACAGGCATCAGGCAAACGCGGTCACTCACCCATTTTATTTCAAAACGCCTTCAATATTCTTTGCACGCTCTCCCAACGTAAGCACTCGTTAAAACTTTTCCTTCTGCTCACGCCTTTCTGAATACTTTATTCGTTGTGGCATGAATCGTTCTGTGATCAACTAGCTTCGTGTAGCGCTGCTGCTATTTTATTCAGTAAGGGTAAACGACTGTGACTTAGTTGTCAGTCTTGATATAGATGGAAACTTTTTAAAATCGTCAAAATTGATTCGAACGTGGCATAAATCTTTCGAATAGCAATCGATATCATTCAGACTAAGCAATCTGTAGCTCTAGCCTCTGATAATTTCTGACCAGAAAAAATGTTCGAGGTAAACCTAATTACCTAACCTAAATAACGATTTTCCTACCTTTGAAAAAAATTAAAACAATATCACAACCAAATTTCAATATTATAAGAATATGATATCACAAAATATGATAATTCTTAGATTTCATATTAGAAAGAGGAATTTATAATAATGATAAAATTTATTTACTCAAATGATAGTTCATTTATTACTAGCCAGCAGGCTAGCCAGGACCCCTGGCAGCCATTGAGATAGTGAGCGCTTCGCGCTCACCAGTGGGCTTCGCCCCCGTAGACACAGTAAACAGCCGCATGTGTTGATAATGAAACGCCTTAATAACGCGTGAGTGAGTGCCATTTCGCTTTTATATATATTTTTGGCGTCATTTTGGGAGAATCTTAAAAAAAAATTTAACATATTATTTTTAGACCTTAAACGAACCTAAGTACCAAATTTCAACATTTTCTGCCAATTAGTTCTCGAAAAACTAAGAAAACGCACAAAATCGCTAGAAAACGCGAATATTGGACGTATCTTTGGGATGTTTTCAAAATCCGTTTTTAGTGCGCGTCTAAAGCTCAAACTGAACATCCATGCCAAAGTTGAACGCATTTGGTTCAGTAGATTTTTAGTTCTGGTGATGAATGAGTAAGTGAGTGAGTGCCATTTCGCTTTTATATCGGCCTATATATAGATTGAACAATTAATAGGCTAGGTTATTTCTATTCTTCCATAGAATATCTTCTTATTCTTTAGTAAACAAGATACTGCAATATAGGTTGAGTCGAAACTTTATTATTTTGACTCACTGTACGTGTACTTCCTAGGCTGTGCTTTCATTTGCTCTTCACCTTTTCACAGTATAATGAATTGCAAAGGCTAAATATTATTATCCTCACCAATTACTCTTTTCTGATGAAAGTTTCACTGGAAAGTAATATATTAAAATGAGAAAATACTTCTCATTGAAAGTCTACTCTTAGCAGCACCTGGACCCCAATCGATTTTGTGAGGGAGTGAGAGCTAAGAATTGAATTCTACTCCTCTTCACCGATTCATCCTTCTCCATCTATTCTTTGCAGATTGAATTAAAACTTTCGGACAAATTAGTAGTCGTCGGTAGTTTTCCAGTCATTTTAATTACTTCTTCTTCAGCTCCCAGCTTTGTTTTCAGCAGCAAATCAGTTGTATAGAATAGTCCAATTTGATCACAATCGATTCCTCTCAGTGTTTCCCTATCGAAACGTTGATGCATTTGATTTTTTAAATTCACAAATCGATGTTCTCAAACAGTAAGATAACAATCATAACAGTATGATAATACGTAAACAGTATAATAATAAAACTGTATTGAAAATTATATGATAAAATCCTTGCACGGAATTGCTAGTAAGTAAATTATAAAGTAATTATCATCCTGATGAATAATATTTTGAATATCAAATAGGTGACTTTCAAATAATAATAATGGATTTCGGAGGAATAGGAAACCTAGAAAATGTTATACGTTGAACGTTGGAAACCGAGGAAAAGTATTAAGAACTTTAAAAAAAGGTTCAACGTAGATCGATATATTATTTTTTGTAGTTCATTTCCAGAGCAAAATATAAAGTAGTGTGTGATGAGGAAACCCGCTGAAATGACACGTATCAATTGTGGAGGTGGGAAAAGTGGGAAAGTTGCGTGTGTTGTGGAAAAATTCCTCTGCTCTTTTCTCTTCTTAGTATCTTGAGAGAAAATAAGACCAGAACAAAACCTGACGTTTCTTGCAAAAAGATGTTTTCGATAGAGTGGTTGGGGATGGGATGAAGAACGAGGCATTCTATCACCACCGCTACATCAATGGTGAAGTCTTGTTTTCACACATCATATGCAGGCTATTTCTATTACATTTCCGAAAATTCCATTAATCTTTAGCAGGAAATACTTGCATCTTCAAAGATAAAATACTAAAATCAATAGAGCCTTGCAGTAGCCTATCATGAAACTCTTTACTGGAGCAGAAAAATCTATCAGAGTAGTAGATTCTTCACGGCCACTAGGACTGGAAATTCTAAGCTATACTTATTTTAGCTCTATTTTCCATTGTCATATATCTAGAACTCCTGCACCGCTGTCAGCTCTCATTGTATTCAACGTTTCCTGGTTTTGAAAACGCTATCAATAGTGTTTTCAGCTGGAACTCTTTATATGAAATAAAAACACTAACCACTATTCAGCTAGACCTATAGCCTATATACATAGAGTCTAGAAGTATTCAGATCTATAAAATAGTTCTCGATCTGTAACTGGGAGGCAGGATAAGATGAGATTGACCAACAAATAATCAAACTGGAAATATAAAAAGACTAACTATAGAGAATGCTCACCATAAACCGTAAAACGTAACCATAAAGGCTCACCATAAACCGTAAACCATAACCATAAAAACGGTCACCATGAACCGTGGGCCGCACTGCAGGTGGGTAGTTGGTGGATGGTGGATTGTTGACACGGTTTATCAAGAAGGCCGTAATAATTTTCTACATGTTTCATTAATATGGATTTTGTATGAGCTATAGATAAACCATCTACCTAGCAGTGCAGCCTTAGCTAAAGGAATACTCACAAAGATTTTATTCTGGAGATTGTGGATTAGTTGGGTTGTAGTTTATTAAGGTTGGATAATATTATTTAAGGTTATTAGTTGATAATTAATGGATGGTAGATGAGAGTCCAGTGATGACCAAAGGGGATAATAATATAGCCTAGTGTGTATAAGAGCTAGAAAACTAAAGCGAGAGGAGATTAATTCGGGGTTTCCTGAGTGACAAAGAAAAAAATAGTGGCAGCGACAGGGATGAAGTGGTTGGCAGTGGGTTGGAAGAGTCTCAAGCACCCGTCAAGTAGAAGAAAAGTGGCATGTAACTTGGGCAATTACAAGGCAGGAGCAACTTTGGAGGGAATCTCGATTAGAGAGAGCGAGAGACTTGCAAGAAAAAGACTTGCAAGAAAAGAGTTTAACATGTGAGAGGCTATCTGAAGAGGCACAGTAGATAGGATCGATAAGCCTTCTTAGATAGAAAACCTGCAGTGCCTTAGGTCCCTGAGTCTGAGCCAAGCACGTAGCATGAGGAAACGTACATGTAACCAGGATCAGTACGTGTCCTGGATGGAAACGGCCCAGCTCCTAAATCGAGTCATTAGGTTTGTTGTTTTTGCAGAAAAGTTGCCTTCAACTGACATTATGATTGAATGATTCAGACAGTTTTACAACATTCATCTTCCTTTGTCAACAGAACTACTTCAAAGTTGGGACGTGGATATTATACAGTGTCCATATAGTTAATGCCTAATGCGTACAGTAAGAGCCTAATGAGGTTTAAGAACTCAATGCATGTACAGTGATAACCAATGCATGGAAATGTATGTAACAATTTTTTATTGTTTGTCCTATTTACCCTTACCTCCGATTCATTGTATATTGAAGCTGGTGATACATCACTGATAATAATAATAAATGTGATAACAGAAATATCACTTTACAAATTTTTGTATAGTTTTGTATATTTATTGCAATTTGAATTGTTCTGGATTGAATAATATTTATTTATTTATTGAGAAATGTACAAATGATACTAAATGGAAGGTTCAACAGTCCTACGCCCAAAACTGTCCCTCTTCCAATTTAGAAAACAGTTTCAAGGTTATGTTTCATATCTTTCAAAGTCTCAATTTTACACCAAAATCGAACGCTTAATATTTGAATTCTATGAGCAATGAGGAACTATTTGTTTTCTATGATAATCAATTCACATTCAATAAGATTGACAATAATATCATTTACTGATTTTTGCTGATACCATGTAATTCCTAGGCTTGGTGATGGAAGTGTGATGATGAGAGATATATGGATATAGTACCGAGCGCTTTTCATTCTTCCTAATCAGATACCGGACTGATCAGTTCCCTCAATCTCTTCCCTTGTCAACATACGAGTTGATTTCGATCTCAATTCTTTTTGTCATATGTTATAGATAAGTTCCACATACTTGAAATTCAATAAAGCCAGCTGTGGATGCGAGGAGAGAAACAATCGAGAGCTGAATTGCAGGAGATGAAGAGAAGAATTGAGAGGAAAGTGGAACTTGTTCCTTCTCCTCCTCAAAGCTAAGAAATAGGAATCCCGTGGGAGCTTCGAAGAACGGAGAAAAAATCTGATTTTCTCCTGGATCAGGATCACCAGATCCAAACAGAACTCACTGGTGTCACCAGTGTCACTCCTTTCACAGCTACTAAATTTTGTAAGCTTATCATTTTTTAAGCAAATGTCGAAGGGATTGCAGTAGAATCTCTAGAACCCTTGTATAGGCTATTTCAGAATAATGAAATAGGTTGAATGCGTACAAGCCATGATATTATCAAAAATGTTTGTAGAATGATTTTATTTTTTACTGCAAGGAACAACCTGAATAATGAAGAATCCACTTCTTTTAGAAATGCAGGCACGATTTGTGTTGATAAGCTTCAATTAAAATAAGGTGGAGTAAGGTACGTCTACAAAATTATAATCATAAGAAGATCTTTATTTGTATTTTAACTGTGTGTGTAATTTCTTAGACAAACATACGGCTTGTGAATACTGAAAAGTCAAAAGTCTACTGTATATTTTGAAACATTCATGCATCATTTTTGACACTGCAATCATCTGCGATCAACAGTCATTTACTAACTTGGAGTTTCCTCGGTGAGGTCGTTCAAACCGCCAATTTTTGTTGATAATTTGGGAATCTGCAACAAAAGATCAAATTACTACCTCAATTGAAGTGAAATTTTTATTCAGTAAAATAATTCAGGTTATGATGAAACAGAAATAGGTGATTCAATCAAAAACTAACTTTTTCACCACTCTTATTCGAACATTTTTGTTTGAGAAGTATTCTGTCACTCTTTTATGGCACTTCTTTTGTTGGAACTTAAAATTATTCACATCTAAGTTGTTATTCTATGGTTATCTATAGCCAATTTCAATAATATATTATTAGAGTAAATTTATCATAACTAGTACATTCCAATTTTTCTTTCTATTTCTGAGACAAATAAATCTTTTATTTTTTCATAAATTTTGTTATCCGAAAATAATCCTCTTCACTGGCTTTCTCACTTACGTGAGCCCAATGAGGAATACTCTTTCTCTTTTCGTTTTTTTTGTATTCTTTAAATATCTATGATTGAATTGAAGAACCTATTATGTAAGTATCAAGAAGTAATTGGTTGTTCATATCATGATCCACAACTCATCAACTATCTTCTCTCTTTTAAGTAAGGAGAAACAGGAGTAATCCTGTTTCTCAGATTGTGACTGAAATTGATACAAATTGAGAGCCTCTACGATAGTGATAGAATAATGGTGTACTTGAACTGGCAAAGAAGAATGGATTGCAAGAGCAACATGCCAGCAGAGAGAGAAAGAGGAGAAAATAGCATGTTGTAGTAGATGGGGGACTGAAGAACAAGAAACGAGAATGATCGAGGCTTGTACTTGTTCGCCCTTGTAGTCCGTGTACGCTATCAATCAGAAGGGCAGTGGAAACGGAAAGCAAGGTGGTAGCGGTTGATGATGTTGAATGAACTTTCACACTTTTTGTGGGCTGCTTCCCTTCCTAGTTCATTAGAACAGAGAAAATTGGTTTGCAAGAAAAAATGTTCGCCGTATCAGTCAAGATATATGAAGCTCTCGTGAATATTTAGGGAACTCCATTCAGGCCATTTAGCTAGCCTTTTAAAGTTGCTTTTTGTGATATGTGAGTGCAAGTGTGAACAGCACAGCACACATCGATCCATCTCTCCATCCATCATTGGACTCTTTTCATGCACGGCGACATTTCCATTGCGAATGTCACAGGATCGCCGCCTCTCTGGCTCCAGCTCTCATACGAAATTTCATTAAAAACTCGCTGATATCTGCTGCAGTCGACCGCTTTCTGCTTTCGGCTGGATTTGTCAGCTCTCGTTTTTAATTTCGCTCGTCGCTGTGATTCGCTGGCAATTTGCGTTCAGGCCAGTGGTTAGCGATACACAAAACTATGAATATTTTTTGCTCGAACAAACCATAATATTTATTCGAGGAGAAATATCGATGCAAACCTGTGAATCGATCTCGAATGCTCGGGCAACACAATGCTCCAGGAATCGATTTTGATAATTTTCGTCTTGAACCCAGTATCATCTCGGGGAAGATTGTAATTTACGATTAAGCTAATCATTAGAACACTTGAAAGGTGACCTATAATATATTGAGTTTAAAAAATATATGATTTATCGTTTTGATAATGTATTGTAATGTAAAACGACTCATACACTATGAATGATAATTGAACAAATGACTTATATTAGCTTTTACATATCTATACAAAAAGATATAGATATACAAAAGCCAGTATAAAAAATAGCTCGGCATTCAATGCTCGTATAGCACGCGAATTGCTTAATAGAGATTCAAACCTTAAAAAACTTGAAGGTACTTGAAAGTTGCAAGGATTAGTCAGTACAAATTCAATGGTGGTCAATCTCATAAAACAAAAACTTAATTTTATATTGAACTTAATGCTGGGACCCTATTTATAGGTTGGCACCATTGTCTTCATAGCATTCCATCTATGGAAGAGGAGCAGATAATTTGATTGATAATAATAATAACATATTCCACTATTGAGATTGTAACAGGACTAATCCTCAATTTCATACGCAAGGTTACAGAGGAAAACCTGAAGAAGTTTTTCAAGGAAACAGAAACCATAACCCTATGAGATACATTTTATTACTCATACCGACACATGTATGGAAAATATGAAAGTCAAATAGGTTTGCTGCTACATTTTAACAACCTGAGTTATGAGCGCTACTAGAAATTAGGCCAGCTGAGATTTGTTGGAAGCGAAGACTGCCTTTTGACAACGTCAAATTTAAGCTGCAAGATCCTTAATAATACGGCTGATTGAGCTTTTAAGTTGGAGTAATCTGTCAAAATCACGGCTTTCACGGTACCCTGAGACAGCAAGGTGTTCAGTCTGCTGATGTCAACGCTGATGTACATCACTTTTGGAAATCATCTGAATGAAAATCCATTTGCATTCAGAACTTGAAATAATCAATCAATAATCACAATAATCACGAATTGAACAAGCGTAGCGAGTTCTTCCTTTTGACTTGAGGCTCGAGGCCTGTGTCTGTTTGTTTATAATGTTCTAACGATAACTTTCGTACGCCTTTATCAATCAACTTCAAATTTGAAACACATATTCTTGGAACCTTTATACAGGTCAAGTTCGTTGACCAATAAAATTAACCAATTCCTTCACTCTTTTGAGGCGAAAAAGGATAGCTTCTCAATATACTCTCCAGGATACTCTCGTATACGGGCAGTCAGTTTGGGGAATATAATGATGTGAAAATCTTATGGAATCAACTTAACCATGTGATTTCCTTCTTTTCACTGTGTAGGCTTGCATATTAAAAGCTTTTTGACCTGTCTGACAACTCCTAGGGCCAACTAGACTAGATAAAAAATCTGCTGCAACCGACTGCACTGGGCGGCATCGCTGCGGCACCGCAACTGCACCGCAGCAAATTGGAATTTCGCAAGCGAGTTCTCTAGCCCACGAGGCTTACTAGTATATCACCAAGAACGTATGATGTAAAAATACAATTTTTAAAGCTGTAGTGAATGTTGATAACAATTCATGTTTTACTGTGCGCGGAATATGGAATAATTCAATATATTGATTGATAATAATTATCTAATTATTAGATCTCATTGTATGACTATGGAAGTATTTTCCTTTTCTTGAATTCTTCCAATTCCTATTTCATGCTATTTCTAGTTCATTTTCGTATTTGAAGCTGAATACAAAACCGAATCCTAATTCTAAGTAGGCCTAGAGTGATACTTATATTATCTGGTTACGCACCAACAACAACAAAAGATTGCTTGGTGTGATTTATTCAAAAATAAGAAGAGAATAAGTTGAATAACGATATTTTTTGAACAGTGAAATAATATGATAAAGCAAAAGCATGCATCTCAACCTCAACTTCACCTTTGTGATTCAGAGTGCGTCTGCGTACAGACAAAATTGAACAAAATTCATTATTATTTAAGACGTACGTTACGGAATTGCTCATGAATTGTAATATTGTACTCCTTCGCTTCTATTCGGTTTCCTTTCTACAAGATTGAATTCTCCCATAGGTCACACCGGAGACGGCTTGATACTCACACACACGCGCACACACAAAATCAATTCTCTCGCCTCTCTATGGTTCTCTCCGCTATCTCCTCTGTAGTGTATTTCCATTTGGAAATAGACATCTCTTGACATACTACTCTTGATGCTTTCCTCTGATTTTTCCAAATTGGAAAGCTACCTCCATCGTTCTCTCACTTCCCGCACGAACCTTATTCTGAGACGATGTTGTACGCTTCTACATTGGGTATGCCAATTTATTGTTGTGTTATTAATTCAATATATACAGTAACGGGAGTTTTTACAAACAGAACTATCATAAAATATTTTATGAATATTTGATAAATTCACATTTCTCAAATCAAATGTCAGAATTTTATCATTCATCAACAAACATAGTTACAACTCTTTCATCACCTTAATAATATCTTACTATATACTGTATATCTATAACAATATCTTCCATTACCAAGCTTCCGAAAAAAAAAAACAATACAAGATATCAATAATCCATCGTCAGACATTTTAGTAAGAAATCAGATCATATAAACCAAGCCGAAGTTTCAATAAATCACTTTTATTGATTCCTATAATACGCGGAAGATTTGGATAAATTATGAATTTTCCAGTTGAAGGAATCAATACGATGGCGTGCAGCCTTCTGCTTGCGTTCTTGTGACTACAACTATTGAGTAATAGACATTTCATTGAGTGTCACACTGGAATCTTCTACTATGAATAGTCTGATAACTGATTCTTCGGGTGAGCCGAATCACTGTGACAAATCCAGGACTTGATTTGATATCTCTCGTAAGAACACTGAAACACTGTATTATCATTTATTTGTTTATTACAGCAAGTACAAGTAACTTGTGGGAATGAAAAACAGAGGAAGTATAATAACATCTATTCTCTTCGAATAACGGGGATTTTGTTGCAATTTTATTTAAATTGTAATGTTCAGTACTAACAACTTATAATATTATGATACTTGATTTCAAACATCACAAGCTTTGGAAACGATGAGAGCTAATTGTAATTAGTCCAGATGACTACAGGAATGGCATCTGTAATGCAATTTAAGGCAGACTGTCGATTAGAGAAGATATAATTGCGGGGAATGGTGACTAATTAATGTTAGTCGCAGGTCTTTTGGAGCAGCAGGAGTCGTCTTTGAGAGGCGGCGACGGCAGCCGACTAATGTCCAGAGAGAGGAGGAGGAGGGTTGGTTGCAGTGAGGGGGCGGCACAGCCCCCTCTCCTGCTGCAAGTTGGCCGTTCACCGGATCGATCTGCCCCCGACCGCAGCACTCGAACATCTGCCGCCCCTTGCCACCCCCGCCCCCGCCACCAGCGTGAATCACTCCTGTTTGTGCTCGCTCGGACAATGCTCTCTGAATAATCGCCACTTTACGGCATTCACTCTTGCCGATCCACAGGGAGAAAGGCGGCACAGCCAATAATATGACGTGCGTTCTGTCAGCACTATTAACTGACCGACTATCCTATCTACGGCGATAACATTGGAATCGTGCTCAACACGAAAAGCCGTGACTGGTTTCAGGAAGCACATTTCTGCCACTTTATATTATGTTGTCCACCTTCCACTCACTGCTTGCGTCCGCCTCTTTTCAGAAAAGGTCTCTGAAAAGCCAAATATTGTTTGGTGATTCTTGACAGCTCGACGAACAAATTTCATAACGGTTGAAAGAATATTTCCTCCTGAATAATATTGAGATTAAAGATAATAAATTGAGATTGTAATGAATGAGATTCGAGACATTCCCTTGAAGGAAACAAGGAGTAACAGAAGCTGTTCCGGGAATTCAAAACACGTGTGACGTGTGCTGTCAATTTCATTCATCAGGCCATCTCTAGTTTAGTTCATCATGGAATTTCTCCCTAATTTATTATCATCCCCACATAAGCAAGAAAATCTGTAGGAGGAATATTCTCTGCAATAATTTATTGATGATTAAATATCATCCCATGGGATGATTAATAAACCCCTGGGATTAGAATATATATAATATAAATATACTATACATTTCCACTACATAACGATGTCATTAGGTGTTTGCTTCGAAGACTCGTAGCTCGAAATTCGGATTTAGAATTTAGGAAAGGAGAAAAAATTTGCATTTTCAGGTAGAAGTGTTCTTAAACATCAGTAACAGTAGAATATCTTCTGAAATTGTACATTGTATTGATCCACATACTCATGAAGGAAATCATACAGGGTAGCATCATAGCCATCATTAGTGGATGTGATTTCGATGGCTGTGGTATTGAGGTAATCATCATATTTTAATGCATTACAGAAAATCATCCAATATTTTAATCGTAATCATAATGCTTGGTCGTCGATAAAATTATATCAGTCGCTGAATCAAACAAACGCTTATTTACTGAACAAATAAATTCAACTTAAGATAGCGGGTAAATGAATCGAGAATAATGAGGAATTATATGGGATAATGATACTGAGATATCATCCGAATGAAACCCCTTATTGCAGCTGTAATATTCTGAATACAAGTGACTTTTTTATTTTCAAATCTATCGATAACCAATCACGATATCATTAGCAGTTTTTCAAATTCAAGGATATTGATGATGCAATGCAATGGTTTTTCAGTATGCTTTTTGAGTGTAGTAAAGGTGTTCGCTGAATGGAACTGGCATAGTAGACTGAATAGACTACGTAAACAAAGATTGTTGTTCCAGTTGTGTAGTCATTTTTTGGCAGCGATCAGAGCGGATGAACATCTCAATACGTTTATTTACGGATGGAAATATCAACACTGCATCTTTTCAAACTCTCTCGTCCGTTACTCTCCACATACACGCGTAAAACTCGCTTAGCATTCATCTGAAACGTTCAAAAATAAGCCTATGACTGAAGGATAGCAAAAGAGATTAGAATAGTAGATTCTGGAACCTCTCCTTGCTGGAATAGAACAGTCACAGAAGCTATTCTGGAAATTTATTACGCTTGAAGTTTATTGCTAGGCGCAGAAAGCTATCAAGATGTTATGGATTTTTGACTGTTCTCAAGAACTGTGCAAGTTATTTCCCTTGAGAGGGCAGCTTTATTCCTATGTAATTGGTTCCGCCTTCCTATGAAGAGGAGAAGAGCAAGATGTGCTTCATGGAGTGAAGCTCTTTCTATAGGAAAAAATCGGTAAGCCACGATCTATAGAGATTGCTAGTGAATACTCAATTTGGGCTACAAATTAAAATTCTTCATTGGAGATAAAGGAGATAACACCAATTCAATGGAAAGAGACAATATACCCACAAGTCTGAGCGTGGGCATGAGTTGTAGACCTTTTAATATTATTATCAATTATGCGAAAAAAATTAAACATACATGAAGTACAAAATTAATGAGAAAAGAGAGAAAAAACAAATGTGTATTAGTCAATTTTTGAACAAATTTGTAAACATGGTGTCAATGAACTGAAAATTCTTATGAATAATATTGTAACCCGTGAAGGTAGGTTGACATCATTGCATCAATAATCACGAGTACCTAAATATCTGTTACATCGCCAATACTTGGTGATTCTTTACAGTATCATAGCAGCTGTTGATAAAGTTTCAATCAGATTGTAGTGTCGAACAGGTGTCTTAATAATATCATTTTCAGTATTCATACAACGAAGATAGTGGAAGTTGGAGGTATTACATCACAACTCAAAAATTCTATTCAACCTAAATGAACATATATTTACTTTAATAACTGTTATGTTGAATAATAAATGAATTACTTCAATAACATATTATTTCATTCCATGAATGGGTAATGAAATGGAATGGAAATGTTCTATCATAAAAAAACACTCTGTACTTCTTAGTACAACTTGAGGAAAAGAGAAATTTCAATTTTAAAATTAGGATATAATTTCTTTCTCAATCAATAACCTAAGAAACATTGACTGTTGGACAGCCAAAAGATTTGGTAACTTGTAATATTTGTATGATATTCAAAGCAAAAATGAGTGCTCTACTCAAGTAAACACTTGAGTAGTACTAATAATTGAGTCGTTCACTTGTGCTTTCTGATTTGCTGATGACGGATTTAATGAATCCATCTAGTTAAAAAATGTCTATTTTATGCAGAGGATTGTCATTATCAACAATCGACGGAGTAAGATTGATGCTGATAATATGATAGTTTGGAGGCTGATGAGAAACAAATTAATTGGAAGTTGGAATCGGATTAAATCTACAAGAATGCAGAGTTCAATTACTTCGACGATACAGCATGATACAGTTGGTTGCGATTCGATCGGGATTATTTGAGAATCAATTTAACCAGCGAATCGTAATTAATTTGCGAGGCGCAACTGAACAGGAATGGGAAGGAAAAGCTTATTCGCGTACTTGGGTTCTGGAGCTTCATCTCTCGAATTTACAACCGAGGAACCGAGCCGATGGATTTTCGTCTTGGAGTCCTCTATAATCATTCGTCTCATTGAGTGAATGTGTGAATCATTGGTTTATTCCAAATTCCAAAATACAGATGGGAATCCTTATAATTGCAACCTTCAAGAGGCGGAAAGTAAATAAGCTCTTCAAAAGAGTATTTGAGTGATTCAAAAACCTATTGAATGACTGATTTATATCAAAAATTAAGATTTGTGAGCTTAATCAATGGAGACATGAAAACAATAACCTATATTGATATAAACATTCAAAAAATGGAATGGAAACATGCTATACTAGTATGATAAACTAAATACGTATATTATGTAATCCATTGATCCATTTAAGAAGTTTGTTTTTGATGTCTATCTGATAAAATTTGTAACGCTTTACAGAAGTAGCTTTTCAAACTTCATAGATAAGCACAAGAGTTAAGATAATTCTCCAGGCAGACGAGAAACTTGTCTTGCTCATGAACTCTTCAGCTAGTCCTCCAAAGCAGTTTTTTCATCGTTTAAATAGTAATTACCAGACTAATATGAGAAAGGTAAAGCGACTAGCCCGACCCTTTTGAAATGCTTCAAATCTCATTTTGTAGGACGGAAAGAGGCAGCCTCAATCACCTCGATGCCACAGCTCTTTTTATTTCCTTTTCTCTCCCTTGAGCACGAGTGGCTCTCGCCTCACAAGCAAGCCACTTCTCCGCTCTAATTTTCTGTTTTCAACAATCTTTTATGCTGCGTGGATATAGTGCGCTCAGAAAAGGCGCCAGGATAATGGCTTCATTAGAAAGAGTGCAATTTACTTGAAGACATCTTACTCCCCAGAAAGCTGAATGAAGCATGAACCATTCAAGTTTTCTTGAACCTTACAGAAAAGTAGGAAAGAGAAAAGTGGACAAGAGTTCTAGTTTAAATTGAATAATTTTCAAATTTTTGAAAAATAAAATATTGGTACTAATATTTTTTTATCACTAAACATTTTTATATTAATTTTTTTATTATCAATAACATTAATTCGTAAAATTTCAAGAAGATCTCTATAATATAACCTGATGCAAAAGCGTATCCACTTTGTTTTAAAAATATTATTGTTTTTTTTTTTAGATTTGATGGTAATTCCAATTCCTTGGTATTTATGATTGGATAATAGATTAATGAGACTATATGACTTTTATTGACGGATAGCCTTTTTCACCAGGGAAAATCCTATTGGATGTGCCACCTATGTGTCTATTGGGGAGTTAACCACAGTAGAATAGTGTAACTAACAATTCAAAAATCATTTTGATCTGATAGTACGAACGTATGTGAAACCAAAACACAATAAAAATCAATTTGTAGTACAAACTATGTATACCTTAGGCCTACTAGGTACTGTATTACTATAGGCCTAGTAATATTAATGGATCATTCAAGGCTGTCATCAATAGACAATATCACAATGGTTTTAGAGGAGGATGGCAGCATTTCCAAGTGTAACATTTCTAAGTTGAGTTCTGTTTCCTGAAAACCGATCAAATTAGATTTTGGAGCTGTTACAGTTTTCATTCGCATTCAGTGAGAGTGGATTGTCTCGTTATCATTTTGAATCGCAACGTGTTGACTCAATTCTCACAGACAAGCGACAGACGATTACATGGCTAAACGCCAGAAAGTTCAGCTCAGTGAGTTAATTTGCGCAAAATAAAAATAGTACAGACATCTTGAACCGTAGCTTTCTTCGAGCAGCAAAAGAACGGTATTACAGCTCATCCATAGAATTCAATGAATAGGCTGGAATATCATGATAAAAGTTGTCATGATACAATATGTCAAATGATCAATTAAATGATGTAATCAATGAATAAAATAAATACGAGTTCTTCACATTCAACACTAGAAGTTACCCGTGCTTCGCAACGGAGCTCCACAAAACAAAGCTAAAATTGATTTCTTCTCTACTATGTGTATCAAAGATAGGCCTATTATTTCTTTTTTCTGGATTAGGCCTTAAAATATTGTATAGCCAAATGCTATGCTAAAACTGAATATATATGTATATATATATATATATATATATATATATATATATATATATATATATATATATATATATAGGGAGGGAAAATAGTTTAAATTTATTGAGAACTTCATTTCATCCAATAAAGTAATAAATTAGACCAATTCAGAAATTAATGGGAAAAATATTAATATAAGGAGATGGAGAGAAGTATAATTGTGGCATAGGCTCATGTTATTCTTGACGGGTAAACAAACACATTAACACAACTGTATTTACTTAATGTAAGTAGTATTTATGCTACTTTACTGTAAACATATTCATCTTTTGTCAAGTAAGTTACTTGTAAGCTCAATATTCCCGTTAGCAGTTAGCATTTTTTAAGAAGGCCCGGTATTAATCTCATTACTCTTGCAAATGCCACAAATGACATAAACCAACTGAAATCCCCTTGAATACCTCCTCCTTCACTACAAATCTTCATCACCACAATTTTCAGTACCGTACATCTATTCCATCAGATAATTCCATAACAATTTTGTAATTTTTATCAGACCACTAAACTTGGCAAATTCCAATAATAGTTTGATTAGTTACTATTTTCCAATATGTAATTTCAACACTCTAATATCATGGTGTATAGCAATTCGTAAAAAAAACGAAAAGTTTATTTTAATTACATCAAGTTGAAAATAATTATCAGCAAAATAAAAATTATGAGCTAAAAATTGAATAGATATTGTTTTATAAGGTAAAAATCAATATGGTTCATAAATATTTGAAAACAAACGAAGAACTGATTCTATTTTGATAAAAAAGCTAAGATAATATTGATTTCAGTTCGAATTTTTTTGCAAAAATAATGTGACAAAGCCTGGGATCGAACCCACGCCACTCAGGTCGTGAGATTCTGTTGTCTGCAGTGCTACATACTGCGCTATCACGCGACTTAAAGCAGTACTAAGATTGAGAGGTTAGAAACTAACTCGTTTCATTTATGATGAATGGCTACAGGAAGTATTTTAGCCTAGCGAATGAAGTGATATTTGAGCATCAATTCTGAAATATCTAAAGGGAAAATTGAAATTTGGGCTTCGAGGTGCATAACATTGATATTTTTCGAAGCTGTATGCAAAATTTCAAGGTCTAGATCATTCTCATTTTTTCGGAACGCAATCCACAAAATTAGCTTGTTCCTTGCTAATAAACACACACACGCAATCGTACCTTCTTTTATTTATTTAGATACAGTCAGAGCAATACTCAAAGTACGAGTATTTGAAGAATTAATGTGAAACTCTCAATTGATTGCTTCCTCATATCATTTGAAGTCTTTAATCGCTATCAGTCTGATTTCACCCTTATTTTCCCAATATTTACTGTGAAATAGCATGTGGAAGCTTGTGATTGTTCAGAAGTTCGGAACATTGAGGTTTCAATGGAGCATCAAATTATTTGTTACATTCAAGCTAGAAAATTTTCTGATTACTATATATCTTCTTATAGTATAATCTCATAATAATTTTACTATTATTGAGTTCTCAAGCTGATAATTGTACCGATATTTAAATTTTTGTAAAGGAGCCCTTTAATTTTTCTCGTCGGTCAGGGGGATTTCCTATTTTTCGCAGATAGCAACCATTGAACCATTCAACCATTGACAGCAACCATTGAATTTATTTGCCATACACGGGAATTAAACATACATCACGATTATCAATGGAATCATAAATCAAATATTCTAATGATGAATCAAAATTAAGAAAAACGAAAATGTATAACCAGTTTCAAAATCTATTAAAAATTTCATGTGCTCCAGTGTAAATCAAATTTCTTGAAGTCATGAGAAGTTGCAGACCATGCTATGAGTGACGGAACGGTATGATGAGAATGTCGTCAGAATAATGAATTTTGCATTTGATGAGAACCTCAGTTTAATATTCATGGTAATAAAACGACATTGGTCTGTTTACACTTTCCAACAAAGCCAATCTGAACTTTTCCACTTCTAAACAGTGAAAAACCTTGACATCGCGCTCTGATGTGGTCGCATGCAAATAGAGCTGAGGCTTTTTCTTCATCTGTTCGAAGTTCACAGCAAGCATTGTCAGAAAAAACTTTTCGATGATCTCTTTGCTGCGAATTAAAGAATCGTTTACATTGATATGTTAGTTCATTCTCGTGAACAAGCTCTTTCCAAAGATAATAACTTTTCAACTCTTCGGTTTTATATGGGAAACATTGGATGGCAAAACAAACAGAATACACATATATTGGTGGAGAACTGACAGCTTATTGCTTCATAGGAGCAAACAGAAAGAAGTACTGGTTTCCATGGAACGTTTTAGCTGACAGTTCAGCTCTCTGGCACAAGCTCTGTCACTATCGATTACCAATACACATCACTAGCAAAACATGGAACTCGAAATTAATTTTTCCTGCGGCGGAGGAGAACGACGGTGGAAAAATTGGAACCGCGCTTCGTCAACATAGAACGTTTTCATTTCGGGAGAGAAGCCATCACCCAAGTGTAACGACCGAACTCGCTCAATCCAATAACCTATCACACGGTGAACTCAGGGCTTCAGTGTGGTGTGGACGAAAGTGATCGTGAATAGCTGCATTCCTATCATGGATAAGCATTAGGCTAGGCGTACACCGGTTAGTCAAGACAAGACAAGACGAGATTAGTCACGTTTAATCATAGTACTTCATAAACCGCTCCCATTTTTTCTGGATAAGCAGATTAGATGTTGATGAGTTGATGAATAAGATGTTGTTCTCGAGTTGAGAAAATAGTCTTTATGATGTCCAACTCATTTAAAGAATATATTTATTTATTATGCTCCCTATAGAAATTGACGGAATTTGACAAACTACATCATCACTGTAAAAATGATAAAATGATAAACCAATCAAAGAAGATAGTTGATTGTGCATCCATTACTATCACACCATAACTGTCAATGCATTTATCTATTCCCCTACTGAAAACCAATAGGCTTAATGCGTTTTTCATTATTATAAATCATTCCAAACGAGGCATCGTAAAGGTTGAGTGTTGAATAGAGTGTTATCCTCCCTTCATCATTGCTACTATCTTGAATTCAGTATTTTCAGGAAACGAGAATTCATTGGCTTTTCGGGGTATATTTATGACTCATAAAATTACGTATAGCTTTAAGGGAACTTCCCCATAGGATGATGTGAACCATCAAATTCAGTTGAGTTTTATGTCCGAAATGAATCAGTCCCGCCTGCTCACGGAAATATTAATGCAAGCACCCACACATTATGAAATATATTATGTAAAAAAATTCCACAAAAGACATATCGTATGCAAATAGACGCACAAATTTGGAGTAAATATCACAAAGTTTCTGCTGTAAATTTATGACGAAATAAATGAGTGAAGAGTAGAGGATAATGTAATCTCTTGAGTCAACGATTTTTATTATTCTGATTGCAATGATATGATTGTAAACATGGATTACTTAAGTCTCTCTAAAAAGTATATTGGAGAGGAATTTTTCAGACTAGACCAAATGCCCATATCAGGAGTTAGTTGACAGTTAGCTGTGTTTTCTTCATTTTCTACATTTTATACAGCAGTGGCAAAACATTTTTCTCATGAAAATGACTCCAACGTAAGAATTGTGCATGAATGAATGCATTAGATCAGGCAAAAGAGGACTCATGAACAATAAAAAAAATTAGAGTAATCATTACTACTTGAGGTAGCGCTTCAAGTGAAAGTGTTTAAAGTCAGTTTCCAAATACTGGCTCATTCCAATATTCAACTCTCTTGATTTATCCTATCGAGATTACACGCTAATGGCTTGGCTGACTGCAATATCCCAGGCTATAGTCGCTTAGCTGATCAAATCGCATTCAATATATTATTCATATCACATATAAACAAACTTCACACAAATTGCACAGATTCCTCTCCAAAATTATTCCGGGTAACTTCAGGCATATGCAAAATCATTATTGAGCTCACAAACTTAACCCTCAGCACCCTTATTTGGCAAACACGCCACTTGGCTAATTTACGAGAAGCAGCTGGCGTGACCATTTTCAATTATCAAGTGCAACAACGTTATCACGCGCCCTTCTGGCCATTCACCTGGGTTGAGAGGAAATTTTGGTGTCCCCTACAAATAATATTTCCCCTACAAAAGAAATAATATTTTGCTAAGACTGTTAACCACAATCCGGTGGTATTGATGAAAACCTATTATATTGACTTATTGCCATTCCGAATTATTTGTTCGTCAGTTTCAAGTCACTCCTCAAGCTATTGAACATGCTCATTCGTTGTTAATTTTTATTTTAAATTTTCGATATTGATATTTTTCCCTTCAGGTTTTACAAAGTTAAAATAGTTTTAGTTCCCTTCAGTTTTAAATATACAAAATATAGATATTTGTTTAGTTTCTGAAACTCATTTCACTAAACAGTCTTATATGAGAATTAGAGGATATAAGACTTACCATACCATACATCCCAGTAATAGGGCGCGAGGTGGAAGTGCTGTTATTATCAAGGATTGTATTCAACACCATGAAGAAATTAAATATGAAACTGGAGAGAGTACAATTATCGAGTGTAGCTGTTCAAACAAGGAGTTATAAGTTAATTGTGGCTGCTATCTACTGCCCACCTAGGCATTCCATCCGAAAAGAAGAATATATAGCTCTATTTGAAACATTAGGTACAAAATTCATTCTTGGAGGTGATTTTAATGCAAAAAACAGTTGTTGGGGATCACGTTTGACAACACCCAAAGGAAGAGAGCTCTATAAAGCGATTAGTGATTGTGGATGTGAGGCTATTTCCACCGGAAAACCAACTTACTGGCCTCTCAGATACACGAAAATTCCAGACCTTATAGATTTTTCTTGATTAAAATGTGGGTTTCAACTACTTGAGTATTGAGGAGTGTTTCGATCTTGATTCTGATCACTCTCCAATTCTTCTACAGCTGAGTGAAACCATCATACAGAAACAAAGTGACCGTCCAGAGCTTGTTAATACTCATACTGACTGGACATGCTTTCAACAGATGCTAGAAGAAAAGTAATCCTTGATGTACCATTGAGAAGCAAGGAGCAGGTTGATGAAGAACTGGAAAAATTTGTCATTGACTTGCAACAAGCAGCCTGGTCAAATACCCCACAATTAAGAAGAAGAACTAGAGGAAATAACTACCCAGCAGAAGTACGGGAAATGATTGTTGAGAAGAGAAGAGCTAGGAAGAAATGGCAACAATCAAGATCTTCAGAAGATAAAAAGGCAACTGAATCATCTTACACAACAGCTCAGAAGAGAAATCCAATTAATTAAGAATGAATCAATAAATCATTATCTGATGAATTTAACAGGAGATGAGAGCACCGACTATTCACCTGGAAGGCAGCCAGGAAATTGAAGAAACCCATTCAGCATGCATCACCAATCAGAAAACAGGATGGTTCTGGCTAGAGACAATGCAGAAAAGGCTCAAACATTTGCTGATCATCTGGTAATCACTTTTCAACCACACAATCACGACCAGCAAGAAAATGAAGAAGATGTTACTCAGGAGAATCAAGAGTTCGCACATGTATCACTAGAGGAAGTCAAAAAGAAATAAAAGAACTAAACACGAAGAAAGCACCAGGATTCGACCTGATAACAGGGATAGTGTTGAAGAATCTACCAAGAAAAGCAATAGTGAAGTTGACTAATATTATAAATGCTGTTTTTAGACTCAGATATGTACCTAGCATGTGGAAAGTAGCAGAGGTAATTATGATCCCAAAGCCTGGAAAACAACTACACGACATCTCATCATACCGGCCAATATCATTGCTTCCAGTAATGTCTAAACTATTTGAAAGAATATTATTAAAGAGGTTGACACCTATAATTGAAAGAAAGAAATTGATTCCAGATCATCAATTTGGGTTTAGAAAAAAAACATTCAACAATTGATCAGGTGCACAGGATAGTAAATGTAATAGAAAATCTTTAGAAGAAAAAAGTTTGTTCTGCAGCTTTTCTGGATGTGAGTCAAGCTTTTGATAAAGTCTGGCATGAGGGGCTAATTCATAAGCTGAAAAGGTTACTCCCAAGCAGTTTACAGACATTTTGCATTCATATTTAACAGGACGCTACTTCAGAGTTAAACATGAAGATGCATATTCTGGACTCAATGAAATAAAGGCAGGAGTTCCTCAGGGAAGTGTTTTGGGCCCGATTCTGTACCTTCTATTTACAAGTGATCTCCCTTGTTCAGAAAATAATACAATAGCAACTTTGCGGATGACACAGCAATATTAGCTGTAGATAGCAACATCGATAGTGCAACAGCAAAACTTCAAAAGATCTCTCAGAAAATTCAAGATTGGACGGTAAAGTGGAAGATCAAATTGAATGAAGCAAAAATCTGTTCACATCAATTTCACCAACAAGAGGGCTGGACCAATACCAACTACCATCAATAACCAGGTTGTACCATATGCTAATGATGCCAAGTACTTGGGTATGACCTTGATGCAAAGCTTCGCTGGAAGGCTCATGTCAAGAAGAAGAGAGAGGAGCTTGGAATAAGATACAAGAAGTTTTACTGGCTGATTGAAGAAACTCCACCCTTTCAATTCCAAACAAAGTACTGCTGTACAAACAGATACTTAAGCCTGCATGGACATATGGTATACAACTCTGGGGGTGTACCAAAGAGAGTAACATCAAAGTCATACAACGTTTCCAAAACAAGGTGCTGAGAAACATTGTTGATGCTCCTTGGTACGTGAGGAACAGCGATCTGCATAGAGACCTGCAAGTTGACCTGGTATCCACCGAAACAGAGGCATGCAGAGAAACACGAGGCCCGACTCCACCAACACCACAACGTCGAAGCAATCCAGCTGTTAGACCATGAAGGATTGGTGAGGAGGCTCAAAAGGAAGAAGCCATTTGAACTAGTGTAGAGCTTGATTCAAGTGTCTTGTGTCCAGTGAAGTAGTAGTGTGAATGAATGAAACCTAGCTATGTAGTACAGTCATCAGTAATGTACTTAGATTTAATTGAATTAATTTGAATAAGAGAGCCTAAGGAGGATCAAATTTCGTAAAAAGTGCTGGAGTAATTTAGGTTAGAAAAAGTTGCTCATTAGGTCTCAAGACTGAGATAGCAATCTATCTTTTGAAAAAAAAAAAAAAAAAAGGTTTTACTGAGTTACAATCGGACGACCAAGTATACCTGAATAATATGCTCCACTATGCTATCGGTGAGAGATGCTATGCTGTTTCATACAGGTGCTCAAGCTATTGAACATTATTTTTACCCATTCGGTTATAATTCCAAGCAAGGTCAATTTTCGTTATTGATATTAGTTTTCCATCAAGTTTTCACCTGAGTGGAATCGCGGCACCAAGTCTGGCCTGAAATTGCCTCTACTACGCCAACAGTGAGAGGCGCTATGATTGCTCGAATTTTGAAGGTCAAAAGTGCATCGCCATGTTGTCAGAACCAGCAGACAACCCATCTATCACCCTCAGTTGCAATATCACGCACACCCCCTCTGGTCTGCTTCATGCTCGCTCCTCAATGTCAATAGAGCCTCCCTCACGGCTACTGAGAGGAATCTTTCATGCAATTAATTTTCAATTCCAGAAAATATTGGCATTGTTAGATACTTGCACTAGAAACTCATATGTGATGATAAAACCATTTGTACCCTTTAAAAAATAATCATTGATAGTTTTGATTGGACTTCCAGCGTTTTCAAGAACCTCCAATGCACCACCTTTCTCAAGAGGGTTCTCATCCCCACATTTGTTTGGGTTCCCCCAATGATAAAATCCAATACATATTTCGTGGGAACTTGATAAAATTGTAGAATTGGTGATAAGCTTCTCGTAAAGAGAGTTTCAATACAGTCCTTGAGCAACCAAAATCAGCCCTGATCCATTTATGGGTTTGCATGACCAGCACAGTGAGCAACAAGGTCATACCAAAATATGATGATCATCTACTCCACACAAACAGTCCCGAATGCACAAACAAATCAGCTCTTTCAGTGTACATTGACGGTCATTTCTTTGTATAGAGTGGCAACCAATCATATTAAATATGATCCATGTGTTAAGTTGCTTAAGCCGCTATTGCTGTTTCGGTGTGAGAGCTCACTTGAACACTAAAAATGACCAAAAATTTCAAAGGAAAAGTATTGAAATTACTCTGTCATCTATTTCAGGTGAATTACCTCCGCTCTTTTAAGAAGCATGGAAAACAATTTTTCACATAAACAATGGGTTGAAATCAATCTTATCCAAATATTATATACTATTCTAAGAGAATACAGCCACGGAAAATGAATTCAAGTTGAATTTATCAAGCAATTCCTGGCTGGTACTGTATCTGATGAGAAAGTTAAATCTATATTTTTGTCGAAGTAGTGAATTTCAAGCATAGCTGAATATAATTGTTATTTCTGACCAGTAGCTTGGACTCAGATTCTGTAAAGAATGCGAGTCATATAGTTCCCAAATAAACTAACAAGAAGGATCTCAAAGTTGGCGTGGTGGATGACTGCCAATTTTCACTTTTCAGTAGTCAGCTGTTAATGCTATGAAATGGAGCAACGATTAGTGAAATCGAGATTGAGATATCATCTTTGTTGAAATAAGCTCGTGCTACTTTTATCTCTACCTTCAAGCAAATGAACCTTCAAAGCGTAAGTTTGTTGTATCATGTGAAGAATGAGTTTATTTTTAATTGAACTATTCCACCAATGTGAGTTATGAACTAGAGAGTTACCTTACCTCTCCCAACAATTGAAATCAATTCAACTCTTATAACCTGAATGAAGAGGGCTTAAAATACCTTATTCTCAAATTCTACTTTGATAACATATTCTGTATTATTATTTGTATTTGCATTTGCCGTTTTGTTTAAAATCTAGGAAACTCAATTGAACTTAATAATAATCAAGTTATTATCGAATGTGAAACTTGGATGTGAATTTATCCGGTTCATTCATCACATTATAATATCACTCTTTCATGAAACAAATATTAAGGTTGAAGCAATAAATCTATAATAATTATTATCAAAGTAAATTGGTGAACTCTATAACAGTGCAGTGGATATGATCTCCTCCAGGTCTGAAGACATCCTTGGGGCTATTAAATTACGTTGTAGGGTTGGTCCCCGTTACTAAGCATACTAATGTTGCCCCCGTCATGTTTGTTTTATAGTGTCTGTTGTAGCCTCTGCAAAAGCAAAAGAAAGCGTGATAATTCGCAGCATACCATTTGAACCATAAACCAGAGGCCAAGGCAGCACACTGTTAGTAGACATTGGTCACAAGTGCCAAGACGAGATCACATTTAGTCACAGTAATAAACGTTATAGTTGCTTATGCATACAACCACACCAATTCATCAGTCACTTACATCGGTGTGCCGCTTCATACAACTATAGAATTACCGTGCACTAAATGTGACTAATCCTGGTTCCTGTCTTGTCTTGACTAACCGTGTACGCCTAGCCTTATTGCTCACTTATATTTCATATTATTATGAACTAGAAGCCACCTGCAAGCTTCAAACGGAGCTCCCAGTGGAAAACAAAGCTACATTATAATTCTTCTCTTCCTGGTAAACAAAGATATTCATTCATTTTTTCTTGGATTAGGCCTTTAAAATATTGTATAGCCCAATGCTATGCTAAAACTGAAATCATTATAAGGTAGGCAAAAAATAGTGGTTTAAATTTTATTGAGAAATTCATCACATCCAATAATAAAAGTAGCCTGAATGGGAATTGGACCAATTCAGAAATTAATAGGAAATATTAGGAAGGAAATGAAGAGAAGTATTTATTGTGGCATAAGTGCTCCAAGTTATTCTTTATAGGTAAAACAACTGTATACTTATTGTTAGTAGTATTTCTCAAGCATTACTGTAAGCTACATATCTATTACGGTTTGTCAAGTAAGTTACCAAAGCTCAATATTCCAAGTTTATGTGTCAGTATTTTATTTGGTTAGGCATCTTGCATTAATTCTCATTACTTTTGAAATGCCATCACATACAAAACTTCTCGAACTGCTAAAATTATGGAGACAACTGAGATCCCCGTGAATAATCCTCCTTCATTTAAGGTAAATTTTTATTAATGTACCACAATTTGCAGTACATCTATGCCCTATCAGATAATTCGTATAACAATTTTGTAATTTTTATTGCTATCATAGAACGCTAAACTTGGCAAATTCCAATAATAGTTTTGATTAGGTTCTATTTCCTCTAGTGTGTAGAAGCCATAACATTGTAATATCATAGCGATTTGTAAAAAGTATTAGAAAATTTGTTTTACTTGCATAGAAGTTGAAAATTGATCTGCAAAATGAACTATTATAAGTCGAAAAAATTGAATAAATTAATATTGTTTTATATTGGAAAATTGATATTGGTTTAATAATAAATAACTGAAAATTAAAGAATTAATTTTATTTCGATGAAAAGCAAAAAATAATTGATTTTTTTTTTGATGAAAGTTTAATGTCGAAAATTTGGAGGATCTGAGACTCTAACCTTGAGGAACTGGAGCTCTTTGGTCTGGATGACACGGGAGACACGTTCAACCACAACTGCTCCACCGCAGCTGCTTGCAATTTCGACTCGGTTCTATTGAAGCGTACCCAAAAGTTTCTAACCTCGAACTCGAATCACATGAAGTGTAGCTATTAAGAGTATTTTAACCTTCCGAAAAAAGTGGTATTTGAGCTTCAATTCTGAAATATCTAAAGGAAAAATTGAAATTTGGGCTTGAGGTGCATAACATTGATATATTTTTGGAAGCTGTAGCGCAGAAAATTTCAAGGTTCTCATCATCTTATTTTTCGGAATGTAACCCACAAAATTAGCTTTGCACCTTTGGCTAATAACACACACACACGAACACACGCAACTGCCTTCTTCTTTATACGTTTAGATTGTTTTCAAATACTATTTTCAATCAATATTCATTTCAGTAAAATTATTCAAACTCGCTATTCAATTCACACGTTGTCGTTTCAAAAATTCTACAATTGTGCATTGTGGTATGCTTTTCTATACTTATATTTAACTTAGTTTTCACTGGAAAATCTCTACAAACTCTATTATTATTAGATTTATAGTCGAATACGACCTATAGGTATTCTCTTGTTTCACCTTTCTTGTATTATAATTATGATACAAATATAATTTTAGACTACCAAATTATTTCTGTAGAATTTTCATGAAAAAAGTATTTCTTGATTTGCGAGTATAATAATTTGATTCATTGTCAATGTATTTCTCCGTTTTAATGGAGTATGCGGCAAAAAATTCATTGTTCATTTCAAGTGTTTCCATAGTCTTCCAGCTCGCAGATGACAAAAAGATTGGTTGGACACGATAGAGATAGAGGGAATAATTAATTGGGACTATAAATGGGAGACTTCACTCCGTCTCGTGGATTATTAATTTGGGCCATTATCATCCCCAAGCAGCTCATTTTTCACTGATGATACTGGGCACCAGTTGACACTGATTTCAGACAATAATTTTCATTCACGGGAGTTAATGGTGCGTGGTGGATAGAAATAGCTTCTCAATGGTAGCCTCATTACCTCTATTAAAAAATGAACAGTTTTTCTGTATTACATCATAGATAAAACCACATTCGATGCTATTAGAGTTTAATGACAATACAAATATAAGCACAAAATAATTATGTGTACTTAATAATATGAACTAAGTAGGTACTCTTGAACTTTTTACGTTATTAAAAACTCGGTCACGTATACATTCTGCTGCTCTTTAGTTTAGTTTTAGTTTACCAGAGATTGATAATGGTGTAACAACCAAAATCGGTATCTAGTGGTTTTAATAAATTTGTGGTTTTGACAACTTCAGTCTTTCTATTCAGTATGGACTGTCCTTTTATTAGTATGTCCGCGAACGTAGCACGAAATTCATCTAAGGTTTCCTTTTTAAAATAAGTCACTACTAGTTCACACTGAAACATTGATGCTGACGATTATCTATTCATTTGTTAATCTATTGCTATTCTACTGTAGAGTGTTATGTTTCATGTATTGATGACTTTTCAACTACAAAACTGTCAAAACTACAAGCAAGAAATGGTAAATGTATTGATGCGTTAATACGTGTGCAAGCAAAGAAGAAACTTGTCGACCATAACTCGTTTGTCATCAAAGATCGAATGTTATAAATAAGTCTGAATGTTATATAAGAGAAAATGAATAATTGGAAATTGTTGGAATTGGTTAAGGATCGAAGGTCCCTTGTAAAGCTGGGTTAGTAACTTTTCATGCTCAGACTTCAAGTATACCAAGAAGGTATGACAGTCGTATTGCATTCAGATGCGTTTTCAAACGAATGCTCGTAGTTTAAAAGTTATCCAGTAAATGATTATTTTTCCTTGTCACGTTCAACTACTGTGCTAACGTCACCGCTCATAATTCCACGACACCTCCTCTACCAAATAATTCATAAAAATTATTAGTATGCATCAGTCATGAATTTTCCTTTCAAAATCAGTTATATATATGCGAATATGTATGAACAAAGCATACTAAATAGTCTAGAACCGTCAATTCTTAATACTCCAAAGCCTCCATGAGCTGATCAATGTGAGATTTCTCTTATAAAATCGGCGGGATCAAAGCATGAATAGGAGAACATCTTCTTTGATACCTTTCAAGTTCTTCGAATGTTTGTTTTTGAATCTTCATCCGTTATAGGCTCTTCATAGCTGCTTGAGAAGAATAATTAAACTTCTATATTATTGTAATCTATTATAACATAATGCAAAACTGTAATCCATTGAGCTTGACAATAATAACATTTTAGGAGACTTACCACAGTCTCTGAACTTGTGATGTGTTATTCTTTTCTGGGTTCTCTCTCAACATCTGAAACAAACATTCTAATTTGAACTCAAACTAATTTTTTGGAACACTTCTAATGAAGCTCATAGAATTCAAGCTTTCAATTATCATTAACAGAAGGGTTTGGAGTTCGATTGATTCTCGTTGTAAATTACAGTATATGAATATTGAATAGGATATGAATTGAACCAATAAGGAAAGTGATCGAACAATGGTCAGCGCCTTATGTTTTTCACTTACTCCTATGCTTTGCTGGCACCTATATCACTATGGCGAACTTTTGTAATATATAATTAGAATCACCTTATGATGATTTAAAACCAACATACAACTTATAAAATCACAGATATTCAATTATTTTTCTTTATCGGATCCTTCCCATTTTCAAAATTCACCAACAGAAAAAATCTCTACGATTTTGTGTGATGGGAGTAATTGAATCTTTGTAATATAAACAGTCATTGGAGAGATTTTAATCTATTCACTTATTCAAGACAAATGAGATTTTAATAGTATCACATTTTGCCTTTATTATTTCATTAGTATTTTCTACATCTCTCTTTCGTATTTGTTCCAGGTTGATGTGCTAGGTTTTTAAAGTACTTTGGAAGTATTTGGTTTCGTATTCTATTCTGATAGCTTCTATTAGCAAATGTCATCAGACTAACTTCTTTTATTATTCCAATGTATGGAAAGTATTGCATTGAACAGTAATTCACAATTTAAAGCGTTCCTCGACTTGCCATTATGTTGTCCCCAAGCATAAATTATATTAAACTATTATGAATATTATTAGAATGGACAGAAATACTAGTAGTTGTAATACTAAAATACTTTTTTAGTAGTTGAGTTTCGAGAGACAAGAAAGAATTAAACAAATGATACAGCAAGAGAAAGTTCATGTCCATTAGAGTTGATTAGCCTAGTTGAATCAATAATTTATTTAAATGTTTCATTCATAGATACAGTATTCATTCATAAATACTCAGAATAGTGATATCAGAAATGAATTGAGGAAAACCTACTATTGTCATTATTCTATACTGAGACGTTGAACTCTGTTGTTACGATAAGATTAGGCTATGATTCTCCGGAAGCAGTCGTTAAACACAAAAAAGCTATCGGATCTGAATATCAAAGCGTTTCAATGTCAATGAGACACATTCATTTTTGATATATATTATTATTCAATGAATATTCAAAACTCATTCAACATGTTACAAAATTCAAATTATGTAAGACTGGTTAGTTATGTTATGACAATTATTGCTCTTTTTGCTAAGTGGATGATGCCCACATAAGCTCTTAAGCTCACTGACTTATTGCTCATCTCTAAGCCCTGCCCTCTTATTGGAACTATGCAATCTGCTTATAAATAAGCTATTTCAATATTTTCTAGCAGAATTATTATCACTCAAGGTCTTTAGTTTACTCTGTTCTCATGATTATAATCAATAATGAGTATGTTACAAGAGATGAATGATGAAAATACAATGGTGTGAGATGGTGAGACGAATATGACTTGACTTCTCCTCCCTACATATTAATATTTAGGCCGGTTCATGAGTCAGATGCAGCCAAGTCCCAGACCTGACTAGCATCGACAAACGTTAGACACTATGTGCTAAGGGCTCTCACCCCATGCTGCTAACCCACTAACCTGTCGAGAAAACGTTTATCGATGCTACGGTAGCCACCCGTTTTAGTCTAGGTCTAGGACTTGACAAATCATAAAAGGGTTTACTTTCGCATATCTTCAGGACAGTTAGATTCTAATATTCATAATAATTCATTTATTGAAGAATTTAGACAAAGCTATCGGTTAGAAATCGTGAAAAAACAAATGAGAGTTGAACCATCAGTTTGCTCTACTTTGAAACAGCATAGTCGAAATAGTTTGAAATAGCATTTGTTTCAATTATGAATATAGATTATTGAGTGGAATTCTTCGAAGAAAATCCTTTTTTGTGTTCCAATAGTTATCATATCATTGGCACTTGACGCCTTTGTTTGAAATGGTCTCACCCTCAATCAGTCCCCAACCGTCATTTCCTATAGTGATAGGAAATCACTATAGCCTTCTTCAAACTCCCAACTTCCACTCCAGTAGCCTATATAC
Organism: Laodelphax striatellus; assembly: GCA_017141395.1. Classification (NCBI taxonomy): domain Eukaryota; kingdom Metazoa; phylum Arthropoda; class Insecta; order Hemiptera; family Delphacidae; genus Laodelphax; species Laodelphax striatellus. Next base: position 27,270,713 of record CM029531.1, read on the forward strand.
AATCGGAGCTTCAATGTTTTGATGATACTTTTTTCACCATCATAACAGCCTCATCCACTCTTGAAACAAAAGAGATGGCAGTGATCCAAAAAACGTTTCTTCACCACACCACTCACAACTCATTCAAAACTATGAGTGGAATAATAACAAAGTCATTAAGATAGAAGCCATTTCCAGTCTCTTTATCGCAATTTTCTCAGCGATTGGATGATTGGATCGTTCCTCTAAATAATAAAAACTGTAAACCACTTTTCTCACATCTTCTATCCTCACTCATTTCAAATCATTTTTCCGAATTCAAGAAGTAGCATTTCTTTACCTCCAAGAAATAGTGACATTACAGAATGTCTCCTTATTCACAAAGACATCAACTATTCGAACAAAGAATAGTCAGTATTAAAAGATAAACCTTCACCTACCAAAACTTTCAAACTACTGGAAATATAGTGAGAACATATTGGAATATAAACAGCTCAATGATAGATAACTCGAGTTCTTAACCTCAATGTTAGTACTCTCTCCAAATCAAGTACCTCTCCACTCTGAACTCTTCCAGGTGCACATTTTCCATATTATTTCAGGCAGGCTAGACTGGCTGAAGAGAATCATAATGATAATCTCAGCTCCAATTTCACTTTGATGTAATAAGGAACATTACATTAGAGATCGCCTCGTCATTGATTGATAATGGAGATGAACAGATCTGAAAAACACAGTTTATTTATTACAAAAGCGGAGATATCAATATGACAACCAGTAAGTTGTACCAATACGAGGAGAATTTGATCCTTATAGAATCTGAGAAATAGAATTGTCTATATTGATATATTAGCGTGGAAGATGTTTTCCATCAATGAATTTTGATCCAGGATCAAGGATCAAGGATTTACTACTGACTAGTTACTATGCAAATGATTTCAAAGATAGATTACTTATTCCATTAACAATACCATAATAGTAGAAAATTCATTTGTCTACTATGTTTACTAAGTTTTGTTACTGCTTTGTCGTCCAAGGTTCTCTCATCTACTTAAAAGTTCCAAGCCAAGACTGTTTCTTCTATTTTGAAATATAAAATGGTTGAAACATATGATTGAAAATAATATTTTCAACCTAACATAAGGGAAATACAAATTGGGTAGCTGACTCAATCAGTCTCCCGTTAGGCTGTAATCATATTACCTCTCCATGTCAATGTCAATGTCTCCATATAAAATGTTTTGTACCTGACGTGATCTTCATTTTTCAGTTATTTCTCGGAATATCCATTGAACAGAAGAAATATACCTGACCTGAACTCAATAGGACATTGTCTCATGGGAGAATATCGCTGGAGGTGAGGAAAATACAACTGAAAATAGTACCAAAAGTGATGCCAGAGTCTCATAAGACGGAGGAAACTCTGTTGAGAACTGGGAAAAATGGCAAGACAAGCGAAAAGAAGTGGAGTTACATAGGATGAATAATGGATGAGAAGGGAGAGCGACAAACTTCAGCTGTTTCTTTCTGCTATCTGCCATTGTTCTAGAATGCTAATTGTCAGCGAAGGGCCAGCTGGACGTTGGGCCATTCAAGGAATTGGATGTGTCATTGAGGAAGAAAAGCTACAGTATGCCGAAGAACCGTACTTGTTTCCAATGCTATGACTTAGATCACAACTATTACTTGTTTGGACGTAGTTTGCAAAATGATGAATAATATTTTCAATGCATTTGCCAAACTGCAATAATTATCTTGAGATTTCAGTGATGAAAGCTTCTTATTCCAAAGATATAACAATATAAAACTGAGTTTTTTTCTACGAAAACTATCTCATCAAAAACCATGATGAGGAAACTATCGCTTTTTCATTTTATCCACTTGTTTCTTGAGCAAATGAGCAAAAGACTTCGATCAACTAGAAGTTCTCAGCTTGCTAGTTGCTTAAATTCCACAAACATCTTCCACCTTTTCAAAAGGTGTTCTCCGCACAAAATATATAAGAGCTAATAACGGCACAAGGTGCTTGTTCATAGCATCTTAAAAATATATTGTATTGGAAAGTTCACAGGATTAATTCTAATTGTTATTGGAATTTTCATTTATCAAAGACATTTTTAATACACTCTGTTCAAACCTTTTTTTAAAATTGTTATACTTCATGAAAAAATGTTATATTCAATTATACCCTTACCTAGTTGCCCACTCTCCACCCTCTATCCTGCACAATGGAACACATTAATAGACATTCAACGTTCCCAGGATTAGAGTGTCAGGTGGTGTTGACGTCACCATAATTAATTGTACTCAAGCAATGAATCTATTACAGCCAACACATTACAAGAGCCCCTGTTCAGACTTGGGTTGCCCGGTCCAGAGCAGTTTCAGCTAAGGACGCCCGCCCGCCCAGGTGAGTGCGTATGTACACTGGGTGCGACGCGATACTGTACACTTCAGTCCAGGTCAGAACGCAAGGCGTAGTGAGTGTAGTAATGTACGCAGGGAAGACGAGTTCATTTTGCGTTGCATTACAGGGAATTCCCAGCTATTGCAGCATAATAAGATGGGGTGAGATCAGCCCCCCCACTACAAACTTCACCATCGCTATCTACCTCAACAGATCCCAATGACGCTCTGTTCTCTCTCACACATACCCCCCTCCTTCCCCTCTCCTTTTGTATAATTTTCTCTTTGTGCTGGTACAGAAGCTTTTCAAAATCCAGTAGACTAATCCACTCTCATTATCTTTAATTGTTCTCTTTTTATGATCGCACTTTCGGTAAATAAAAGGTGGATTCCAGCAAATTTATTCCAGCGTCTTGAAGTGGATCGTTCACATCGACTTCCCTAGATGATTCTATTATACTAATCGCTAGGATCAACTACGCTTTTCTCTTTCCTAGAAGCAGTGGAGTTTACGAGTATTTTCTATGTGAATCAGATTAAAATAAGAGAAATTCAGAAAAATTAAATAGAAAGAAGTCAATTCACTTGAACCTAAAAATGTATCCTATTAACTCTGATCAGTAGTAAACTAGAGGTAGGTTTAACTCAAGCATAAAATCAATTAACTCAAGAAAATTTTATCAATTTAACTCAAGCATTCTGGTGCAACTCAATCGGATTTGCAAGTATTCGAAAGAACATGTGAGCATATCAGACTGGCCAATCTTATTAATTTGTCATTGTCAGAATTATCATTTTTCCTCTAACAACAGATTCATCTCCTCTATAACAATAGTGTTAACCTGATTTGATGGGTGGGCAGCCGCTGAGTGGCTGTTAAGTTAACAGGGATAGACATTGAGATTTTGTGAGTAAAGGTATATTTCGTGAGTAGTAGCAGATATAATCCAGATATTCAGTTAGTCTATGATAGTAGCAATCGCGTTTTAGTTATTAGTTGCATTTTGCAACTGTGAAGCTCTTAGGCAGCTCGTACAAATCAATAGGCAATGCAGCATTTGGATCATAGCTACTCTATGGAAACAACAGTCCAATGCACACCCAAAGCAGCTGTTCGGTGCATTGAACTATTAGTTTGTATGAGACAATCATGTGATCCATATGCTGTTGCTATTGCTTATTAATGGTGTACACAGTACAAATCAATGGAATGCTTTAGAGTTGCATAGCTTCTGAATGGAAAAATATTATTGAATAATATGTTTCTGCTAAATTAATAATAAGTAATTTATATTCTATAGAAATGACTGTTATAAGAAACAATGAATTGGTTAATTGGGTTGGATGGTAGAATATACCTTTCATTGAAAAATTGCTCGTCAATACCGTAGAGAATGGTAACAGAAAAATATGAATCTCCTAGCAGAAAACGGAGAGATGGTGAGGGTTATGAAATGAGTCGATAACGCTGGCAATCCAGGTTGTACAAGAAATGTTGAGCTGCGTTCTATGCAGGGAATGCTAAACTGCCTAATGTACAGGGAATCTGATTTCAGCTCACCCCAGTGATTGGTGACTTTTTATAGGCTGAACGATGATCGAGAAGCAGTAAGCTGCTGTGCTACAGTGAAGCAGATTTGACAGGCTGAATTTGATCTGATTACATCAGCTAATACAGTTTAGAGAAGTCGGTTTCTCGAACGAGGCAAATGGGAGTGACGGGGATTATTGGTGTGTGTATGTGTGTGTGTCACCGGGACAAACGCGAGTCAATGAACAGGGAACAGAAATGGGAAGTGGAGTAGTGCAGGGAAAGAGGGAGACACTTGGCATGGTAACAGACAGAAGCAGGAAGAGGGTGCGGTTGGCCGTGGTGGCTAGCCCAACAATTTCCAACACACCAGTGTCAGGCCAGGCCAAATTAATGAAACGACACACATTAAGCAGCACTATCACAATTTAGTGAGAACTCACTATTACTTCGGCAATAGACGACAGAGAAAGATTTTGTTCCCCGACTTCTTGCGTGGAAAAGTTATTACAGTTGTCCGCCACTTAGTTGTCAGCGCTGGATACTAAAATCATTTTAGTTTGAGCGTTTCACTAGGTTGGAAGTTATGATCATGAATGAATACATAAAAGACACAGTAAATTGAGATTCAAGCGACAATTACATCAGAAGCAATGAACGAATCATAATGATGATGGTATTGTACTAATTGTATTGTAAGATCTCGAAAATATCAATGGAATCGATGGAAAACATGGAGGAATGAAATTTTGGAGTTGAATGGACTATCAATATTTTTTTGACGATTCTTCAATCTAGTATTAGTTTTGAAATTTAATTTTATTCATTTATTGATGATGTAAGCACAAATCATTAAAATTTGCTTGTTTGAAATGTTTTTTGAAACCTTCAAGCCAGTATCACTTCAAAGAGATCGAATAACACATATTGATATAGGCTATATTTTGTTGTCTAGTAATGTTAACTATTACAGTTGAAAATCCATCTATTTCAATTTTTATTGTTTTATTCGAATTATAGTTATCGGGAGTACAGAAAATTATTTCAAGCTACTTCAAGGTCGATAATTGTTCTAAAACTTCTTCAAAGTATTTGAAAACATCGAGGTTCAGGAAATTGTAACAATCGAAGAAAATGAATAACATATGAAGAGCAGAACTTGATGAACATTCCTTTCCTTACTACTTTTCAATTCTATATGGGTTTCTATTACTTTGAACTAACACAATTACTAAGAGATTTGGTACAACCACTCGATGATGATTTTTCATTATAAGGTACTTTGCTCCTTCTAGGACCAGGGATGTATTGATACGAAGGGCTCAGGTGAAAGGCGGAAAACCTACTGACTGGAAAAACACGTTGGGAACAACTTCTCATACATGCGTTGTCATGCAATGTGATGAACAAATCACATCATGAACAGAATCTTAAATAAGGTCTGCCCTTGCGCCACTTTTCATCTCATGGTAAACCATTCAGCATAATTTTTAATTTGCCCATCAATAAAATGAGATTAGTTTTTAATATACGATTAATATGCAGTTATTGAATCTTCAATTTAGAATGCATTAGCTATCCATGCAAGATCAAGGAAATTTAATTTTGTATCATCCTGGAAACAATAATTCATTTTTAATATCAGGGTTGGACCCAATTTTGAGAAAGGAGAGACTTTCATTATTAAAGGAGAGACTTTGCATTATCGCTTCGATCGCTTCGATCGATGCAATAATTCGATCGCTTTTGATCTTATAGACGTAAAGGATGATTCAGCCAGAAATATGAAGCTTCCGTTGAATGCAGTCTATACCATAGCGTATCATGGATATTTCGTTCGAAGAATTTTAAAGTTATAAGTATTCTTCTCAAGAGAATCGCCTCAAGAGAAAAGGGTGTAATCGACTTTCTCCCACATAGTGAAGACCATCTTCTATCATCATTACCGTATAACCAAATCTATTTATGAGAGAATTAAAAAAATGAATTAGCTTCAAAAATGTGATAATCTTTCTAGTCTTCACAAGAGTCCAACAATAAATTATTGAATTTCAAATTGTTCTTACTCTTAAAATTCTCTCATTGGCGGTAACGAACATCTTTGTTCTGATAGAGGTTTTCAATTTGATAATACTATACCGTAAAAAAGCATTCGTACCTCAATCTTTGACTATTCTCGGAGCGAAAACACATTTTCAAGATCCTCATTGATTCAATACCGCAGTTATATGTATCATGCTGTACCACATAACATTAAAATAGTATACATAAAACTAATTTTCCATCAACACAAGATAATGGAGTAATTATAATGATCGATGATACGAATAAAGTCGATTCGGCTATAACATGACTGCTTCAAAGGTGTGTCAAGTTTCGACCACTACTTTCAATTGGCCGGTAAACATTTGCCTTGATAAACGATGCTCAACTTGAAATTGATAAGACATTACTAAGCCTGAGCAGTAGGATAACGTGACCATAAAACTATAATTTGTTCAATGTCCAAATCAGTTGAGCTGTCACCAAGAGGTACTCACATGTTCTTCAAAGAGCTGGCACAATTTCTTCCTCTGTAGGTTGAATTCAGTGTTGATAAGAAAAAGCGCCGGTGGACCCGGGTAACAAAACACCCACGGAACGAGTGACGGTCGACGGCAGACAGACCGAATGGACGACAGCGGAGCAGAGATTGCTTTGCGCTACGACCCGACCCGACCGAGCCCCCGCGAATCTGCGGAGCCACACGAACTCAAACGAAAATAACCGATATGGTTGCCATGACAACGAACCGGCGGCTCGATTACGGACGAACGCCTACTACCCCTTGGCGCGCGAGATCTCCTCTCTCCTCCGTCACTCCAGTCTGTCTCTACTCGACGTACATTGCATTCCTTGTACTGCTCATAATATACGATGCCAACCGGAACTCTGCTCAGAGCTCACTGTTTTGCGGCAATGGTAATGACAATGGCCTTCACTCTTTCCAATGACCGTTCACAAAATAGTTTTTCAATTACAACTACTCTTAATTCAATCATAGACCAATGAAACATGACAACTGATAACTGATTGATTCAACAGTAACTCATATCTTCCCTTCTTACCTAATCCTTACAAACGCCTTCCTAATACAAGGGAAACCATAGTTGGAAGAGCTTTCCATTCCCCTCCTTCTTTGCACCAATTCTCCTTGCCTAGCTTATTGTTTTTATTTACGTTTGTGTTTTGTTTAATCTCAATTTTTTACTTTTGTTGCTTGTTTTCTGTAATTGTGTGTGTGAATAAATAAATTGAAATTGGAATTGGAAATGATTCGTTGGTACTGTATTGTATTTTTCAAGCCCACATGATCCCTAGGGCTTGCGCTTGTTCAATGGAAATGACCTCCTCTCTATCTTAAGATTACTAACAAAATAGTTTCCGAATTACAACTCATTGGACAAATGATACAACATGATAACAAATGAGTTATTCGTTGAAATTGTACTTTTCCAGAGGATGATGCCAAACTCTAGGGCTCTTCGCGGCAATGGTAATGCCTTCACTCTATCTAATAAGCGCACTCAAAATATTTTCCGAATCACAAAACTCTTCATTTGTTCCAATTATAAGAATGACCTGTAACAATTCATTTATTTGTTGGTATTTTTTTTCCGGTGGTTATACCCTTTTGAACCCTAGACTTGTGCGTGGGTGATGGGAAGAGTAATTAATCGAAGATTAGATATAGGGCATTTTCGTTGCTACAATAACGTTGCATTGCTAGTGATGCTGATATTGTGTGACTTCATACTAAACGTTCCCTTTCACCATAAAGTACAAAAGACTGAAAACGCAGCAGCTAATCGGAAAAGAATCTGAAATCAGAACGTGAACATGATTATGTACACTTGGTTTGACTTGTCATCTCCTCTATTAGACCGTTTTAATCAACTTCAAGTCATTAGGGAAAGTTTGGATTGTATTTTAGTCACTTTTGTCTGTCCAATATTGTTGTATCATTATCAATAAACCTAATCATCCAGAATTATTAATTCTTTGCCATTGGCCGTGACTGAATTAACTTCTAATGGTACTCTTCACTTCATTCACTAGTTAAAATTGAGCTTACTCGTATGTGAATAGGCTACAAAAAAAAACTCTGATCAAAATAATCATAAAGAAAAATGTGTGGTTTCAATACCAATGTGTGAACAGTTCACGATGTATGATTCCAACAGTACACGATGTGTGTACGATTCCTATTCCAATGTGTGGGTGAATACCTTGTTGATTCGAAACCATTAACGTGATAGCTCTCAATCGCGCTATCAACACTCGGAATCGTTAATATAAAACATGCATGTAATTTAACAACGTCAAGTACAGATGATACGTCAGCTCCTTCGTACAAAGTATAAAATTACCCTCTATAATTTAGAGGAAGAGGACGTGGCCGAGATAAGCACACTGGGGCGGTAAGTGGTGTCAATGCTCCACCACTACTATCTCAGCCTCGGAAAATACATTCAATTTTCTTCATTTTTGGAGTGCCACGAACTAGCACTGGAGAGAAATGCAGGAGTTCTCTTGAAAGTAGGGGAAATAATCGGCAAACCCGACTACCTGACTCGTCTTGTTCAATATCGTTTTCATTTCCTCTCTTCCAGTTACTGAATGCTTACTTATCACTTTTCCTGAGTTTCATCTCTCCCCTACCTTTACAAGCAGTACTTTGGTGAGCGCTAACTCAACTGTACATTTGTGAGTGTAGCATTACTCCACCACCATATTTATCGATTCTTATCAAACCTGTGATAAAAACCTTAACGAACTGGAAGATATCAAACGCTTTTTATGAATTGATGAGACTTAATTAATAGATAATATATTACTTTGCTCAATAACGAATAACACACTTTCTACGGAAATGAGCACCATAATATAATATTAATAATTTATGACAGATGGCCCAAAAATTTCCATAATATTCGAATGATTCACCAACGTGAATTTCTTGCATTCTGGAATCTTGAAAGACAATCTTGTGATCCTGAATATTCTGTAATAGTTCAAATTTAATTGAAGTTTGTTCCATTTTAAGATTTAAAGTCAATTTAAGGATATCAAAGATCTATGTAGGTCAATCTACAATTGACAAGTCGTCGCGTTTGGCCTCTTAGCATTACTCTGATTATAGTTACTATCTTGATGAAAGTACTTCATTCAAGCTAATTTAATCTGAAATCATAAAATTTAACAGCTTGTTGTTATTATTATTCCCTGGACTTCATTTCAGAAATCCAGGTAATTGGTTATTCTTCTCAATCTTACAAATATCAGATCCTTATTATAGTGCTTTCCATCCTTGAAGACAACTGGCCAGCTTGTTGCGTTATCCAATTGAAATGCCCGTCAATGTTGTCATGTACGCTGTTCAATCATCAGGGCACGCATGCGTATTAAACCGAAATTGCAGTCTGATATCACGACTCGGTGTGTTAACTAGGATGATTCACAAGTAGAGCAGATGATCAGAAAATAAACATCTGTTTATCACTATTATAGAAGAGTGCGTATTGGCAACGTTGCAGACGTGTGATTGGCTAGCTCGGAAAGTTGTAGGGTACTGTTTCTGTACTGTGTACTCAGATGTCTTCAAGGATGAAAACCACTTAGGGCCGGTTCATAGATAGATAGATAGATATACATTACGTCTGGTTGGCCAAATAATGGCGTCAGACAAGTCAAAGTGCTTGCAAAATTGCAAGACACTAATTATGTTATTTGGTAAATTTTCTCAATTAGTAAAATATTATTAATTTCTAACTCCATTGCAGTAATCGAAATACTCCTTCAGACTATAGAAGCACTCATTAATTAAAAATACTTTCAATCTACGTTTAAACTCAGTGATACTTAATGTTTCCTTCAACCCAATCGGTAGTACCTGATATATCTTTCTACCGATATAATTAGGTTTTTCTTCATACAAAGACAGTCTATGATACTCAGAAAAAATGAGTATCTCAGATGTACTCAAATGAGTATGTTCATGATCTCGGGAGTTAGCCAAGTCGTACATTTTAAAACGGGTGGCCACAGTAGCATCTACAAACGTTAGCCTGGACACTATGTACTAAGGGTTCTCTATGCTGCTAACCCACTAACCTATCGAGACAAACGTTTGTCGATGCTACGGTAGCCACCCGTTTTAGTCTAGGACTTGGCTAAATCCCGAGCTCATGAACTGGCCCTTAGTAGTTCAGTGGTAAAAGCAGTAAGTTGTTTATGCATTTGTTTTTAAGCAGTAGAGTTGATGATAATAATAATGGAAAGTATGATTTTCAAATCATAAAATCTTTGATTTTTTAAATGGAGTTCTTCATCTGAAGTTTGTAGAGATGCAACATTACTCAACAATGCGACGTAATCTTATTTCCACCACAATAATTAAGAAATAAGGCTACTCTTCCTTTGCAGCTACAGTATGTCGAATTTGTTACGTCACAATCAACGCTCAGATGGGTGGAATTGAAATTCCTAACTGCACCCTCAATTAGAATTCGGTGTCTGCTAATTTGCCGCTGACATACGTGCCAATTCACAATCAACTAGTCGAGCTGCGAAGCTTATACTGTGTTCCATTTTACCATAATATCATATTGTAGAGAGCTAACTTCAAAATATAGCCTTCTGTACAATTATTCAGTTACACATTATGATTGTCAATTACGGAAACGGTTCCATAAGTTTACTATACAACGAATTTGTACTCTGTGATCTTTATTGCCATTGATTTCTCTTGGAAATTCACATAGGAATTATTTGTTTCTAGGAAAACATTAATTGCATAAAAATTTTCAAAGTTTTTGAAAGGTGAGTTCAAAAAATATTGAAGTTGGAGTAATGTTCTTCTACTCTGTTGTGAAGTGAAAAAACTTTCCTGAATAAAACAATGATTTTTTCATTTGGACGTTTCTAGACCGTATGCCAGCTTTCCAGCTTTCCACTATATAATTACATCACACCGATATTTGTTCTTTGAACTCTATTCCTTTTTCTGTAAAGACTTTGGTCAACATTCAATTAAAAACATTACGAACTGATGGAATACCAAGCCGTGGGAGGTTCTGCCCTTTTTCATTCAGTTGAGAATTATATATACATGCAAGGAGAAGAAGCATTTGAATTGTCTTCGATTTTCTACTTATATTAGTTCGAAGTTGTTAGAGCATGTTAGAGCATGAACAATTTTTTCAAAATTAAATTGGTTCCTAATGTTTTTCTTGAATTGTTCAGGCCTACTAACAGTGCTACAGCCAAATTATCCAGGTGAGGGAGTTGACTCTTGAATTTGAAACCGATCAAGAACTAATACCCCAAATAAATCTCGAAGTTAAATCTATAGTCTGTTCACGGAAACAATTCAGTGAATGAAACAGCTAAATGAGCTTGTGTTTGTGTCTTTTTTGAGTGTATTGCATGACGGCATGTTCACAATCCAGCGTATGCAACTAATCGCGTATTCAGTTGATACGGATTGAGAGCGAGAGAAATTTAGTTATCCTCTCAAAAAATTCTCCAAAAAAGAATTCGTCACCCGTCCCCTACCCCCGACCCTATTGAAAACGCTGGTGTGGAAACTAAAATTTGTGTACCAAAGAAAAAATCCAAAAAAATTTTATAAGCTTTCAGTAAGAAAATGTTTTGATATAGCCTAAATAAGAAACCCGTCTCCCTCTGCAATATACATTTATACATACAATATAATAATTATGTGTAGCCAACCCAAACAAAAATGAAAACTCTGTTCTGGAAGCCATTGACATTGAAGAAAAAATTTGGAAGAAATTTTGGGGGAGGGCGAGGGCGCTCAATCTCACCCACTTAAAATCACGAATTAGAAATATGCTAAACTTTCAGGAATCATACTCTCAGTGTTTGAGCTAACAAGTTTTTATGAACTTTCTAAATTATTGAGCGCCCTCGCCCTCCCTCAAAATTTCTTCCAAATTTTTTCTTCAATGTCAATGGCTTCCAGAACAGAGTTTTCATTTTGTTTGGGTTGGCTACACATAATTATTATATTGTATGTATAAATGTATATTGCAGAGGGAGACGGGTTTCTTATTTAGGCTATATCAAAACATTTTCTTACTGAAAGCTTATAAAATTTTTTGGATTTTTCTTTGGTACACAAAATTAGTTTCCACACCAGCGTTTTCAATAGGGTCGGGGTAGGGACGGGTGACGAATTCTTTTTGGAGAATTTTTGAGAGGATATCAGTTTTTTTTAATCACCCTCTTGTTATAGAGGTATAACACTGCAAACACAATGGATGGGGAGAGAGTTAATTTTTTTTAAACAGTGAAATGCTATGTTATTTGATAAAAGATATTTTATCCTCACTATTTGGGTGCTACAAAATTATTCTAGCTCTAAGTGAGCCAGTTATGGTTAATACTGAATGAACAAACAAGACGTTGTGACTGTGTCTGTTGCATCACACCTTATCATTTACTATCCAGACTTTAACGACATATCATTGTAGCAACATTAATTTATGTATAAGCAGTTATCCACAAAGTTTGTTAAATAAGATTGAGATTTTGAATTTAGATTGAAATTTTAACCCATTACGATAGGTCACATGACCACTTTTGATGAAAAAATATTTTGTAATCGAAAAATGAAATCCTTGTAAAAATTTGCCTAACACAATAATTATACATTCCAGGAACAAAATTCTCAAATTTTCCCCATTAATGATTCCAAAACGAACGATTCAATTTTTCTATTTCCTGTCAGAGTTTTATTTCTTTTAATTGCTGAAATTGTTGAATTGATGCGACATTTACATTCTTTAAAACTTCAAATTCCAAATATTGCAACTTTAATTATTATTCGGGCAGAGCTACAGAGCTTAATCGGACATTGAATGACTTGAAATTTTAAATGTGAATAGACTTCTACTAATCTACTTGAAGGCCTATATCTTCCAAACTATTAGGCCCTCAATGACCAATTAATTCTCAAATTGTAGGTATTTTAATATACTTTAAGAAATATGTTGGATGTCATATATGAGAAAGTGATACTTCACGGTCAAAATTCAAAAAACAAATGAAAAATTACGATAATTCAATGAACTTTGAAGAGCTGTATTTCGCAAACGGTTGAGCCTACAATAACAAATTTGGTCTCAAATTGTAGGTAATTGAATCAGCTTCCAAAACTATGTTGAATGTTCTATATGGAAAATGATTCTTCAGGGTCATAATTGAAGAAATGTAGAAAAAGTGGAAAAATTCAACAATTTGATAAACTTTGAAGGCCTACATCTCGCAAACTATTGGGTCTACAATAATCTATTTGGTCTCAAATTGTAGATTCTTAAATTATCTTTCAAAACTTTGCTGAAAGTCACATTCGAAAAAGTGATGCTTCACGGTCAAAATTGACCAAATGTAAAAACAAGTGAAAAATTACGATAATTTGATGAACTTTGAAGAGCTGATTTTCGCAAACGGTTGGGCCTATAATAACCAATCAGGTATCAAATTGTAGGTATTCAAATTTACTTTCAACCCTATGTTGAATGTCCTATATGAAAAGGTGATTCTTCAGGGTCAAAATTGCGAAAAATTGAAAAAAAGGGTAAATTCTCGTTAATTTTATGAACTTTGAAGAGCTGTATCTCGCAAACGGTTGGGCCTACAATGATAAATTTGGTCTCAAATTGAAGGTAATTTGATATACTTTAAGAAATATGCACAATGTCCTCTATGAAAAACAGATTCTTCAGGGTGAAAATTAGCCAAACATAAAAAAGTGCAAAATTCCGCCATTTTGTACGATTTTTGGAGATGAACCGGTAGTTTGCCTAGGTCTAAAACTTGGATTTAGCATCCCAGGACTACCATAAACATTACTAAAAATTTTTACTATTTTTGATGACAATTTTACTGGGCTATTATTGAAAAGGTCGAATTTGGCGGTGGCAACAGTGTGAAACTTTTAGTTTTTAACCGCTAGGATCGCGTCATTTACATCAGGGCCACCTAGGAACATGGTCTAGCTAGACACTGAATTTAAACGTGCAGCTGACGTCATCACATCGTGTCCATAACAACTCATGTTTACAACTCATCCCTGCATTAAAATTGGAATTCGTGTTTGGTTTTTCTCGTCTCGAGTTTATCTTTATTTCAACTGCACAATTACCTTTTGGTGGGTAAGTAGGTCTATTTATTTATTTTTAAATAATAAAAATTTTAATATTCAAACTTGGTTGTGATCAGTGGCTGTTTATGAACAGTATAGTGGAGTGGTAGGCCTCTTAGCCGTGACGTCACATTTCGAGTGTCTAGGCCATGTTCCTGGGTGGCCCTGTTTACATTCGATAAAAAGCTTCAAATTCTAACTTCAAATTGCAACTTTAATTTTTATTCGGACAGAGCTACAGAGCTTAATCGGGCATTAAATGATTTGAAATTTTAAATGTAAATAGTTTAAACATGTCTTCAATCGCTTTTGGTAGTCCGAAATCTCAACTCAATACAGATTTTTCACATCAAGTGCTCAAAGTTGAGAAAAATTGAAAAATCCCAAAATTAGTAAAATGACAAAATACCCGTATATAGTATCTTTGCGAATTTATATCGTAGAAAGTTCGTTCTGATCTTAAATGAAAGCGCTCAAAAATCTAAGAAAATAATGTCATTACAACATTTTAAAATTTTCACTACCTTCCGCGTAAATTGAGATGGCGGCATGCGAACATCAAAGGGAAGTTCGTTACAGAATATATAGTAGTCACATAGTAGTCACAGCAGACTTAAGAAGTCTGTCTGCTTCTCGCTTATTCTATTTTTACTAGTTATGAGACTAGAATCCTACAAATCAAGACTCCTGCAAACTGTCCTTCCGTGATTCAAGAATTACTTTTATGGCTTTTTATTGTTTTGGAGACCCAAGGGAAAGTTCCACCCCTCGCCTTTCTCCAGTATCGGTCACTCCACAAGAGCAATCTTGAGTGTTCGTGACTCAACCTCATGATCACTCAGCAACCGCACTCACCGAGCGACCAAACACACACATTATAATATCCTTTCGTAATCAGAGAAATTACAGAATAGACTCTTTTTCGTAATAAAAGAATAATAAACTTTTGTAATAAAATGTGTCAATTTGCCAATTTCTTCATAATAATTCTGCACAAGCAACAAGCAGTGAAGTAAGGTAGGCTAACAGGATCGGTGGAAGATTCATTCAACGCAGTTTACTCACAATAAATTGACAACACTAGCATTCGTATCCAAGCATGACTTTTCCGACCAAAATCACGCTGCAGAGCTAATTTAGAATGTGCCAGGCCGCGAGTGTTGAAGCCCGCATTCAGAATGCTTTTGACTGCTGTCAGGCATTCGTCTGGCTGTTTCTCGCTATATTCAGTGGCCTATGGTATATTATGGTGGCACATACTCCTATATGCTTTGATGTTGAAGCTTGACGAGTTCACAGTGCATTACTCGAAAGCATCGAATTTCGTATGCACGTCACTGGGTTTGTGCATATTAGGGAACCAAATGAGATTCGCATGCTCATTCCATGAGACATGTCGCCTTTCCTGCATGAGCTCATTTTGAAGGCTTCATCATCTGTCAGGCAGAGCTCGAAACGAATTGCAAATAGAAAATGGGATTAATAATCAGGAGCTTCGAAGAAAATAGGGTACAAACAAGAAAGACTGTGGAATGATAATGTTGATATTGAGGCCTGTTCCATGAACCTTTCTACATTTTCATATTGAAAAGTCGCCGATGATAACCACTCCTATTGAAAGCTTCGTAAAAGTTGGGGATGCGTCGCAAACCTAGACTTTTGGGATAAATAGAGTGCCGGTGACCAAATGACCATTGAAACACGGCTGGATTGTTGATGATGAGTTCATCCCACTCTATTTATCTAAAAAGTCTCTTGCATCGAGCTTATTTCTCCGCCACCACTTTCATCAATTTATCAAGATGGGCTTATAACCAATTAAACTTTGCCTTTCCGTATCAGAGCATAAAATAGAAGGCCAGAAACTATATTACTCGCTCATTAATTTTGATAAACCAACAATAATAATAATAATAATTCCGTGTAACCTGGCTGGCTCAGGTCTGTTGTCAGAGTTTTCAACAATATTAAAGCTATTTTATCATAATTATCACATTAATTGTCCATCTCTAACAGCACTTCTCAAACTTTCAATTAAAAACAAATCAAACATAGATATTATTCTTCAAACTACTTTTCAGCTTTCAGTAACTGTAACTGTGGCCGAATTTTCTCTCAGCATTGAGTAATGATAGAAATAATCATAAAAGACTGAAACTTGGGCCTCGTAGAAATTAATGATAACACCATAGGGTAAGATGGAAAAATGTCTCGAATAATAATGCATACGCCTTTTCCAAGTCTGTGCCGTATTAAGAAGACTCAGCATAACTCTTTGTTTGAAAGAAGTCGTCATTCGTCTTTACTGCGCCTTTGTTCTCAGTCGCTTTTTTTGTGCCTTCACCTTTCATTACCGTGAATGCTTTCTGAGCTTTCTTCTCATGCTAGCAGGTGACGCTTTTCTACGTCGCCTCGCTAATGAGTAATACCTTTTTACCAGCTCCAACACCAATGTAAAGTAAGGGAGTGAGGTGTTGACCAAGCAAGTTTTCTTTCTTTAATGGCCGACCTTTTGTTTTCAGATGCATACATTCTGTTGCTCCATATTCATATTCGCCAATTCTTCTATGACACTAATTGCTGGAGTTATTTCTTTTTCAATTTTCATGTAGACTTATTTTGATTACAGTGATGGCACTCTCAGCTACTTAGCCTACTTAATTATTATGAAATTATTTATCCTATTATAACTAGCAGTTAGCGAGCAATTTCTGAATGTCCAAGGGATCCCGAAAACGGTTCTATAACGATTTAAAAAAATTGGGAAATAAGAGGTTTGTGATACAAAAATTCGTTAGCACCGGGTCTCATCCCTGGGATAACTTGCTAATCACCATTAAAAGGAGAAATTGATCCTTCAAGAATCAGCTGACGGAAGAAACAGTTTTCCGTCGTCTGATGATGATAAGAGAGAGTGCGTGCAAGTGGGAAATCAGAATTTCCCATCCCGTGAAATCATTGGCACAGGGCTACATATGCTGCTAAACCTTCTAGAGAGGTTAGGAAAAGCTTAGGAACTGTGCATATTTGCTGTGAGCATCTACGGTCTTGCGCTCTGGTGGATAATCGTATGCATCTTTTGTGTCGATTTAACATATAAAGGATAGGCTTAAGTACGTGAAAACCAGTTTATAATGAAATAGAATTCCCTGTCGCTATTTTTCCTACTTATTGATTGTGGAATTATATTTAGAATAATGAAATGAACTCATCGCATGAGAAAAATATTGAAACACAATAGCTACTCCTATTTCCTTCTCAATTTAAATTTATCCGTTGAAAATTAAAAGGGATTTAAAGTATTGGGAATATTCCATACTGTTCCATTATTTTTATATTTCAAGAATCGAATGAGCCTTCTGCTTCATTTATCTGAAAAAAATGGACCACACTCTCTGAGCGGAGCTTGGTCCCCAGATATCTAGGATTGATCACATTAGAGAGGTAAACTGTCAAAGACTGCAATCAAGATAAACTTCAACCTGACCAAATTGCCAACCACTCAAGACATTTCTAGATTTCACTCACTTAAAACCACAATTTGCAAAGGTGCTTTCTTGGTATTTATACATCAATCCCCTTGAATGTTGATAAAATAGTGAATTTGTGAATTTGGTTCACTCGTCTACTGAGAAATAGCCTAGTCCGCTTTTGCAGCGAACTGATTGACAAATTTTTCGGTTTTGAAACTAACTTCTATTTTAAACACTCTTTGCTACATAATGTTTATGTAAGTTTTAGAAAGAAGCCGATGTAACCATTAAAAAGAACGCCAAAAATACGCTGCGTAGATTTAAATTATATTGCAAGTTTGGAAAAATGTACCGCATAATGTCTGTCTTTGATCCTATATTTGTCCAGCTTGAAGAAATCTTCAGCTCTTCCAAGACCAGAGTTTCAGCCCTGAAATGAGATTCGTGATTGCTGAATTGATTGTTGAGAAGAATCATCGAGAGATTTATTTGATTGGTAACAGAGTTTTTACAAAAAAAAATTAAAAATTTGAGCTTTAAGCGCCAATATTGCAAATTATTATGGAAGGACTATTTTCTCACTTTCAATTATCATTTTTTTATTATTATTTTATCTAATTATTATTTTTTTATAATTATTATTATTATTATTCCTTCTAAGTTATATTTGACGATTTCTCAAATTCAATATCTCATTATTCTTAATAACAAGTAATTCTTAATATATAATTCACTAATTAACTTCTTAAATAATATAATTCACTAATCTCACCTAGGTATGTTTGATGGTTTCACAATTCACAAATCTCTAATCAAATCGTTAATTTCAATATTATTACAACTGACGATTTCTCAAACCACATTGAAAAATTTTCAAATACTAATGAGTTGTAGTAATTATGTACATTTCATGGTTGTGAGAGGTAAATACAGTTGAGAAAGATGAACAATATTGTACTTTGTAAGATCAAAATTCATGTCTACATACCGGTACTACAAAATTAAGAGATTATTCAAAGCTCTCTCCTTTTTCCTTTCAAGAGCTATGTATACTAGGTAATCTTAATTTCATAATTAGAGACACGACCGTAATCGAAAAGGGATTTGTGACCTCCGTGAAGTTAGCCCCACCATATCATGCCCAAAATATGAAAACTATTCCACAATTCTGGGCATATTATGGGCTTTCAAAATACCCCACATTTGATTTTTGGGCTCAACTGGAAATAGACTTTACAAACATTTACAAATCGGCGGGCCAGCTTCACGGTTAGCCCGCCACCATAACCGATTCCAATGAAAATGCTATCAATCGATAGAGAATATTTTGGGCTTCAAGAATATGTATCGTTTGATTTCTGGGCTCATCAAATACGACCGTGGAAGGCAAGAAAAAAATTCAAATTTGGCGGGCCAGCTTCACGCTCAGCCCGCCACCACGACCGATTTCAATGAAAATGCTATCAATTGATAGAGAATATTTTGGGCTTCAAGAATATATAATGTTTGATTTCCGGGCTCATCAAATACAACCGTGGAAGGCAAAAAATGTAAACGATATTGGCGGGCTAAAAGAAGAATCGCTAGTCGATAGTCGCGATACTTCTTTTAGCCGGTTCGCGCTAAAAGGTTCGCGCCGAGGTCGTATCAACAGTTGACAGCCCCTTGCCACCCCCAGAGAAGAGAAATCTCGGTAAAGTTGTATATCAATCAATAGGTAGAGCTCCAACCTATCATATTATGACACAAAATATTTTTGGGTTCGATCAATAAGGTCACTAGAGCTGAATGATTGATTACAGTTGAACGCCCCTTGCCGCCCCCAGATAGGAGCAATTTCGGTAAATTTGTATATCAATCGATAGGTAGAAGTCTAACCTATAATATTATGACACAGAATATTTTTGGGTTCGATCAATAAGCTCACTAGAGCTGAATGATTAATTACAGGTAACCGCCCCTTGCCACCCCAGAGAACAGCAATTTCGGTAAAGTTGTATATCAATCGATAGGTAGAGGTCTAACCTTAAATATTATGACAAAAAATATTTTTGGGCTCGATCAAGAAGCTCACTAGAGCTGAATGATTGATTACGGGTCACCGCCCCTTGCCGCCCCCAGGGAAGAGGAATCTGCGAAAAATTTAATATCAATAGATAAGTAGTGGTCCAACCTATAATAATATAACACAAAATATTTTTGGGTTCGATCAAGAAGCTCACTAGAGCTGAATGATTAATTACAGGTCACCGCCCCGTGCCGCCCCCAGAGAAGAGCAATCCTTGTAAAATTGTACATCGATTGAAAGGTAGAGGTCCAACCTATAATATTATGACGCAAAATATTTTTGTGTTCGATCAATAAGCTCACTAGAGCTGAATGATTGATTACAGTTGACCGCCCCTTGCCGCCCCCAGGGAAGAGGAATCTGCGAAAAATTTAATATCAATAGATAAGTAGTGGTCCAACCTATAATAATATAACACAAAATATTTTTGGGTTCGAGTACAAAGGTCACTAGAGCTGAATGATTGATTACAGTTGACCGCCCCTTGCCGCCCCCAAAGAAGAGCAATCTTGGTAAAGTTGTACATCAATCGATAGGTAGTGGTCCAACCTATAATATTTTGACATAAAATATTTTTGGGCTCTTGTAATAAGGTCGCTATGCCTGAATGATTGATGACAGGTAACCGCCGCTTGCCGTAAGCCCCTGCTCTCAAAATCGCACGATACGCAGTACAGTGGAGCGTTTGAGATATCACTACAGTGACACAATGCGCGAAGGATCTTTTGTCTGTGGTTGGACTAATGATGCAGGATGTAAACCAGACTGAAAAGCGAACATTGGCCACCGCCGAAGGAATGCAATATGCAAACAGTGTCAAGAATCAAAGAATTCATCTTTATAGCAGGTATCAATCAGGCAGGATATCTGCGTCATGCTACCTGAAATTTACATTTGAAAAAGGGACAAGATTAATTTACACTGAACAGTTACTTGGAGACATGATTTGTGTTCAAGTTTATTTAAAAAAAAAAAACAGTGCAATACAATATCGGTACCTTTCAAATTTTCAAATGACTCATACTGTACTAGTTGAAGAAGGGATGAGAATTCTTCTTATTCTTCATCGTCTTTGTCTTCAGAACATTAGGAGTCAGAAAATTAACAAGAAGAAGAAGAGAATAAGAGGAACAGTAAAAGAATATAGAAAATCAGGCGAAGAAGAAGAAAAAGAATCACAGGAGACAGAAGAATAATAATTATTAGAAGAAGAAGTATGTAATAGAAATGTTAATTACTGCATTACTGTATCATATCCTATTATATTAAGCGAGCAATTATTTCTGTATGTTTATATTTATTTATTTATCTATTTATGTATTTATTTATGTATTTATGTATGTCCAACGGATCTCGAAAACGGCTCTAACGATTTTGACGAAATTTGGAATATAGGAGGTTTGTGATACAAAAATTAGTTTGCGCCGGGTCTCAACCCTGGGATAACTCGCTAAAGGACCTTAAAAAGGAAAACTCGATCCTTTAGGAATCAACTGACAGCAGAAACAAATTTCCGTCGGCTGTTTGTAAATGATGAGAAAGAGTGAGAGCGGTGAGTGTGGGAGTGAGACAAGATTCTTTCAGCAGCTGAGACAGTGCATTTCAATCACACATGATCACTCGTGAAATATAGCAGGATCCAATTCAACTTGTCAGAAATCAGTTTCAAAGAGCAATATCACAATACTTAACCTACAAATGCTGAATCTCGCAGATTATTGAAAAGGTCTTTTAAAAAGTTATTCTTTGAAAGGTCCTCTTTAAAAAGGTCTTTTAAAGACTTTAAAGGTCTTTATGACTTTCAAGCCTTTTGATTATTGTGTCGAAATCACTGTTTAATTATTACTGGATCAGCTGATTTATGACAAGTTAATTGGCTCCTGCTATACACAACTACACTAACCTTTTTGTTAAAGCCAGCGGTTCCATTACTAGAATTGAGAAAAATTCGAAACACATAAGCTGCTCCTATTTCCCCTTTTTATTTATGATTTTAATTTATCTATAGAAGAATAAAAGGAATTCAAAATATTGAAAACTAGAAGTTACCCGTGCTTCGCAACGGAGCTCCACAAAACAAAGCTAAAATTGATTTCTTCTCTACTATGTGTATCAAAGATAGGCCTATTATTTCTTTTTTCTGGATTAGGCCTTAAAATATTGTATAGCCAAATGCTATGCTAAAACTGAATATATATACATATAAAAGAGGGAAAAATAGTTTAAATTTATTGAGAAATTCATTTCATCCAATAAAGTAATAAATTAGACCAATTCAGAAATTAATGGGAAAAATATTAATATAAGGAGATGGAGAGAAGTATAATTGTGGCATAGGCTCCATGTTATTCTTGACGGGTAAACAAACACATTAACACAACTGTATTTACTTAATGTAAGTAGTATTTATGCTACTTTACAGTACATATTTATCTTTTGTCAAGTAAGTTACCTGTAAGCTCAATATTCCCGTTAGCAGTTAGCATTTTTTAAGAAGGCCCGGTATTAATCTCATTACTCTTGCAAATGCCACAAATGACAAAAAATGTTCTTAAAATGCGAAAATTATAAACCAACTGAAATCCCCTTCAATACCTCCTCCTTCACTACAAATCTTCATCACCACAATTTTCAGTACCGTACATCTATTCCATCAGATAATTCCATAACAATTTTGTAATTTTTATCAGACCACTAAACTTGGCAAATTTCAATAATAGTTTGATTAGTTACTATTTTCCAATATGTAATTTCAACACTCTAATATCATAGTGTATAGCAATTCGTAAAAAAAATCGAAAAGTTTATTTTAATTACATCAAGTTGAAAATAATTATCAGCAAAATAAAAATTATGAGCTAAAAATTGAATAGATATTGTTTTATAAGGTAAAAATCAATATGGTTCATAAATAATTGAAAACAAACGAAGAACTGATTCTATTTCGATAAAAAAGCTAAGATAATATTGATTTCAGTTCGAATTTTTTTGCAAAAAAAATGTGACCAAGCCTGGGATCGAACCCACGCCACTCAGGTCGTGAGAGATTCTGTTGTCTGCAGTGCTACATACTGCGCTACCACGGCAGTTAAAGAATTCGCGACTTAAAGCAGTACTAAGATTGAGAGGTTAGAAACTGACTCGTTTCATTTATGATGAATGGCTACAGGAAGTATTTTAGCTTAGCGAATGAAGTGATATTTGAGCATCAATTCTGAAATATCTAAAGGGAAAATTGAAATTTGGGCTTCGAGGTGCATAACATTGATATTTTTGGAAGCTGTATGCAAAATTTCAAGCTCTAGATTATTCACGTTTTTTCGGAACACAATCCACAAAATTAGCTTGCACCTTGCTAATAAACACACACACACGCACACACACACACACGCAACCGTACCTTCTTTTATTTATTTAGATAGTCCATATTGTCTTGTTATTTTTAAATTTGAGGCATGAAGTGAAGTTAGCCATAGCCCATAAATGTCATTTATTTATTTGAAAAAAAAAATCGTCAAGAGTTCATCAAACAGCTGAGGTAAAAATTGTTATCAACCCAAATATTTCTTATTTCTATGAAGCAGAATTTTACCACAAGTACGATTTTTCAAATAATATGCATTCAAACTCGATTATTCATAATATTTCGAAAGCTGAGATTATTGTTTTATAGTGATTATTGATTATTGCAATGATTATTCAGTGCATATGACAGATGGCTGTACTTTAAAAATTGTTTAATTTCATCCTTTTTCCTTAAAAAATGCCATTCCTGTGCCTTTATACTCCCGAGCAGAGCTCGGTCCGCCGATATTTATAACTTATACCTGATTGAAAATAGCTTTGAAGAAACATGTGAAAAATATTATTCCAAGCTCAGAAATGCTAAAAAATGCTTAAATTATCATTTTTTAACAAAAATAAAATGAGAACTCATGGATCAGTAGAATGTCTAGGTAGGAGATACGGATATTACTCTATTTTGATTCTGAATTAACATCAATTTTGAAAAATGCTTATAATTTTGTTAAATTTGGACAGATTGATTTGAAAATTCAGGGAAATGTTAATAGTGTGAAGACAAACGTCCATGATTTTTTGTAGAATTTTCCTATGACTCCTTCCCCTTTCTAAGACAAAAAACGATATGCAGGTCGAGATGCTAGGCGGGAATTTTCAAAGTTGGCGCTTCGTTCAGCTGCCGCGCGCCAAGGAACTGGATTGGATCATATTGCCCGCGATAACAACACTATTGGTTAGATTCTTCTTCTTCTTCTACTTCTTCTTCTCATCCTTTTTATCGATTTATATTCAATTTTTTCCAGATTGCCCTTCTCTAGGGGCGGCAAGGGGCGGTTAACTGTAATTAATCATTCAGCTCTAGTGACCTTATTGAGAGAGCCCAAAAATATTTTGTGTCGTATTATTGTAGGTTAGACCACTACATATCGATTGATATACAACTTTACCAAGTTTGCTTCTCTCTGGGGGCGGCAAAGGGGCGGTTACCTGTAATTAATCATTCAGCTCTAGTGAGCTTCTTGATCGAACCCAAAAATATTCTGTGTCATAATATTATAGGTTGGACCACTACCTATCGATTAATATACAATTTTACCGAGATTGCTCTTCTCTGGGGGCAGTGAGGGGCGGTGACCTGTAATCAATCAATAAGCTCTAGTGACCTTATTGATCGAACCCAAAAATATTTTGTGTCATAATATTGTAGGTTGGACCACTACCTATCGATTGATATACAATTTTACCGAGATTGCTCTTCTCTGGGGGCGGCAAGGGGCGGTCAACTGTAATCAATCATTCAGCTCTAGTGAGCTTATTGAAAGAACCCAAAAATATTCTGTATCATAATATGATAGGTTGGACCTCTACCTATCGATTGATATACAACTTTACCAAGATTGCTCCTATCTGGGGGCGGCAAGGGGCGGTCAACTGTAATTAATCATTCAGTTCTAGTTAGCTTATTGATCGAACCCAAAAATATTTTGTGTCATAATATGATAGGTTGGACCACTACCTATCGATCGATATACAACTTTACCAAGATTGCTCTTCTCTGGGGGCGGCAAGGGGCGGTGACCCGTAATGAATCATTCAGCTCTAGTGAGCTTCTTGATCGAACCCAAAAATATTTTTTGTCATAATATGATAGGTTGGACCACTACCTATCGATTGATAAATAACTTTACCGAAATTGCTGTTCTCTGGGGGCGGCAAGGGGCGGTGACCCGAAATTAATCATTCAGCTCTAGTGAACTTCTTGATGGAACCCAAAAATATTTTGTGTCATAATATGATAGGTCAGACCTCTTCTTATCGATTGATTTACAAATTTTCCAAGATTGCTCTTATCTGGGGGGCGGCAAGGGGCGGTCAACTGTAATTAATCATTCAGCTCTAGTTAGCTTATTGATCGAACCCAAAAATATTTTGTGTCACAATATGATAGGTCAGACCTCTACCTATCGATTGATATACAAATTTTCCAAGATTGCTCCTATCTGGGGGCGGCAAAGGGCGGTCAACTGTAATTAATCATTCAGTTCTAGTTAGCTTATTGATCGAACCCAGAAATATTTTGTGTCATAATATGATAGGTTGGACCACTACCTATCGATCGATATACAACTTTACCAAGATTGCTCTTCTCTGGGGGCGGCAAGGGGCGGTGACCCGTAATTAATCATTCAGCTCTAGTGAGCTTCTTGATCGAACCCAAAAATATTTTTTGTCATAATATGATAGGTTGGACCACTACCTATCGATTGATAAATAACTTTACCGAAATTGCTGTTCTCTGGGGGCGGCAAGGGGCGGTGACCCGAAATTAATCATTCAGCTCTAGTGAACTTCTTGATGGAACCCAAAAATATTTTGTGTCATAATATGATAGGTCAGACCTCTCCTTATCGATTGATTTACAAATTTTCCAAGATTGCTCTTATCTGGGGGGCGGCAAGGGGCGGTCAACTGTAATTAATCATTAAGCTCTAGTTAGCTTATTGATCGAACCCAAAAATATTTTGTGTCATAATATGATAGGTCAGACCTCTACCTATCGATTGATATACAAATTTTCCAAGATTGCTCCTATCTGGGGGCGGCAAGGGGCGGTCAACTGTAATTAATCATTCAGTTCTAGTTAGCTTATTGATCGAACCAAAAAATATTTTGTGTCATAATATGATAGGTTGGACCACTACCTATCGATCGATATACAACTTTACCAAGATTGCTCTTCTCTGGGGGCGGCAAGGGGCGGTGACCCGTAATTAATCATTCAGCTCTAGTGAGCTTCTTGATCGAACCCAAAAATATTTTTTGTCATAATATGATAGGTTGGACCACTACCTATCGATTGATAAATAACTTTACCGAAATTGCTGTTCTCTGGGGGCGGCAAGGGGCGGTGACCCGAAATCAATCATTCAGCTCTAGTGAACTTCTTGATGGAACCCAAAAATATTTTGTGTCATAATATGATAGGTCAGACCTCTTCTTATCGATTGATTTACAAATTTTCCAAGATTGCTCTTATCTGGGGGGCGGCAAGGGGCGGTCAACTGTAATTAATCATTAAGCTCTAGTTAGCTTATTGATCGAACCCAAAAATATTTTGTGTCATAATATGATAGGTCAGACCTCTACCTATCGATTGATATACAAATTTTCCAAGATTGCTCCTATCTGGGGGCGGCAAGGGGCGGTCAACTGTAATCAATCATTCAGCTCTAGTGACCTTATTGATCGAACCCAAAAATATTTTGTGTCATAATATGATAGGTTGGAGCTCTACCTATTGATTGATATACAACTTTACCGAGATTTCTCTTCTCTGGGGGTGGCAAGGGGCTGTCAACTGTTGATACGACCTCGGCGCGAACCTTTTAGCGCGAACCGGCTAAAAGAAGTATCGCGACTATCGACTAGCGATTCTTCTTTTAGCCCGCCAATATCGTATACATTTTTTGCCTTCCACGGTTGTATTTGATGAGCCCGGAAATCAAACATCATATATTCTTGAAGCCCAAAATATTCTCTATGAATTGATAGCATTTTCATTGAAATCGGTCGTGGTGGCGGGCTGAGCGTGAAGCTGGCCCGCCAAATTTGAATTTTTTTCTTGCCTTCCACGGTCGTATTTGATGAGCCCAGAAATCAAACGATACATATTCTTGAAGCCCAAAATATTCTCTATCGATTGATAGCATTTTCATTGGAATCGGTTATGGTGGCGGGCTAACCGTGAAGCTGGCCCGCCGATTTGTAAATGTTTGTAAAGTCTATTTCCAGTTGAGCCCAAAAATCAAATGTGGGGTATTTTGAAAGCCCATAATATGCCCAGAATTGTGGAATAGTTTTCATATTTTGGGCATGATATGGTGGGGCTAACTTCACGGAGGTGGATTTGTGTGCTCCAAGAAAGACGGTCCAACACGGATTTCGCTTCACAGAAACCAGCGAGAAGTTTGAAGGAAATACTCTTGTATAGCAGTATAGAGATTTATGAATTATAAACCTTCTAAATAATTATGTTAGAAAAAGATTTCAACGAATGAAAGTGAAAGCAATTCATCGATACCTATTGTTTACGTTTTTGATGTGATAAAAATCGTTTTCTTTTATTCCAGCAACTGACGCAGATAGAGGTTACTATTGCCACTCACAGATCGCGCCAATAGAGTTTACTATTTTCGCTCACAGATCGCACCAGCATGAGACAATTCAAAAACTTGCCAAACATAGGGACTAGACAAGATTACTAGACAAAGTCTAGTAATCTTGGGGACTAGACATGACGTGTCTTTCTTCTTCATCAAGTATTCTTCATCTTCATCAAGCAGGTAACAACATGAGGTCTACTGGCCACAAAACTACTACCGTAGTTATTTTGGTTAAAGGAATCATTCTGATGAAAATTACTGCAGATTCCTCTTGAAGCACACTGTGTAGCCTATATTGATTTTTATACAGTATATAAAAAGACTTGATGCATGGAATTGCTTTTTTGCATTACTGTATTTTGTTCTCTAGTATGGTTTCCATTCTATCAAAACAATTGGTTCATCTTGCAAAGGTACCTGACACCAGAATAGCTGTGAGTTACATCATTGCAATAGACGAAGAAATTCATCCTACAATACAATATTAGTATCACTACTTCCTAGTGGTTAGCATTGTTAAGAGTTCTAATGGAGTAATTCCATCATTATCAATCCAAAATGATAACTTGCAAAATGAACAAGTTAAAATGTCACTTATAAGTCTGTGGCGTGTTTAATTGTAATTAATAATTTTTTATAATAATATTAATGATCCATTCTTAAATAACTTTCTTGTTAACTCTATAACTGTGTTTCAATTAGTTTGAAATTCTATCCTCCTTGATGTGTGTAGCCTACTCAACGATTTTTGTCAGAAACGATAGTTAAATCCATTTGGTTGATATAGCTGTTGAGTCCTTGGTGGCACATTCTACGCCTATACCGTACGTTAAAAGATTATACTGGGTGGCGCAAAAAGAACGGATGGATTTGAGTAGGATAGTATCAGTAGACTAGAGCTGTCTGTGACCGCAGAGCGACACCATTTTGTATGTTGAAGTATCCAGTTTTAGTATCAATGGCGCAATTGACCTTGAAAAATCGCGTATTTGCTGTTGAACAATATTTCCAATAGAATGAATCTGCAATCGTCGTTCAACGGAGCTTCAGCAGAAAGTTTCAAGTCGAGGTTATTGGCATGAGATTCTTCTTTACTTGAAATTCAAGTTTACTATAGTAAATATCGTTACAATGAAGATTTGAATACTGCAATACATGAATGAATTGCTGCTGCATCAAAAGTTGAGGCTTTTAATGAGCATTAACGCATTTAAGGGTGCCATCTCTCTTATGTAATTTTTGAAATATACTCAAGTGTTTTGGAGTTTTTCATACATATTCTCAAATTGGGTTATTTACTTAGTATTTTGGTGTTAGGAAGATAAATGTATGATTCAAATAAACTTTTTTATAACACAATAACACTTTGTATAATATACTTTTTTCATCACTTTTATGACCTAAAAAATAAATAAAAGATGCATTTGCATAAAATAAAGGCAGAAAAAGTACCCAATAGGAATACAGATGAGTGAGATACGCTACGTATCAATTATTTATTCACAATAATAATTATAATAACCATAACAATTGGTATAATAACCTGCATAATAGAAAGGCCACTCTTAAATGAATCATAACTGGAATTTTCATTTTTTCTCAATTTCATAGGTTATAAATTCTTCTAATCTGTTTATTTTGGTTACTCTCTAAAGCCTTGAGATTTCGAGTTGATTAGCCTTGCTTTTGAATAATTAAAAGAGTTGAATCAACATTCAAATCCAGTCCATTATCATCTCACAAGATGTAAAATTATTTATCTGATAAACTGAAAAGAACTTCAATGCATAAACAGCAACCGGATTAGTAGCTCAATTCAATATAATAAGATATATATATTATTGTGTATAATAGAGCCTATTTCTTTCAACAGTATCACCTTATCACCATGAATATTATTACCTATTTTATTACCACTCATGTTGATTTATGATTTCAGTTTATAATTTACCAATCAGATAATTTGACACCTTGTGAGATCGAACTGTAGTGTATCATCTTTTGATAAATAAATATCTCTATAATCATATATTGATTGTTTAATCACGACTTACAACCTATTATAGACTAGCATCGACCCAATATAGATAAATGATTCTATTATTCACGAAGTGAATTTACTTTTGTTTCACTAAAATGAGAATTATCATTAAAACAATGAACAAAAAATCGCATAGAAATAACGATAATTTGAGAGCAGATGTTGGAAGTGGAAGATAACATTTTTTAACATAACCCTTTGAAATAGAGCTTGAGATTGGCTTATTATTAAGGTCATGAAAAGAGCTCATTATGTAGATTAGAAGAATCATATATTATGAATCGATATATTCGACAATGACAATAGAAAATTTTTAATGATAGTTTTGTCAGCAAATACAAAATACAGCTTTTTACAAAAAGAGAGAAGCCTCCATATTGTTGTTTCTTATTGTCTAAAATCAGTATATAAATTGTATATAGAACACCAATGTAAGCTCATCTCGTAAGAAAGTATAAACCCCATTTTTCAACTCATCAAAGTTACTCCAAGCACTACTTTGAGCTTGACTTGCATCAAACATGATATATTCTTAATTTTTTAGCTTGAAACAAATTTCCCTCTGCATCATTCAAATATCGAAATATTGATTCACAACTGCGTGAGTGTGAGATGCAGCTAGAATGAGACGGAAGAAGTTTTTATTCTAGTCTACAATGTGTTAACTAAACCCTCTCAAGAAAATAGTACTGCAAAGCTTAATAATCTATACACTGTTCTATTATTGAATCTGTATTCCGTTTCTTGAAAATTACAATTACATTTTTTTTTTATTAAAAAAAAAACAATTACATTGATTGAAATATACAGTCGAGTGGCAACAAATTAAGCTGATTGTTGAATAGTATTACATTCAAAAGACAATTTCTCACAAAAGATAATGTACTTTCAATTCGGTTATTTGATCAAACATGAGTTATACAGAGTAGTAATTGAGGAGGTCTATGTGAAAAGGGCCCAAGACTAAAAGGAAAGTTCTGAGAAAAGAGCTTCCAAAGTTTTGGTGTGATCATATCTAATTAAATTATACATTTTAGGCATGAAAGGTTATTATCGATTTTATCGATTGTTATATTATTCCCTTCTATTCAATGATGTTGATGTTTTTCTCAGATCAATATTATTGCAGAATAACAAATAATAGTAAACGCTTGCATGAGCCCTTTTTAGGGAGATGGGAGTCAGCCATGCTTTTCATGAGCCCTTTTTACATAGACTATACAGTTAAGGCTTTTTCGAGACCATTTACTGACTCTTGTTCACTTACATCACTCATTTTAACTGAGAAATATCAAACCGAATACATGCAGAATGCACAGTCGAAACTTCAATATGGTAGGTCAGAAATCAAAATTCAATTTCTGATTCAATCAGCTGTGAGATATTCAACAAGAATGAAATTTGTCAGGTAGGCTGTACCAACAATACTATTAGGAAAACGAAAGTGCAATCTCCCTTAAAAGGGCATATACATTATACAGGTATACTCATATATAGGTATATGCCCTTCTTACATAGAGCTCCTCAATTTATTATTACGACCATTAACATCATCAGTTCCTTAAGTCTATGTACTTTTTTTTGTATGAATCGAACTCTCACTTCCATAGGGAAGCCTATCTGTTGAAAAAAAATTTCCAAGTCACATCTGCAGCAGATGCTCAACTTATAAAAATTCTAGATTTTTATCGAATGAAATCTAGTCTTTACAAATAATAGTAGGTCTAATAGTACGCAGAGGATTTCAACACTAAACCTCGATAATGAAGATACACCTGTAGCTATTGAGTGATGAAACAGTTCATTTTGAAATTTCATATTTTATCCACGTACGGGTTATGATTTATGGTTGAAATTCATCTACACCTTTTCAACTATTGTATTTGAGAAATTACAAATTTTAATTGAAAAATTATCAGTTTTAATTGAGAATAGTGAATTGTGATTGAGAAATTGTCAAATGTAAATGAAAATGTGTTTTAATAAAAGAATTATACTTTTATCAATTGAAAATTAGAAACAGTCCACTTCATATTCATTGTGAAATATTGGTGCTTAATGTTCTAATTCTGAAGACTTTCACAAAAACACTGTCAACAATCAATTAAAACCATTGATAGTTCTTTTCAGCAATTTAGAATCTTATTTCAGGCTTGAAATTCTGTTCTGAACATTTCGACAAGATATCGGTATAAGATTATTCATTGTAATTTTTTTTTTATGTATTAATTGAAAATATTAACATAATTTCAAAAAAAAGTAAGATTTCGATCAATTTAAAAATGTGTTTTCTTTTTTCATTCTACACTAGTCTACATAAGTTGACACTTACTTCCTTAATAGAAATTTCAAATAATATTAGAAAAATCTACTTCAAAGCTAAGCAATACGTGAACAGTTACAAAGAAATTAGCTAAGTAATTGTAATAACGTTGACATGATCAGTTCTAATTAACATTGTAAGTGATTATTGAAACTCACAAATTGTCAAATTCGATTCGTACTCTCTTGAATTGAAATAATACAATCACGAATTCAATTCACTCACATGTGATAACTTCTCATCTCAATAAAATTAATACAAATTGACTATTCCCAATTACATCTGATTTTTTCTCAAATACAAGAGATTATCTAGTGGAACGGTCGTTCCACCACCCGTCCCCCCCGTGATACGAATGAAAGACCGGGACCACTATATATTCTGTAACGAACTTCCCTTTGATGTTCGCATGCCGCCATCTCAATTTACGCGGAAGGTAGTGAAAATTTTAAAATGTTGTAATGACATTATTTTCTTAGATTTTTGAGCGCTTTCATTTAAGATCAGAACGAACTTTCTACGATATAAATTCGCAAAGATACTATATACGGGTATTTTGTCATTTTACTAATTTTGGGATTTTTCAATTTTTTTCAACTTTGAGCACTTGATGTGAAAAATCTGTAATGAGTTGAGATTTCGGACTACCAAAAGCAATTGAAGACATGTTTAAACTATTTACATTTAAAATTTCAAATCATTTAATGCCCGATTAAGCTCTGTAGCTCTGTCCGAATAAAAATTAAAGTTGCAATTTGAAGTTAGAATTTGAAGCTTTTTATCGAATGTAAACAGGGCCACCCAGGAACATGGCCTAGACACTCGAAATGTGACGTCACGGCTAAGAGGCCTACCACTCCACTATACTGTTCATAAACAGCCACTGATCACAACCAAGTTTGAATATTTAAATTTTCATTATTTAAAAATAAATAAATAGACCTAATTACCCACCAAAAGGTAATTGTGCAGTTGAAATAAACTCGAGACGAGAAAAACCAAACACGAATTCCAATTTTAATGCAGGGATGAGTGTTGTAAACATGAGTTGTTATGGACACTATGTGATGACGTCAGCTGCACGTTTAAATTCAGTGTCTAGCTAGACCATGTTCCTAGGTGGCCCTGATGTAAATGTCGCGATCCTAGCGGTTAAAAACTAAAAGTTTCACACTGTTGCCACCGCCAACTTCTACCTTTTCAATAATAGCCCAGTAAAATTGTCAGGGTCTACCTTGTATGAAATGGGATAGTCGGTTTTTTAGTAATGTTTATGGTAGTCCTGGGATGCTAAATCCAAGTTTTAGACCTAGGCAAACTACCGGTTCATCTCCAAAAATCGTACAAAATGGCGGAATTTTGCACTTTTTATGTTTGGCTAATTTTCACCCTGAAGAATCTGTTGTTCATGGAGGACATTGTGCATATTTCGGAAAGTACCGGTATATCAAAGTACCTTCAATTTGAGACCAAATTTATCATTGTAGGCCCAACCGTTTGCGAGATACAGCTCTTCAAAGTTCATAAAATTAACGAGAATTTACCCTTTTTTCAATTTTTCGCAATTTTGACCCTGAAGAATCACTTTTCCATATAGGACATTCAACATAGGGTTGAAAGTAAATTTAAATACCTACAATTTGATACCTGATTGGTTATTGTAGGCCCAACCGTTTGCGAAATACAGCTCTTCAAAGTTCATCAAATTATCGTAATTTTTCACTTGTTTTTACATTTGGTCAATTTTGACCGTGAAGCATCACTTTTTCGAATGTGACTTTCAACAAAGTTTTGGAAGATAATTTAAAAATCTACAATTTGAGACCAAATAGATTATTGTAGACCCAATAGTTTGCGAGATGTAGGCCTTCAAAGTTTATCAAATTGTTGAATTTTTCCACTTTTCTACATTTCTTCAATTATGACCCTGAAGAATCATTTTTTCATATAGAACATTGAACATAGTTTTGGAAGCTGATTCAATTACCTACAATTTGAGACCAAATTTGTTATTGTAGGCTCAACCGTTTGCGAAATACAGCTGTTCAAAGTTCATTGAATTATCGTAATTTTCATTTGTTTTTGAATTTTGACCGTAGTATCACTTTCTCATATATGACATCCAACATATTTCTTAAAGTATATTAAAATACCTACAATTTGAGAATTAATTGGTCATTGAGGGCATAATAGTTTGGAAGATATAGGCCTTCAAGTAGATTAGTAGAAGTCTATTCACATTTAAAATTTCAAATCATTCAATGTCCGATTAAGCTCTGTAGCTCTGCCCGAATAATAATTAAAGTTGCAATATTTGGAATTTGAAGTTTTAAAGAATGTCGCGTCAATTCAACAATTTCAGCAATTAAAAGAAATAAAACTCTGACAGGAAATAGAAAAATTGAATCGTTCATTTTAGAATCATTAATGGGGAAAATTTGAGAATTTTGTTCCTGGAATGTATAATAATGGTGTTGGGCAAATTTTTACAAGGATTTCATTTTTCGATTACAAAATATTTTTTTCATCAAAAGTGGTCATGTGACCTATCGTAATGGGTTAAAATTTCAATCTAAATTCAAAATCTCAATCTTATTTAACAAACTTTGTGGATAACTGCTTATACATGAATTAATGTTGCTACAATGATATTATGTCGTTAAAGTCTGGATAGTAAATGATAAGGTGTGATGCAACAGACACAGTCACAACGTCTTGTTTGTTCATTCAGTATTAACCATAACTGGCTCACTTATAGCTAGAATAATTTTGTAGCACCCAAATAGTGAGGATAAAATATATTTTATCAAATAACATAGCATTTCACTGTTTAAAAAAAATTAACTCTCTCCCCATCCATTGTGTTTGCAGTGTTATACCTCTATAACAAGAAGGTGATTAAAAAAAAAAACTGATATCCTCTCAAAAAATTCTCCAAAAAAGAATTCGTCACCCGTCCCCTACCCCCGACCCTATTGAAAACGCTGGTGTGGAAACTAAAATTTGTGTACCAAAGAAAAAATCCAAAAGTTTTATCAGCTTTCAGTAAGAAAATGTTTTGATATAGCCTAAATAAGAAACCCGTCTCCCTCTGCAATATACATTTATACATACAATATAATAATTATGTGTATGGCAAACAAAAATGAAAACTCTGTTCTGGAAGCCATTGACATTGAAGAAAAAATTTGGAAGAAATTTTGGGGAGGGCGAGGCGCTCAATAATTTAGAAAGTTCATAAACACTTCTTAGCTCAAACACTGAGAGCATGATTCCTGAAAGTTTAGCACATTTCTAATTCGTGATTTTAAGTGGGTGAGATTGAGCGCCCTCGCCTCCCCAAAATTGCTTCCAAATGTTTTCTTCAATGTCAATGTTCCAGCTGAGAGTTTTCATTTTGTTGGAGTTAACTATAATGTGTGTGTAATGTATAAATGAGAGAGGAGACTGTTATTTAGGCTATATCAAACATTTTCTTACTGAAAGCTTATAAAATTTTTTGATTTTTCTTGTACCTGGCATTTCCACACCAAGGGTCGAGACAGTGACAGGCAATTCTTTGAAAGAACCCACAGATATCTGATTTCAATAGATACTTACTCAAATACAATAATTGGAAAAGCTCAACTCACTTTCAACTTCGAAAACATGTTTTCAAACATGATTCAGCAATTATCCCAGCAATAACTACTGGAATCACAAAATAGTTTAAATAGTTATAAATTTCTCTCGCTATTTTATTCGACTTTTCATTAAACTATAACTTGGAAACAAATAATTAATTAACTTTCACAAAGTATTTTATTATAAACATACTATAGTAGGAGAGCAGATCATCGTAGCGTATTTTGAAAGTAACAATTAATTTATTAATAAAAAAATAGGATGAAGATAGGTTTTGGAAGAAAAAATGAGATGACAGGAAATAATGTTTGGAAATTGGATGTAAGTTACACAGTTTATACCGTATAATAGTAAAACCGGAACTTTTCACTTTTTCAGAAGTTGAATTGAGATTGGTTTTTTTGGAAAATGGAAAGATAATTCATTCCAGGGAAATGGTAGAGGCTATCCTGAAGCTGAATTCGTCATACTATGAACAACATTCACATTATGAAAAGATAACAAAAATTTACATTAAGTAAAATTACATTATAAATATTGATGTTACACGAACTTATCCTCTAGCAGGTACTAATAACAAACACCAGTTTCGGATATGAATAGTCGACTCAATTATTGATGTTGATCAAATATGAGGAGATTGTTCGCTGTTTTGTACACTTGTTTTCATTGTACTCTGATGTCTCCAGTGATACATTTCCACCTTTAAACAAGAAAACATGATAATCAAAATTAATGATAAATTTATCGTTGGCGTCAATGATAAGGAACTGTATTAATTTTAAACAAAAATCATGATACTTATATTTAGTGCTTTGATCAAATATAGTGGACCTATGATTAGACCATATTATAATTATTTATAAATATATGGCATGTTTTATTATTGGCTCAATTTTAGGTATTGGCTCAATTTTTGTTCAGACTCTTTTTCTCATTTGCAATTACGTTTTGCTTGAAAAGTACCAAATATATAAAACCATATTATCTGTGAATTTTTGTCTGTAAATTCCTTTTTTACTGAGTTTTTCATTGTTCTCAATCAATTGAAATGATACAAATTTGCTCTTAAACTATTTATATTGTTAGCTATTATCATTGACTATCTATTAACCTATGTAGGTTGATAGTCAATAATGCTATTATTCAGCTCTGGCCTCCTCGACATAGTGCATTTATTCTCTTGTATTGTCCTTTAATTATTCTTTTTAAAAACCTTCAGTTTATCACGCCTCCTAAACTTATTACCTTTATATAATTTCATATACACAGGGTGATCAAAAAGACGCTCCACATTGAAATATAAAATGAGATACTCAATCACAAGTGCACGGTAATAATGTAACTACTCTACCTACTACCGTACCTAAACTGTGGCACTGAAGCTATCTTAGATAAAAACAACAAGATGGATGAGTTCACATGGAGTGAAGTGTAACTTTCAAATGGGTTTCTAACCAGAACACAATATGCCATCACAAAGCCAATGCGGAGAGACTTTATGATCACTCTGTATAAAAAAAACAATCTATTTCTAAATAAAAAATTTAGAATTTTTCCAGTGTTCGAGTGGTCCCAAGGTTATTAGAGAGAAGGTTGAACACTCACTGGTGTCATGACTGGATTTCACGATTCTAGTAGACGTTCAGAGACGACAGGCAGGTTACCTGCCTGGAGGCAGCCTGCCTCTGCTCTGGTCTCACGATAACCTGAATAAGCCAGTAACCTGTGTCAAGTAAGTGGTCTCACGGTTTAGTATACCTGCTTCAGGTAACCTGCCCCCAGTAACCTGAACGTCTACTGGAATCGTGAAATTCAGCCATAAGGCGCAAAGTGGAGGGGGAAGTCTGATTTCTTGATTCATGTAACGTCACACTCGCGGTCCGCCAATTATCAAAAGCTGAAATTATCAAAATGACGTCAGCAGAATCAGTCCCCCCACTTCATAACAGCTTGTGGATTCAAAAAGCATTAGGAATGGTTCAACCTTCTATCTAATAACCTTGGAGTGGTCCCACATGTTCATTTCTAATACTTGCCGGTATTTGGTGGAAAGGAAGCTGCTGTCAGAAATGCGTTTTGGGTTTTCCTCGTCTCAGGCAACCAAACAGCTTGAGAAAAGCCTTTCGGAAGCTGGAGTTCATAAAACAGTAGGTGATGGGATTGCAGCAGCTTGATGAGTAAGCCAGCAGCTGGAAGTAGCTTATTTCCTGGGAGCTCAGTGCATTGTACACAATATGCTTATCAAACAGTGTGACCTGAAAACAATAATGAAATATTTTAAAATTATTTTTTCAAGTTCTGCACAAATAGTATTGCAAGTACTTTTGGAATTTGGGAAATGAGTTTGAGATATTTAGAAACCTTATTATGATTGTATAGTTTAGAGTATTTTGTCAATTTTCTGATGGTTCAGCTTTTAGAATAGCAAGATGACACGTGGTGATTCTTTTGTGTGGCACACTGTATAAATATAAGCGAAAAAATGAGTTCTAAAATTTTGATGAGATGGATATAAATATATGGTGATTATACTGCATTAGGCGTGTGTTTGACCCGTGCTCGATTAAAATTTTGAAAAGGAAACAATTAAAGGTATACTAATTTAATTTGGCGGATGGCTAATAGCTTTCATTTAACATTTCTATGGTAACTGGTAATGTTCTGTTGAATTTGTTCACATCAATAAAATATGATCTTCGGCAGGCATATTTTGGTCTCTTCCAGTCCCACATATCATACGGTCTAATTGTCTGGGGTTGTGCTTCCCATGCTCAAGATGTCTTAATTGTCCAAAAAAAAGCTGTCAGAGTCATTGCAGGGGCACATAGACGTGAACACTGTAGAGATCTTTTTAGAAGTCTCCAAATTCTTACTCTGTTCTCCCTTTATATTCTGCACTGCTTGCTGTACCTCAAATCCAACCCAAATCTAATGGAATTGAGGAGTGTTACCCATTCCTACTCAACACGTTCGAGTCAATCGCTGAATATAGCCCGCAGCAGACTATTTCAAACTGACAGAAGTCCTGTGAATATGGCCACCAGGTTAATGAACAAGCTGCCAATACAGGTTAGAGATCTAAATTATGGAAAATTCAGGCATTGCATGCAGCTATTTCTCCTAAGAAACCCCTTCTACTCCATTAAGGAATTCATTGAAACTAGATGGAAGGTGGAAGATTTCATGGGAATTTTTTTATAGCTTATGTCTGATATTTGTCTATTCTTTTATTTTTTATGACTTGTTTATATTTTAAATGGTTTTACTTAATATTATATTTTTGAACTAGATTGTGATATGATGTAATGAAATTGATCATTGTATTAGTATAGATTTATATTGAATATTGTGTTTGTAACACTTCTATTTTTTCACTGGCCCATGTATTAATGTGTAATATCTTTTTGGCTTAATAAAGTATTCTATTCTATTCTAATATAAGAAGCATAATTAAAAATTAATCAACAGAACATCATCCGTTACCATAGAAATGTTGAATGATAGTTATTCACCATCCACCAAATTGAATGAATATTACTAAAATATTAAA
The DNA here is from genome assembly GCA_017141395.1 of Laodelphax striatellus. Taxonomy (NCBI): domain Eukaryota; kingdom Metazoa; phylum Arthropoda; class Insecta; order Hemiptera; family Delphacidae; genus Laodelphax; species Laodelphax striatellus. The sequence continues at coordinate 27,309,606 of CM029531.1, forward strand.
GACTGGTGTGAATGCTTCAGATGAAAATTTTCTAAGACAAGTGCCAATTCTCTGAATGAGATAAGAAGTTTTAAACTGACTTAAATAATTGAATGGATTGCTTGATTGAATGGATGATCTCTGCTTATAAAATGAATAGAATTTACGATACTTTCTAAAATATATTCATAATACTTAATCATCTCAATCATTTTGGAACTATTAATTTATTCATAAAAGTACAATATTAACTCGAATAGCTCAACGCTCCAAGAATGAAAACACAGACACAAATTCTTAAAGGTCTTCTTTTGCTAATTTTGGTAAATATTTCAAATGAAGGTTGGTTATGGTAACATTCACTGTTAATCACAAATTTCCACTTCCGAAGTTAAAAACTGAGTTATCAATTTAGAGCTTTGAAAGGAATTTAAAATTTAAAGCTATGTTACATCTAAAGTGATATTTATTTAAAATTCTTCTTTCATCAAGTTTTACTGTCAAAGAGTGTAAATGAATTTATTTATTTATTGTTACAATAGCCTATTACAATCAAGTTTTTCGTTGTATCATACTAGTATTGATATTATGGATCAAAAATGTGTTGTATTTATTATCAAAAATATTGTCCTAGAAGCTTGTCACTCTTGTTCTAGCCAAAAAATATTTATAATTCACATCTTTTACTAAAAAAAGCTCACTTTGTGAGTTTCTCCTTGATGGAATTCGATTCCTCTCCTCTCAATGATAACTTCCATAAATTTAATATTTATGCATATCGAATATAACGGTAAGTTATAATACTGTATTTTGAAAATTCATAATAGTTTTATGAATATTAATTTCTACTAGGTTTTCCATAATATTCAGTAATCATCAATATTCATATTCAAGTGGAATTCGAGACATTCTACACATCTTAACTGTCAGTCTGTCACTGTTACAGAATATAAATGTATGTAAAGTATATTCATAATATCATATATAATCCATTAAATCTGTATAATTATAAATGAAATTTCCTCTAAAATATTCACAAACCCACTGAAGCAATAACTTTCCAAAATTCATATGTATGATCTGGAAAATTTTAAGATTGGATTTGATACTTTGGAATAAATTACTATAATATAAGTAACTGATAGACATGTACATGATTGTAGTGTTTTTAAATTCACAGTGCTATGAAAATTATTTCAATATTTCAAGACCATCATCGATTAGTTCTTCAGATAATGAATAGTGTTCAAATAATAATTATGTTAGGAGAGCATAAGTAGGCTATAGAAATATAGGAAAGCAACAAAAATTCTTTAATATTGTTATTACTTTGTCGTATATCAATAATTGCTAAATTTTACTTATAAGACATCGGTTTCTAATCCAACAAATAACTCGGACTTTTTAAAATTATCGGAATCAATTACATAATGAAAAATTGCTTTTTTGTAGTCTCTACTCTTATAACCATTCCATTGTGTCTTTAATCTCGGAAATAGTCCACTAAATTTTCTCAACTAATGTATTATCTTTAATTTTTTTAAATAGGTAGATTTTTAAAGTCCTCTTTCGAGGACTTGTAGTAAGTTTTACACCGCTGGAAATAATATAATACCAATGTCAATAATGTCAATAATTACGATTTTTTTCGTTCAAATAGGTTGTTTTCCTATTAATTTAATTTTTTTAAATAGGTAGATTTTTAAAGTCCTCTTTCGAGGACTTGTAGTAAGTTTTACACCGCTGAAAATAATATAATACCAATTTCAATAATTACGATTTTTTTGTTCAAATAGGTTGTTTTCCTATTCCTCATCTGTTCATATCTGTAACGAATTGAAAATGATGTACGAGAAAACTATGAACAATGTTTCTCATCTCTTGTATGAGATGGAAATATGGAAGTATTGAGAATTAAGATGAACACAGCTTTTCCTCCAACAAATTCTATTCAAGCAGATTGAATATCATGTTATCATGACTGTTATGATTATGAATTATCATAATATGAACCATAATTATTACAGTTACCCTACTGAAAATCGAAACAGTACATATCGAGTACCGTACATGGGTTTTCATTAAATATTTAATTAATCTTCTCCTATACCATTAGAAATTTTTCAATAAAGCTTTATGCTGAATATTTTGTACTTTTCAATTGATTAAAGATATTTATGTTTGATTCTGTACATTATCATTGAAAATATTCATTTATTAATTAATTATGGATAGAATTAATATATTATTATAATTAAGAATCATCATAACAAAAGAAAAGCATTCCAATTCAAGCCACTAATTTAAATTAGATAACAATCGTTACACCATACCAAATCATAAACAAATTCACCAAGTTATGATATTCATTTCAAGTTCATGTCACCTATTTCAATATGAGAATAATTCTCTTATAGGCTATACCAGTAATATATAATTATATAAAAATATTGTCAGTAATATTACAGTAGTAGCCTTTCATTGAACATAAGTTACCCACCGTATTTATTACGTATAATGGTGTCCAGCAAATGAAGAATTCCATAACAACAGCGCAGAGCATTTTAATGACTCTTTTCTTTTTGAGCAATGCCTTCTCAGTGTTTGTCCGCCTGAGACCGCCAGGACTGCTGCATGACGTTGTGCCTACAGTGCTGTTGAATTTGAAAGAAGAACTTGAGCGTGTCACCTCTATATGACTGCAGCCGTTATTCATTGGCTCATTTTGACCTGGCGCAAAACAAATTTAATCAATCATTATTAAGCTCCATAATACAATAAAATTAAATAATGCATTAGAGCCTCTACCAGGCTGTAACCGTTTCTAGACTAAGAACCTTATATGATTTAAAAACTGGTTTAAAATTGCAATATTTTCGTTATAAATTCCTATTCTGTTATAGCCTAACTATTTATATTTTACCGTAAACATGAACTACTATATAACACTATTAATTTACTAATAATAGTAAATATAGCTATTTGTATTTTACTGTAAAATAAGAATTTATAAGGAAAATATTGCAATTAGTTTTTAAACCAGTAATTCATACAGTAATAATTCATGAATTAATAATAGAAAGTACATATGCTGTTATAAACACAAGTTCAATTATTATCATTATATCCTGGATAATAATAAACATGGTTGCAGGATTGTTTGAGCGGCTCATCATTTGAAAACACATGTTTGTTTTCTCACTAGCCACCGAGACTCCAGTCGTACACACTTTCAATATTTTAAAAAGCTTTAATGAGGTTATTCATTGTCAGTAGAAGCCTGAGCAAAATAAACCAGCTAGTCTGAGGCATCAGAAATGACAACCTTACATCAATGCAACGCAACCCTTCGAATCTATTTTGTAACTGACCTATGACAGTATCTAGTGCTGCATTGAAAACTTTCACTTCAAATGATTATAAAGGGTCGTCAATCCTGTGATCCATACATAACTCATCGAAGAAGCGTTTTACAATTCGCTTTCGTTTATTTTTCATGTTGCAAGCTATGCCCCATGACTGGGCTAAATGTTTGGCATTACTAAAAAATTTCTTATTTTACCACAAAAAAAATTCTACTACTAAAATTTTACTATTAAAATTTCTTATATCTACTCTCAGCCGTTGAGAGGTTGAGAAACTCATTTCACCGGAAAAAATAATGATAGGAAAGGAGCCAACTGCTAAGAATTTGTATTTCAATGCCTAGTTGTATATGGAGAGAGATATATTCATACAGTAGCTATGTAAATAGATATAATATTTAGAACTTATTTAGAAATTTTATTTTTGCTACACTATGGTTCTTGATTTACATAGATAAATCTATATTTCGATTATTTAATATTTATATTAAAATATTTAATATTAAAAATGATTATTATTTTTCCTTACTCGTTGAGGGGGCCCTCCGAGCCGCGGGATCCGCGGGGCCCTTATGGCCGCCACTGCGTTTATTAGTTAGGCTATCTGAATGTAATAAGTTGAAAGAACTATCAAATTAATGTTTTAAACTTCAATGTAAAGTTGGGATGGATTTAATGATTTTCAAGAGAAGAATGGGATGAAACTTTATACTGTATTTCATGAGAGAAATTCTTCATAATTAATGTGGTTTGGTGTATATTGTCCCTCTTAAACTTTCACTCCCCATCAGTGAGTCTCTAGGGAGCGATTGATAAAGCTTAGATGAAGAGGTACTTCTTGGATGGGGAAAGCAAATTTCATGCAGCTTCTATCTTTTTATTACTCAATTTTCTGTTTTTCGCGTTTGCTTTCTGATTAGAAGCATTCTCAGCAACAAAAGTGTGAATTGCAATGATTCATTTTATCCTCCACCCAAAGTTACAAATATTAAAAGTGATCTCGCCGGAATTATGTACAAAGTAGAACTGTCATAAAATTTATCATCTGTAGATGATTAGCTTGGTAAGTAGATGATTATAGCTTGATGAAAAGTAAGAAACTCCCTACATACAATCAAATAGTTGTAGAATACACCATTCATGAAAAGACGGAGTTCCAATCAATTTTGATCATGCTATATTCAAAAGTATTTTTAAAAAGTTGAAAATTAAAGTTGGTCTATTTGTAGAACAGTAGCCTATTCGCAATTTTTAGAGCACTATTTGTAGAGCAGTGAGAAGCAGTATTCCATTTGAAGAAAAAGGATTCTTTCTGCAATAAATACAATTTTAAATTGACTTATTTCCTATCCAGCCTTGATATTTATGATGAACCATAATTATACATATTTCCTTACGAAGTCATTTGGAAAGCATACTAGATAATTGGATAATTGAATTTATTTTTTATACTGAAATTATTAAAAATAAAGACCTATAGATTCATGTAAATTGTCGATTATCTCTTTTTTGCCAACCTGATTGATTTGCCGGTCGAATACCTCGCCACAGAGTGATGGTGATCAATGAATAAGTTACAATTAGAATCAATAGTGGAAGCACCAGGAGAAGAGCGTCTAGCATCAGGTTGTACCCTCGTTCATAATCACCATCCGGCCAGATTTCTCGACACTTCCTCAAACCTAGAAAGAAATATTCAATGAAAAACATCTGCGTTCATATTGGACATTTAATTATGCAAATAAGTGAATAAACAATCCTGCACTCTAGTTTATTAATTGATGAAACTGCATTTTTTCTTAATAGTTTATAAATAGTTTTTAATAGTTTTTCTTAATAGTTTATTATTTTTCTTATAGTTTATTCTAGCCGTGGAAAATGAAAGGAATTTCGTGGAAAGATCATTCAGAAGTGTATTAGTCATAGAAAAATATGAAATTGTGAAATATGAAATAATATATCATATACAGTATATCATATATTAGTATATCATGAAGAGATAGTAGTAGATCGTTCAAGGCATAGGGAACAGACTGTGTGCCGGTTTTGTGTGCTATCAAATCGTGCTGGCCACGTAGTTCGGGTGCCGCATGGTAAGATAGCGCTGACACTGGCGTCTCTCTCTCAATCGATCGCTCACTCACTCTCATTCGCACACCCATTCTCTGTCTCATCTCCAGTTGCGAGTTTACAGTTATGCTTTCCAGTTACTCTGACTTCTAAGAGATATCGCTAGGATCTGCCCCTTCATTTCTGGTCACAAATTTTAACGTACGATGGGAAATCTATTCTAATCTTTTATTAATGGTAATATCTTATATAGATGAGTGCGGAAAGAACGCAAAGTGATGCGATTGATATTGATGCTCTTGCCATGGCGGAAGGAGACAGAAGCAAGCCCAGTGAATGGAAAAATATTTTCTGGAGAGAAACAGAAAAAATGACTGGGAAGAAACGGAAAAATTCAATTATTTTTTAAATATGATATCCTCACAACTATAATACAAACTTGTAGAGTGTAGCTTATTATATTATTGCGTGTCTACAATAGTTATAAAAAAATCGATTCAATGCAGGAAAGTTTTGTACATTTAAATGAAAATCAAGGCTACAAGGATAGTGTACAGCCTTCTTAAAGTAATTGAAATACCTAATTATATATTTATGCTTTCTTATTTCCAATATAGCTTTCTAAAACTAATGGAAGTAGTTCTAAATTTTATGCTTTCTTATTTCAAACTTGTTTTAATCAGGTAGTGGCCTCTCTCTTTTTCTACTGCTAGCCCTGATTGTATGGCCGTTAAGTGGCTATTTTCAATTGCATTGGGTACTTAATTTTGAATAGCGAGTACAGCTGAACTCAACGAATGAATAGCGAACTGTGAGTAACCGATCTCACTCGACTAGTGCATGCAATTTGATAAAAACAAACCAAGCACGGCTCTCCTATCCAAGGGAATTTCCAATAGAAAGCACGTTTCGAGTCAGTAACTTTCAGTCATAACTGTCAAAAGCAGTAATTGATCCGTGCTGTGTACATCCTTTTGCTGCTGCATTGCTGGTGGCTGGAAGGGCGCACCGCCGACCTCATATATTTCACTGAGAGGTCTCTGATTCAGTTTATTCTATCCACGTGCTCTTCGTCAACCGCAAATTCTTATAAATTGCAAAGCATACGCGCCACAAACACAAACGCACTGCGAGATTTGGCCTGTGCTCACAGAGCGCAGCCAACAGCATACGAAAACTTGGTAATGTATGGACGAATATTTGTCCTTCTGGTGCGACACAGCGCACAGCTGCAACTTTCTTGTGACTGTGGTTCAAACATGAATTGCAGATTGTATTGTAGACTAAATATAACATCGATTTTAAGCATTGAAGAGAAGCGATTCAGATACTCGAACTTTCTCAGCTCTTTACAAAGCTAAAAGAAATCTTCTTCCTCCCAAGAATTGGAGAAACGAATTTTCGATAATTCTTATAATTTTACGCCATTCACAGCTACATGCCTGTTTTTTTTGGAAAAGGAGGATTTTTTACTCAATTCTACGTACAATTGGAAGTTTTCATTTTATTCCTTCGTATATTATTAAATATGCCTATTTGAAACTAGTGTCAACAAATGAGCAAAGTTGATTGCATTTTTCAAGTTGAATAGATTCACGTTGAAGTTTGAATTGAGCAATGAGCATGCTCATCATTATATAAAATGGGCGAACATTTTTTTTTTTTGTAAGCATAACTCCTACGTGGTAGGCAATCTTAAGTGATTTTGTTCGTTCACGCACCTTATTTGAAAGATCTCATTGAGTAAATGTCATATTACTATAATCTTTGTTATAACATTTAACATTTAACATTTGTTTAACATTGTTCACATTTTATTTCAACTTACGGAGGAGGAGCAGGAGGAGAATATTAATAACATTATCGAATATTATTCCTCTCATTGTAGTTACATGACAACAATATTTTCTCTTTTGAAAATGAAAGGATGGAATTATTGCTCCTCTTTGTACAAAACTTCAACTCTAGCTGAAAGATTTCCATCTACAATATTTTGAAACAAGATTATGATATTCCCGAATTATAAACAGTTACTGTAATCGGAAGATTTGGATTTCAATGCTCTAAATACTCATATTCGTATATTAGAAGTAGTATACTTATAATATAGAAACCTTACTTTATTGGAAAACTTATAATTTAGTTACTTTCACGTTTACGAGAAACAAAAACTGTACAACCGATTTGGTAATTGAATGAATCAAATTTAGAGATCATAATAAATCTAGTCTGGGCCTTTGTTATTTTTTAATGACATCTCGTATGAACCATCCCGTATGGTAGGCTTACTAGGACCTGGGAGATGACGAATGAGAGGAGTCGCTAGATTCATCATTAGTTTAAACAAATATGATAGTGGAGTGATCAAGGCTACACTAGATGAACATCATCTAGTGTAGGTCATGTAGTGTAGTAGCCTTGGTAGTAATATAGTGGTTGCGTGAGATTGGATGCAGCCTAACTCACCTTGATTAGTTGGAATCAAGCAGCTGAGGAGTGAAATTGGAAGCATTGTGATGAAGCTGGCCAGCCAGATGGCAGCTATCAGTCGATAGGCGTGTGACAGAGTCTGCCATCTCCTCGATCGTAGAGGGTGGCAAATGGCATAGTAGCGCTCCACCGATATTGCAACTAGAGTCCAGGCAGAAACCGCTACGCTCGTGGCTGTAAACATTATCAACTCAATTACATTCTTTCAAAAACTGGAGAAGTACGAGTTTGATACAGAAACGTACTTAAAACAAAGCATTAAAATAACAGGACACTATTTCATGTTGATAATACATACATGTTGAGTACACATCCAACTCACCACCCAGTCCATTGAGTAACCTAGGTATGTGGTTCAAGTACTCACTGACCGTTCTGGACCTACTCCAGATTCTCCACTTTAAATCACTTCATAAATTATTGTATTACAAGCTGTCCCGGCGAACTTCGTATCGCACTCTTCACCTCCCCCCCAAATGTCCCCCCTCCTCTCCCCACAAATGTCCCCCCTTCATGCCACCCCAAAAATGTCATCCCCACAAATGCCCCTCCATTCCCCCAAATGTCACCCCACATATCCCTCTTCATGTCAACCCTTTCCCATCAAATGTCACCCCCTTCTCCCACCAATTATTTTTCATATTTATTTATTTATTTATTCATTTATTTCTTTATTTTTTTATTTTAATTTATTTTATTTTTAATTTATTTTATTTTTTCAATTTATTTTTTTAATTTATTTTTACTTTATATTTTTCTAATTTTATCTCCGTTCTTCAATTTCTTATCAGTCCTATCCTAATTAAAAGAATTTTTTTCATATTTATTTCTTTCATTTTAATTTATTTTATTTTTTTTTAATTTTATTCCCGTTCTTCAATTTTTTATCAGTCCTATTCTAATTAAACGAATTTTTTTCATATTTATTACTTTCTTTTTAATTTTTTTTATTTAAATTTATTTTATTAATTTTTTTTTTATTCCCGTTCTTCAATTTTATTATTAGAGACAATATTAAATTCATAATAAGAACTATAACTCATTCTTAATAATAATTGATGATTGTAGCGTAGCGTAAAAAATAATTAGAGTAGAAAACCTAGAGCAAAAAGAAACGGTCCAGAGCGGGGTTTGAACCCGCAACCTCTAGGTTATCACGCAGAGACACTTGCACTGAGCCACGGAGACTTTGGATATGCTCGCTAATTTATCTGATGTTAAACTGCGATCATCTTTCCGTTGTAGGTACACGTTCGTGCCGGCAAGTTTGAACGTAGCTCTGTGAAATATTTGATAGGTTATGTCATTAATGTAATAACTATTTATTAATTATAATGGGATTTTCTTATATTTTAATACATATTATGTTAACCAGTGATGTAAAAATTCAAACGAATCCAAAATCATCTAAATCGGTTCAGCCGTTCTCGAGTTATAAGCGAGCGTACAGACACCAACTCTCTTTTATTAATATAGATTTGATAATTACCAGCGGACTTTATATCTCTGGATCTATTCATCTTACACTTGAAACAAAATATTGAGAACATAGAATATAATTATTTGTTGATTTCTTCAAAATTGGGAAAGGTTTTATACTATAGTTTATACAGACAAACACCCCTTATATGAAGAATGTTGTTTTGCATTTTTTAGAACCCTTCTTATCAATCTTGGTGATTCCTTTCAAGAGCAGAGAATGTATCAAACATTTTACTAGTAGCAATAACTTTATTAGAATATTCCTTCATTCAATATCCAATTTCAAATAGGAAATTGTAAGGACTTATTGTTGATTGGAAGAGATTATAGATAAGAAGATTGAGATTGTAGAGTGAAAGGTAAGATTGAGATTGAAGTAAGTAAAGTTGAGATTGTAAATTGAGTTTTAGTCTGTAATTCTTATTATACCTTTACTTGAAAACTTGAAAATACCCATGTATTACGAAGTAGGTACAAAATTAATGAGGTAGACTTCAATATAACCCTACAAAAATAAATCTCCCATTAAAACCACTGTAATATCAATATGAAGATAGGTCTAGAAATATGAGCGAGAGATTTGAAAGGTTTGATGAGTGAACTGCAATATACTGATACTCATTCCCTTCATTTAAATATAAAATATTTGAATTAAGATATAGGAATTTGGCGAGTAATATTGCCTAAGCAATGATCAATAACAGCTTCAACCAATCCATACCCGATAATGACATGTATCACATTTCAGAGAGTTTGTAACTTAAGAGCAGGACCCTTGAGCTGTGAGTGATCGTCCTGTAACATAATCTCACTGTCCTGACTCGTCTCATCTCAAGAGTATTTTTGAAGTATGCAGCACATTATTGATTTGAAAGATAGTATTATCGTTTCTATAATATTTTCCCAACTATAAATTTAGATTATTTCAAATTATATTCATGACACAGCGTGTTTACCCCGTGCAGCGCAAAGCGCCGCTTGCTTGCTTAGTACCTGTATCGTTTTGTTGCAGTATCATTGCAACAGACTGTATCGGAATGAGTTTACTTTAGTTTTCACATCAAATCTCGCAGTGGTGGAATCAGCGACTACTAATACAATGTATTAATATAATATATATTATACATATTATGTGGTCGCTGGGTGGAATGCGCCAAATGTTTTCTAATATAATACGATTATAGCAGGATTCTTTCAACTTGTCAGAAAACAGATGATTCAACGTTAGTAAACGAGCGTACATAAATCAGCTGTTTTCTGACAACTTTAAAGAATCCTGCTATAGTTATGGATATCGTGATGTGACATCTCAGCTGTCCCTTGAACAAGTGAAGCATTGATATAATGTTATCACACTGCATTTTAACCTATAAATATAGGAATAATATAATTATCAGGAATCAAAAAATTTGAAGTGAAAACAGAAAATGAATACCAAAGGAATAAAAGGACATGAAACTGACACGTTTATGAGTGATATATTGTCAACGGTTAGAGAGTGCGATGATTTATATGTAATGAAAGCTGATTCAGCACCAAATTCTAACAAAAAATCTTTATCTCTTTGCGAGAAGCAGAGTGAGAAGATAGCTGCAATCACTTGGGATACTCAAAGAATAACAGGACTATTTAATTACAATGATCTAATGAGAAATGTGGAGATCTGGTTGGCTGATGTTCAAGAAATGGTGAGTATTGAATGATAATGTGGTATACATTTAATTTGGCGGATGGCATTAGAAAGATAGATAGACAGATATTATCATTTTTTGACTTTGCTGATGACCGTAGATGGCAAAAAAATAATCAGTTGATGATAGTCAGTTGCTATCTGCTATGAGCTTAGAATAATAAATTGAATAGTTGATTTGCATTTTAGATAAAAATGAATGTTTATTAGAAAACTTTTACATTTCTATTCTGAACCTCTATTACTGGAGAGAGAAATATAGAATAGCCGAAATATCTTGATTAGGGATTATGTCTCAGGGTTTTCCAAGTTTTCCTCAGTGGCTTTGATTGTCTGATCTTCTTATTCTCTTTTGAGATATTTCTCCTCTCTCTAGATTCAAATTCAAATGATCCAAGAAACATATATTAAATTATCTGATAGGCACTATCAATTTCCAAACCTGACTGTCATTGTATTTGACAATTAATTTTGTTTGATATAATATTTGTCATTTGATAAGCAAGGATTCAATTTTTATGGATGAAATTGACATTATTTATGAATAAGATAGATTGATATAGATCTATTGCAATTTCTATCTCTCTACTATAAGAAAAATACGAAATGATCGGAGAAGAAAATAATTTCTAGCACTATTTGACTATGGATAAGGATTAACAGAAAAAAACCATTCCCAAATCTTTCCCCCTGTCAGATTGATAATATCCATGACTCAAGGATTATTTTAAGAAGCAACTCATTTGAACTGGAAAGTACACTTTCTCAACTCATTTTTCCTGATAACTCATCAACGCAAGGTCTCTACAACTACTATAGTTGTAGAATTATCACATTTTTTATTTAATTTTCAAGCAAATTGAAGATTGAACCATGGGTGATAAATAACGGAACCGATCCATCAAAAACATTCTTTCTCAATTTTCATGTCATTTTTTTTTAATGCTGATTCAACTAACTTTTAAAATTTATTTTATAAACAAAATAATTCCCTTGATCCTGTTTACAGCCTACTAAACCTGTCATAAACATGAATATTAGCACTAACTTTACAGATCATATTTTAAATTCCTTTTAGTTCTTGAAACATTCCACTCGTTTCATGAATGAAAGGAAAAGATCTTCAGATCTTGAGAAATTTGATTTTGTAGTATCCAAGTCAATTTTTTTTGAGAGTTTCCGCTTCTAAATGGTTGTGAAATTTCTAAGAAATTTGAGCACTAAATTTTCTCTCTGCTCTTATTTAAGATCTTTAATTAACTCACTAAGGTAGAGGGAAGGATTCTCAAAATAATCCAACCGCCGTAAAATATTTTTTCAAGATGATATATACAATGATGAATGTAGATTTTATTGGAGCAAACATAGATTAGTGAATCCCGAGTTGGATTATAGAATTTATTAATGAATTCATATCCTCGGACTCTAAAATTAGTATTGCATACTTCTCTACCCAGGTTGGATCTCAACATTTTTTATTTGTGACCCGTTCTTTATGGACGAGCTTCCGTTTTTATATTTTTAGAATTTAATTTTCGCCCCTCTCTCAAAGGCATGATCACATTTGAGAAGCATCATACAGATTCCATAACTGAGAAATTTTTAAAAATGAACAAATAATCAAGATATTTTCTCCTCATTATGCAGTTTCCTCTTATAAATTAAAAAAATTCAAAATCATTCTGCTAATAACGTTGAAAACTTTTATGTCCAAAATCAGTTTTATGATATTTTAACTGATACATTATTATCATTTACCCCATTGATGATTGATGATTGATTCATCATCTTAGAAAAATGATCATTCTTTTTTCAAGTAATATGAATTAATGTTTCAGGAAAGTTTGTTCCATAATCAAGCGCAGGAGATGACAGTGAGAGATTGCACAATTATCAACAATTATTCCCTGTTAGAAAAATTAATGATGGCGGTCACTGAGAGTACATATCGGCTAGACAACATGGACATTCTATTAAATCTTATTGACAGGGATTTTAGAAGATTGGAAAACTCAGTCAGTTGTTTAGAGTGCATTACTCCTTACCAAGTTATCACCATTAAAGACATTTCAAACAGATCTATGGGTAGCCAAATTTTCTGTGACGATCTTAAGCGTCAACAGTTATTCAACGGAATATACGAATATTTTTCAGTGACTGAGATCTTCAAAGATCGTGTTTTGGAAGTGGAACGCTGTCTGGAAGATTTGGACTATAATGAACCAGGTGAAATGTTGCTTAAACTGATTAAGGTAAACTGCTCAATGCAAAGTCGCATGCGAATCCAATTGCAAGAAATGGAAATGCTTTGTTCAGAAATTGCTGAAAATACGTCAAAAATTTATGCTAGAGCAGAATTATGTCGCAGCAATGAAGGTAACTGAGATGAAAAAGGTGAGTAAAGATGACTAAAGTGATCATTCTAATGATTTAACATAAAATAAATTCTATGTAAGTTTTCAAATGAAATCATTATCCGACTTCATAAATAAGGTTATAATTTGAAATCTTTATGAATTTAACATTCACATGATTGTGACTTTCGCGTTGGTAATGTGAGGCTTCTTTTACACCAGTGAGTGCTGGACCCAGATCGGACGAAGAAAAATTGATATAAAAATGAAAGTAGCCTGATAAATTGCTTAGTTTGAAACTAATTATTAAAGACTGATGAATCTTAGATAAATTTATATTAAATAATCTGATTACACCCATATAATTCATCAGTTGAAAGATTTTCATCCCGTTCGATCCGGGCCCGGCCCGCACTGGTATGAAAGAAGCCTGATGAGGGATAAACGGGTAAATAAAAAACTCAGACAATGAGTTAGTAAGTTCTGAAACAATGCAAGTGATGCTGAGGCGAAGTGCGTAATTTAAGTAAACTACATATGAGACGTGAAAATGCAGCCTCATACCTGTTCACGTTGATCTACTGCGTCCCTGAGCTGTTCTCTAAACATCGCAAGCGCTCATCTCTTAAAATTTTGGTGCACAGGAACACCACTGATCACTAGCTATACCAACCCCTACATTGGAAGCGGAACTCCGGTGATCTCACTTGTTTTAATATTGTTGATTTTGGTCAAGACAAACAAACAAGTGATGCACCACATCCCCTTGCATCCGATAAGTCTGGTCACGTAAGCCTATATTTGCTCTGAGTAGGACCATAGACTAACCAAATATTATTTGGATTACCTCTGGTAGTACGGTCTAGTCTGTTCTTACCCGGGACCGAGTGTGGAGAGCACTCTGTCTCCAATGTAGGAGCGGCCTAAGCAAAGTACTCGAATTAGTACATCAGTCCTACAATTTAGGAAAATCAATACTACAATATTTGTAGTGATATCATTCCTATAATTCATTGGAGTTATGCTCCTAACTTTCCATTATTCTCTCTACTTAATCAATGAAATTATTCAGATTTGATCATTGACAGTTACCGCGATATCATTACCAGTTCTAACAATCGAAGAACTGTCAATGGATAATTCCATTGAACTTGGATAAGTTGAACCCAAAGAGACCAGCTGAAAACTAAGCATTATCCAAAAATTCTTATTAAAGAATCTCTTAAAAAACGGGATTGAAATGCTAGGGACTAAGGGAACCATTCGAATTAAAGAAAATAATTTCCAATTGAAGAAGTTCGAATTATCCAATATCCAGGCTCCGTTATAACGCTATTTTAAAGTTCTATAGGACTGACCAAACATTGATGCTAGTGTGACCTCAGACCCACAACACTTACATTCAACAATGGACTACCAAAATATGGTATACTGGCCAAGAATGAATTATTATCTCTTATTCAACTCAACATTTTTACAATTTCAGTTTGTATATTATTATAATATGATGATTCTGGTGATTTACTTTCTTACACATTAGATCAATACTACAATTTTCTTGAAGCAATAACAATATTGGAAGTATTTTATGCTATGAGTAATAATGAGCGGAAATGAGTATTGAAAAGCTCTTGTCGGAGTTTTGGGGGTTTGTTCACTCGATTCTCATCAAGATATGATGAGGAGCTGAGGTGAATAGGAACGGCTAACAAAAGAGATCATTTTTCGAGAAAAGCTTGTGACAATACTCTTAAAAAAAAAGGTTGAATGACAAGAATCAAGATGTGTTTCGTGCGAGGTGAGTGGGAACTGGGAATTGGCGATGACCAAGGAAAAGTGGAAAGAAAATGGTGCCGGCCTACGGCTCACATCACGACCCAGTTCATTAGAATGGCTTCTTTCAACGTGAAGAGGGGTGGGAAGGGTCTGAGCGGGATGAACCGCGGTCCAAGGGACTAACCCGGTAATCTGGTGTTATCTTACCGTCATTCTCCCTTCTCAATTCCGGTTTCCCTGTTCATCCCTCTTTTCCCCGTGGACAAGTCCCCACTCCAACACTCGTTATTTTTATTCTTGTCACTGTCAATTCATTTTTCTTTTGTTGAGCCAGTACTTCATCCTTGTAATGTAGCTATAAACCCTCTCGAGAATCGTGTTCAATCCAAAATGAAAAAGTCTTGGCTCGAAATAAGCATCTTTTCTCGCTGTTTGATTAGTATCATCAAATTCTAAACGATATTGGACGAAACGAATAGAAGAATGATCTAACAGTGTGAAGAACTTAGAATATAGATTTTCACAAATCAAAATCAGTTTTAGAAATTTTACATTATTTTAATTAGTTAAAGAATAAAATCGAATTCAGAGCCGTGTCTTACAGCTTGTAACACAAGCACAAAACACGGACAACAACGGTTGTTGTTGGTCAAGTATCAACAGAAACTAAAACAATATACTGTATTATAATAATTATAAGAAATTGAAGTGAATGTAAAATAATGTTCTGGAAACTTGATTACTTTCAGACTTGGTTACTGTTCAGAAACTAAAACAACATATTATAATTATAAGAAATTGAAGTGAATGTAAAATAATGTTCTGGAAACTTGATTGTATTGAACCATCACCAAAAACAAGGAGGATTTATTCTGAGTCATTAGTGCTGAGATGACGTATGAATATTTGAATCAATCTACGGTGTGAATATTATGAGAATCAATAATATATTATTAAAGATCACTCAGTTGAGATTATTTTCTAATGGTCCGTATTGAATGATAATAAATTCACTCATCTTCAGTATTCAATGAGATATCAGAGATATCTCATTTCGGAATTCTTCCATTGTAGGCTACTCGTGAATATAATATTTGCTGACCGAAATGAGAACAGACTGACTGGCTTAAATGGATTAAATGGTAATTCTGTCTCGATACAGAAACTTCAATCCTCAATCACTTCAAAATCTCTAATCCTTTTTTAATCAATGGGATCAGATTCCATGACAAGTATTTCCAAGGATTCAATAAGAGTATTGTCATTATTATAAGCCTATTCATTTCTGTAAAGCCTGAAGATCCTTTTCTGGTTCGAATTTCAAGGACCGGGCAGCTTTATTTGAAAACGGTGATATCCTTTTATCCCTTTACATCGTAGCTCAATCTTTGTAATGTGATATCTAGGATAAAGCAAAAATTTTGTTTCACTTATTCTACTGATACAGAAACATTTATTAAATGTTTTCAGAGGAATCGAGTTCAATTATTTATCAACATGGTGTTCAATATCCAAATAATATTCAGAATTCGATTAAAGTACTGTACTGTAACTTATGATGTAAGTTACTCGTGATCGTATTGAACATTCATTTGCAAAATTATCAACAAAGATATAAAATGTGTAGTATGTAGAATATAATATACGAAAAAATCATACTCTCAGTTACACCATAGAATTTTACTAACCAGATAAATATTTTATCGTTTATATGTTTCCTGCAATCAAGAATTCTATTGTCATGTTCAGTTTTGTTACCACAACTCGCTTTATCGCTCTTGATTCGTACATCTATTAATCAATATAAATGGTAATTCTGGAGAAATGGAATCACAATAATTGTTCGAGAATGAATGTGTTTCTTCTCAAACTCTCTTTAAAATGATCATGAAATGATTCCATTTTAGCCCCCATACAATGCTAATACCGAATGAGGAAAATCATGTAATCCAAGTCACCAATAACAGAATAATATCATTCAATTATCTCAGAGACAACCGCTAGTGGTGCGCGCACTAATATGGACATGACATTACGCAAAGCACTGAGATTTGAGCTTAGCTGTAATGTGCATCATAGGCTGCGCTGAACTAATGATACAATTATTAAATGTTGATCGCTGAGTTCTAATCTGATGTATGATAAGCGCAGTTTGGTAGCAGATGCTGCAAATTACATTCATTATTAGGGTTCGCTGAATCAAGCTTCCTGATTCACAGAATCCAGCTCCCCTCGGAGACTGATTGATGCAATTGCAACGATTACATCGTTTGATAACCGATATTCTAAATTATTATTTGTGATACTGTACTTTCTTTCTAATTATATTCAAACCTAATGTTTTCTAGTATTCTGATATTATAGGAGAAACTTGATAATCATAGTGATCTAATTCATTCATCATTTATTATTACAAATTTGTGTATGATTATAATTTTAAGAATTGAATGAATGGCTTACTATATTATATGTTGATTTTATATGTTATTTTTTATATGTTAATAATTTTATATGTTTCGTAGAAGGATATAGTTTTTGGTTGCTATTGTAGCACGGCTGCCTCTTCCCCAAGCTCGAGCTTGCTCTTTTGGGGAAGTAGTTTCTTATGTTCTTTTGTATAATACTGTATTGTGATTCATTCATTTTTTGCTGTTTGATGAGAAATAAATAAATAAAATGAATAAATAAATAACTTGAAATGAGAAACATAACTTGAAATTCATCCTGTTTATTCATATCCAGTTTGTGAATAGTCAAACTAAAAAATAATTGAAAAATCAATGAAAACGTGACAACATTTGATAACGTATTCACAAAGACGTGAAACGTCTCATTATCATTTTAAGCAAAGAATGTTGAAAATAATATTCGGGCTTTCCTCTAATGGAAAACGAGCTGGACAAACGAGCGTCCTTGATTCAACAGTTGTGAGAATAAATTCCTATAATTCTAATTCTATTACTTCAGTAGTAATTCCACACCTGACGTATGAGTACGATAAATGAGCATTTGATGCTTCTAAAATGACACAAATTGGTAGTCGATGATTGGAGGTAGTCAAGTAGTCGAAGCGCACTCCCCAATTACTTTATGAAGCTTCATCTGTTGGGAATGATATAACTCGTTGTCAATAAGTTAAAGATGTGAGTTTCTCTTAAATGAAGCATGAGAGAAGTTTTCAGAAGAAAATTGCAAAATGACAATGTGACCGCAACTGCAAAAAAAGATCTATTTTTCCAATATTTTATGGAGGTAAATAATTAAATGAATACTTTATTGTCGTACAGAACGTGCCATCCAAATTGGCGTCTCACTGGAGCATGCGCGTTGATTGCTTTCTCCCACTACAGTGCCTGCTGACTCGCGGAACAGTAAATTTCAAAAGTTCATTCAGCTGGCAAACTCAGCTTTATGAAAAAATTCATATTTGCTTCGGTTACCTAGCAGTACTATGATGTTATTTGTTTCACTGACTGTACTAGCCTTTGCGGCTGGAGGGGAAGCGTGGTGGGGGAGATTATCCATCTCTCTCGCACAGCCTCCCCTAGACGCCAATTTGGATGGCACACTCTGTAGAACACAGTTTCACAAGTGTTAATGACAACGTCAAGGGTTGTTACATTAGTCGTTACATTAAACATTACAATACATAAAAACTGTATGTACACTACAAGTAAATAACAAATATAGTCAGGAACTGGAGACAATCAGGTACATAACATAAAAATATCAACAGTTTTAGAAGAGGATGCACTCATTTTTATACATAAAGTTTCCAATCTATTTCAAAATATTCACTCACTTGGTAAATTGCCTCATTTATTAGAATATCCTTTATACTTGCTTTTAGAAGGGTAATCGGTAATTCCCTTAGTTCAACTGGTAGATAATTATACAGTTTGACAGACATATAAGGATAATTTCTCTGGGAAGATGTGTGATTACACTTATGCACTCTTAGGCTCCCAACATTCCTGGTATTATAAGCATGGCAATCAATATTCATGTCAAAACAACCAATATTACAGTCAACAAAAACAATGGAACAGTACACATACAGAGATGGGAATGTCAACACTCTCATTTTCCTAAACAAAGGTCTACAGCTGACCCTCATAGGTGTATAGCATAACAGCCTCAATATCTTTTTTTGCATCAACAGTATTTTAACCGTTTTGGAATTATGTCCCCAGATTAATACGCCGTAATACATAAGGCTCTGTATGTGTGCATAATACACCTTGAGAAGAACATCTACTCCTACACATGTCCTTAGCCTTCTTAGGAGAAATAGACCTTTGGAAATTTTTTTATTTATCATAAAATCTACATGCTAATTCCAGGTCAAGTAGCTATCCATCCAAATACCTAGAAATTTTATAGGATCTGGATCAACATCACTAGATCTATTTTTATTATAAGTAAAACGAATATCTCAGATTTTGCCTTCATTTAGGGACAAATTGTTTGCAGAGCACCAATCTTTCAAAATTCTTGTATTCATATTAAGGGCACTCTCAATTCCAGCTTTCGACTTACTCTCAACTTTTAAACCAAAGTCATCGGCGAACAAGAATCCAGAATTACAATCATTATCAATACAAGCAGGGAGATCATTAATATATATATTAAAGAGTATAGGTCCCAATACTGATCCTTGGGGCACTCCAAACTTTATGAGCCGACCCCCGGAAAAGTTACCACACTTATATACAAACTGTGTTCTGTTGCTTAAATACGACATAATAGTATTGACTGAGGATCCATGAAAATGAAGTTTACTACCAAGTATGGCATGTTCCACTGTATCGAATGCTCGGGTCATATCATATGATCTAAATCATTCTAAAAGAATGTTCAATCAAGGATATGATT
The DNA here is from genome assembly GCA_017141395.1 of Laodelphax striatellus. Taxonomy (NCBI): domain Eukaryota; kingdom Metazoa; phylum Arthropoda; class Insecta; order Hemiptera; family Delphacidae; genus Laodelphax; species Laodelphax striatellus. The sequence continues at coordinate 27,329,687 of CM029531.1, forward strand.
TCGAGGGAAACATTCAGTTTCTCCAAATTTTGGAAGACATTCTACAAATTGAAAAAGGATCTCTCAGCCTCCAAACTTCTCAACTCATACCTCTCCCATTAGAATATTAATTTCTTCAGCCAGTTTTTACGTTCGATTCTTCCATCTTCAGTTAAGCTTAGACGTTTAGAGTAACCTTCATTCATCGTGTTGAAGTGTCTCTGAAACATCATATAATTGAAAGTTATATTACTATTTAAATCTCCTCGTAGCCTTTATGATTCCCCCTTCAAGTCTCAAATTCTCAGCATTTCCTCCAACAACCAAATATTCTGTTTTCATGTTACTGATTGATAGGCCCCACTTCGTGTACTCCTCATCAAGTTTCCGAAGCATATAACCTATGTCTTGCTCATCTTCAGCTATTATGGCCTGATCGTCAGCAAAATGGAGGGAGCAATGAGGAAATGAGTGCAAGAATTGAATCAAGCGCGGTCAGCAATAGCAATTGAATAGTTTGCTATGGAGTGCACAAATAACGAAGAAAACAAAAACTAGTATTTACAGGACAATCGTTGAAACAATCGGAACATATGGTGCAGAAACTTGGGAGGTAAATAAAAGAAGTAAAGTAAAAAGAAGAAAAGTAAAGTAAAAAAGTAAAGAAAAAAATAATAGAAGTGATGATATTCGGAGAGAGATGGCTGTGAGTGTGGCAAAGAGTTTGAGCTGGTATGGGCATGTCAGGAGAATTCCTCCTGAGAGATGGCCAAAAATATTGTGCGATTGGATTCCTGAAACTAGTCGGAAAAGAGGACGACCCAAGCAGTCCTGGCAGTACGGTATGGACATGGCAATGCAGGCGAGAGGACTGACTGATGATGACTGTTTTGATAGACCTAAATGGAGGCTTTTAGGATGCGAGAGACGGTGACAGCTGTAAAAAAACTCGCCATATATATATATATATATATATTAAAGTAATCTACTCCGAATTCGATCCAGAGCCGAGAAAATGAATCCATGTCTAAAAGGATATTCATTCGTTTAATGAAAAAATTTGTTTGGGAGAAAATAAAGGCTTAGCCTTAACTGTTTTTCTCCCGAATTTTGTTAACTATCGATTTTTTTTATTGAAATATCACTTGATTAGTCTCAGATTGCTCAGGCAAATTCCATGAGCTGAGGTTAAATAAACTTGATTTAGTAAAACTTCAACCATGCAACTAATTATTACCTGGATCTAGCCAGCACAAACCTGTCTATTGAAAATTGATATGATAATTTAGCAAAAATTAGTCGTACAAGTGAAAGTGTTATAGATGACGATATAGTTTGCTACTTGGTTGTATGTATAACCTATACGGCTTGAAACTTATCAACGTTTTATTCTTTGTTGAAATGTGCAATCCATTTACAACAGTTATCTAAATTGTATCATAAACTTGATCTTACTCAGAGGACGAGAACTTTCAAGAATATTTTGAGGGCTACCAACGTCTCAAGAATGTTTTTGAGGGCGACGAAGAAAGTATACAAAATTATGAAGCAGAAAAGCAATTTTAAACTCCAATCTGCTCAGTACTTAATAAAGGTAGGGTTGCTAGTGTTAAAAGTGTTGGAAGTTGTTACATTATTTGAGCCGAGTCGTTCTTCAAATTGGAATTTGATACGTGGTAAACGATTTGACACACTATCAACACTTGGTTGAAAACTCAGAAAACGCAGTTCAGGACTTTGCACTTTGTCGAATTACTACCGTGATGAGTTGAAAATTCTTCTCGTTAACTCCGCTCAAACTGCCGTTTAGGATAACTGCTTCTATTAAAACTTTGTTTGCCATTTCTGGTCATGATTGAACAATAAATCTATGTCTAGATCTTCTCTCACTCGGAATTTTACGTGTTGAATGAGAAATAGGGCCTATAATGATATTCTGTTAGGAATTTTTCCAATTGGGACCTTGGGATTTTCTATTGACATCTTTTTGACTGTGACAGCTTTTGCCTACAGTTTGTAGGACTCCAATAAAAATGTTCTATCGAATCTTTCCACATTGAAGTATTTATGATGATAATCATAGACTACTGCTCATTGATTGCATAAATGTAATCCTCCATTCGAATTATGTTGGAGAGTTTGAATTTTGTTACATTCTTAAAGATGCCTACTCAACGTTTTTTTTTTCTTTTTTTTTTTAATATCAGCTTAATCGCCTCTCATCCATATTGAGATTAGAATCAAATGGATGCAGCTCGGAAAGTAGAGCTGGATTAGCTTTTGAATAAACAAGAAAGACAGCTACTTTCTCTTCTCATGTGAAAAGTATCTTTTAAAATGTGGAGATGAACCTGAGAATACTTTCTCAACTACTCAATCATCACGATATGGATGAGAGATGATTTCGCTAATTGAGGCCTATATTACCAGAAAAAAACTTCGAATTTAAAAGACTGATGAGAGAAAATTTATACTTCCCAAGAAAAAAATTATTCTCAACATCGGTCAGGAGAATGTTGGCTAAATTGAATAATATTCTGATTAAGAGTAAATAATAATATTGAATTGAGATAGGTAGATAGATCAATGACTCTATTTTTCCACTTTGTACATTACTTGTCGACAAGAAAAAAATAGCAAAAGCGGACTATGAAGATTTTCTTAAACTTTGTGATAAGTTAGGAGTCATCATACGGAAAACCGAAGTGAGCAGTGAAGTAGCAGCCGAAAACACAAAAATAGATGAGAGACTTAACAAGATCGAGGAAAAAATTGAGAAACTAACATTGAGTTTTTCCGTTCCACCTTCAATCCAGAAGCCAACTTACGCCGAGACGGTCCAATTGCCTAAGAAGAAAGAAGATAGGAAACCAGGAGAATCAAAGGAGAAAGTCATCGAACAGAGAAGCAGGCCAGTCCCGAAGGAGAAGGTAGTGCTGATAAAACCGAAGGAAATCCACGGCACAGAGACCCAAACCAGCGAGAATCTCAAAAAAATTGTTAAAAAGACTATTTCTAATGAGAACTCATTGAAAATAAAAAAAGCAATCAATGTGCGGGGTGGGGGAGTGCTTCTAGTAATGGACTCTAGTGTGGACAAAAATAAAATTTTCAGTGATACTACGCTTCAAAATGCTACATTTGAGGTAAGTGAGCCACATAAGATTAAGCCTAAATTAGTAATTTATAATGTTCCCGTAGAGCTAAGCCCAGAAAACGTAGTTAACGAAGTTTATAATAGAAATTTTCAAGATTCAACTACAATCGAGCAATTCAAAAATTCGTTTAAACCAATTTTCAAGATAGGACCAAAAGAAAAAAAGCAGGTTAATTGGGTTGTGGAATGCGGATCTGATATAAGAAACAAACTTAAAAATATGAGGAGAGTATTCATAGATTGGTCGGCGTGTGGTGTCAAGGACTACGTGTCGGTAAGTCGATGCTTCAAGTGCCAAGCATTGGGGCATATTGGACGTCACTGTACTCAGCAGCAAAATACCTGCGGCCACTGTGCAGAGACCGGCCATGATGTCAAGTCGTGTCCGAATCGAAACAAAAGAAGTTTGTGTAAATTGTAAAAAACTAAGGAACCCATCAAATCACAAAGTCAGTGATAAAAGCTGTCCTGAGTACGAGAAGGCTTTGAGGAAAGTAGTTGAAAAGACAGACTATGGGTATTAAAAATATTTTTCGTAACACCCTGCAACATTTCAGTAGACAGAAAGTTTCTGTAGTAGCAGAAAAAATAATAATGCAGATAATGTAAATATATGTGAAATGCTTGGCAAATTAAAAATTTTAACATGACTGTAAAACGCCAAAAGTAGAATTAATCTTGTATATAATTATGGAGAATATGTTGATTTAGTTATTTCTTTTGCATGCAAAGAAGGAAATCGTGTGATGTTATCTAAGGGCTCTCAAAATTATTACGATGCTCCAAAATTGATTTAAAGGAATGGGAACAGCTCACTAATACTGAAATAGAAAATATAAAAGCTTTCACTGGAGAATCTGATCGTTTAGTCTTCATTATAGAAACAAGGAAACAAGCTCATCAAAGATTCAATGATATGCTTGCTATTCTAAACAAGTGGAGTAAAAGTAATTACCCTTTAGTACTAGGAATTGATATCTTCAACCATCCAATTCAAGATATACCGGCGATAAGCATGTTAAGTTCTGTCTTGGAAAAAGAAGCTCTACGATTTGTATTCTACAATCAAGGAATTAGAAATATCGATTACTTAGAAATAGCCAGCCAATACAACAACAGCGCTACAGAGTATCCTGCTGGATTTTTGAGGTGTATCAAACTATGAAAGATATCTCAATACAATGATAGACCTTCGTAATCTTCTAGAAAAGGCTGATGCTGAAAATTCTAAAATTTACAAGGAAATTTTGAAGAGTGTATGCATGGATGTCTCAGGCAAATCAATTGATGAAGTGAAAAGGAGAAATATGAACATATTTGATAATGTGATGAAAAAAATTTCTGTTTAGAACAAATACGCTCTACAGAATGGGTTACAGTCTTGAGGAGGGAGGCAAATACGTTGAATTCATAGAAGGAGAAAACATGTTCAAAACTACTGAAAAATACATTCTAGTCACTAGAGATACAGAGCTTATGTTGGATGGTGAATTGATAAATAGGATAAACAAAATTCACGTAAATAGGCCTAGATTCCCAAAAGTCAGTTGGATAGAAGGAGTGCCTGGTTGTGGAAAATCAACGTATATAATAAGAAAACATAAACCAGGAAAAGATTTAGTACTAAGTCAAACAAGAGCAAGCATAAAAGATATTAGAAATTCAGTTGCAACACAATACACCAGTTGTAACACTCCCATTCAACAATGTAGACTATAGGACTGTAGCATCATATATTATTAATAATTCAGGCAAGAAATATGAAAAAGTATACATAGATGAGGGCTATTGATGCATGCGGGCTACATTGGCTTTATTGCAGAATTGAGTGGAGCAGCGGAAATCATAGTAGTTGGCGACTCAACCAAATACCATACATAGAAAGATCGGCTGTAGTAACAAAATGGAATAAAATTTCGGATTTCTGTGAGCCGGATGGATACATAAATATAACTAAGCGGTGTCCGGTAGATGTCTGTTTTGCACTTGAACCATTCTATCAAGGAATCAGCACAAGGAACGTCCAAGTAAGATCAATACTCCCGACTTTCAAAAATGGCGAAATTCATCAGCTTAAGGAAGATACTTTGATCCTCACATTTACACAGAGAAAAGAAAATTCTTACTGATTCTATGAAGAAGTATAAGTCACAAAGAATTAACACAATTCATGAAGCACAAGGGCTCACATCAAAGGACGTAGTGCTAGTAAGGATTGACGCAAGAGACAATAAAATTTATAACAGTGTGCCACATGCTATTGTCGCAATATCCAGGCATACAGAGAGCTTCAGATATCTAACAACAGGCTACAATGATGCAGTACAGGATATTATTGATAGGGTGAAGAGCAGGACGGAAGACGAGCTTTTATTATGGAACAGGAATAACTTAGAAGGAGAAGCAAGTACTAAACACTGTAAACTTGATGAATAGTCTGATAGAAGAGCTTGACTTAGTAGACATCAATGATTTTGCAACTCTGGACTCAAAATATATCAGTGATAGCTTGAAACCGTTCAACTTGAAAATTATCAGTTTTAATATCAGAAGCTACAACAAGAACATTGACGAATTCCTGATCCAATTAGAAGACTTACAATGTGATTTTGATGTAATTGTTTTAACGGAATGCTGGATTTCATGTGGTACAACGCCACGTATAATGAGTAACTACAGCCTGTATGCGACAGAGAAGAACCGGCTGCAGAATGATGGAGTGATTGTGTACGTCAAGTCCGGCATTAGCGTCGAATTTGAGGAGCCAGAAATTCAACATGCTAACTGTTTAAATCTCCGCTTTGAAACAGAAGGAAGCGTATTTGTTGTTACTGCAATATATAGGTCACTTTCCAATGTAGATTTGACGGAATTCATTGATAGTTTGAGAAAAGTATTTGAGGAAACAAGTGGACATTTTCATGTAGTTGCTGGAGATTTCAATATAAACACCATAGAACCAAACAAGCATCGACAACTGGATGAGTATGAGAACTTGCTCAGTGAATATGGATTTGCTCACTGCATCAAACTGCCTACTCGCGTCAACAACAACAATGCTTCATGTCTGGATCACATATTGGTGAATTTCAAAAAAAATCTTATGCCAATAGTATTTCAAAATTCAATAACAGAGCACTACATTACTATTCTGGGAATAGAAAGCATTGAAGTTTTGAATAATGAAATGAAGAATCAGCACAAAGACATTTTTGATAAAGATAAGTTTTCGTCATTGCTTATGGAGGAAACATGGTGCTCTGTCTACACGCAGAATAGTACTGAAGGTGCATTGAAGGAGTTTGTGACAATAACTGAAAAACACATGGTAGAGTGTAAAAAAGCATACAGAATTCCACATAGGAAGAAGAAAATTAAGCCGTGGATCACATTGGGATTAATAACATCTATAAGGAAGCGAGACAAACTGCACAGACAATGTAAAAATAATGTGGCAAATGTACAACTGTGTGAATATTATAGGCGATTCAGGAACCTATTAACTAAAGTTATAGAAGAAGCAAAAACAATATTTTCACACATGCTTGGAGATTCAAAGACTCAAAACAAACATGGAGGGTGATACGAGAAATAACTGAAGCCCAGCAACCAAAAACACAAATAAAACAACTGAATGTACAAGGGAGAGCATTGAAATCAGGAGAGAACGATGAAGAAATTGCTACATCTTTCAACAAATTCTTCAAAAACATTGGATCTGAGCTAGCACAAAATATATTAAATAGTCAACAGCATGCAAATGAACCTATAATCACCAACAATAGAGTATGCCAATCAATATTTCTCACGCCAGTGGATGAAGAAGAAATAATAAAAATAATCAATAGCCTTAAATCAGATAGTGCGCCAGGCCCTGATAACTTCAGACCAGAGCTCTTCAAACGAAACAGTACAGCTCTTGCTAGACCGCTGACACTGATTGCTAACAAAATTCTCGGTGAAGGTGTTTTCCCTCAGTGTTTGAAGGAAGCAGTTATCTGTCCAATCTTTAAAACAGGAGATAAGAAAGACTTGAACTGTTATAGGCCAATATCATTATTAAACATTCTAACTAAAATATTTGAAAAATGTGTAAAAACAAGACTTATTAGCTTCCTTGAAAGAATAACATTCTGTCACCAAATCAATATGGCTTTAGATCGAACTGTAGTACGAATGATGCAATCCACAATGTTATATCACAAATTTCAGAGAAAATCAACAGTGAGGAGAAACCTTTGGCAATATTCCTGGACCTGAAAAGCATTTGATACAGTGTCACATGATATTCTGTTAGGAAGACTCTACAACTACGGAATCAGAGGAGTAGCATGGGACTTATTCAAAGCTATTTATCAAACCGAACACAGTGTGTCAGAGTTAATGGGCATACAAGCAACAAGCTCAAAGTTGAATATGGAGTACCCCAGGAACCGTTCTTGGTCCAATACTTTTCCTTATCTACATAAACCCTCTTTGCAGTATGGAAATTGAAGGAATATCACCACTTTTGCTGATGATACTGCACTTTTGTTTTAGGGACCAACATGGACAATAACATGGAAAAGGGCTGAAATAGGATTTCAGAAAATTTTACATTGGCTAAACCAGAATTTGTTAACCCACAATTATGAAAAGACACATTTTTAACTTTCCCTGCTACACAGCATGGAAAACCCACAGAAAACCTTTTGTCAGTCAACCCTACCAACTGCACATCATACACCATACACAAAAACAACAATCAAATATCATGGAGTTACACTGGACTGTTTTCTGCGATGGGATCACCACATAAATGATCTTTGCAAGAAACTGAGGAAAACAATCTACAAGTTTAAGATGTTGAGGCCGTTGATAGATGAGAAGTGCTTGAAGATGGTGTACTATTCCGTGGTACAGTCACTACTAACCTACGGGATTGTAGTATGGGTGGATGTAGCTACTCGCACTTTGACCCACTTCTAAAAGTTCAAAAATTAATAATGAAAAGCATCAACAAGAAGCCACCTCGCTACCCATCAGACCAGCTCTACAATGAATTTGGTGTACTGGATGCAAGACAGCTCTACTCCTAGGAAATTATCTGCAGACTACACAAAAACACAGGAAACTTCCAAAATAGGAACCACCATCACAACACTAGAAATAGGAACCTTCTCATCACAAACGTTGCCAGGAAGGCACTGTATCACAGACAGTTCAACCACTTAGCACCAAAACTCTACAATCTGCTTCCCGTAAATATTAAGGAAATACCTCACCAAAGAAAATTCAAAATGCTAATCAAAAATGGATAATACATACAGGAAGACGACGTATAGAACAAATCATTTCAAATAATAGTATGTGAGCTCACTTACCAAGTATATTTGCACCCCCCACCCAAATACTACTCACACCCACTCTAGTACATGGAATTCCACAGTTGAGTGGGTTAATTTCCATGAAGTTTTTTCCTTGATAAAAATTATATGTTTCTTTTATATTTTTGTAGTCAATTTTATTAATGTATTCTTAGGTTTTAGTTTTGAAAAGGAAATAAAATTATTATTTATTTATTTATTTATTACATGAGTCCTGTGGACGAAGTTAAGGCATAAGAGCCCCCTCTTTCACTTAACCCACAGTATAAAAAAACTTCAATTAATAAAAAAGAGAATAATCATTTTTTACAATGCAGTTAGAAAATAAATACAAGAGGAAGAAAAATAAATATTACTCAATCTATCACGTATGTACACTCACAAACACACACACACACACACACACACACACACACACACACACACACACACACACACACACACACACACACACACACACACACACACACACACACACACACACACACACACACACACACACACACACACAAAGGAGGGACAGAATTGAAAATTGCCAAGTCAAGCCACCTTTTATACTCTCCACTACAGCCGCATTGAACCGGCGCTGGCTCTCAAGCAACTATGAGGAGGAAGTTAATTTCAGAGTTTAATTGCTGTAAAATGCAAGGATTTATTATATAACACTGCACGATGGACAGGAACTGCTAATAAATGAGATTCATGGAGAGTCCCCCCCTCTTCCAATATCACTCATGTAACGGAACCCTGCTGCCAAGAATTCAAGGGAATTAGGTTTTAGAAGTTTCAAGAGGAGCATGAGCGCATGGAGACACCTATACTCATGTACAGTAGTTTGAGGAGTTCCAGTTTGAAAATGTGTTCATCACGTTGTAAACCAATTAGGTTCAACCTAATTGAACCAAGTTTTGAGGAATATGAATGAAAAAAGAATTTCTCCTTTTGTATCTACAAGTTTTGTCTGGAACATACTTACGTTTTGTTTGGAAAGGACTTTCCTTGTCCTTTCTTCCATTCTTTATTCTTTTTTTTTTGCAGTGGGTGAGAGGTGATGATGAACCCAAGAATTTTAAATAGAGGCTATCTTCAAGCTTCGCATTGATATTTTTCTTATTAATCTAGGTTCATTTATCATGGTTGGAGTGCCGTTTGCATGGTATGGAACAAAATTTCTCAACACCTATTGAAAATATTGGACAATGAAATAGTAGAAAGAATTTTCAGTTGAACAATTTTTATTGCTGGTATAAATCACCAAAACTACTTCTGTAACAAATGTTAGAGATTCAATTACCTCTTAAAACATGGAAATGCATGGATAAGAAATAAAAATGATTCACGTTCATGCGAATGTGTGATCTCTAATATCATGTGAATACTGAGTACTTTGCACCTGGAGCATATAACAGCTCATCCAATTGAGATGGTCGTAATGCTCATGAATGAAGAAGCATATATCTCTATCTAACTCCTCTGAACAGTCAAATTACTAATGTGTATCCTTCCAAGTTGGATCTTGACTTTTTTTAATTTTATGAAGTCCCTCTCTAGAGGTCTGCAAGAGTCCAACGGTAACTTCTCGAGCTCCACCATGCGAATGAAAATAATGTATGCTACTTTAGGAGCCCAATTAACGTTTTATCGTGCGAGTGGAACGTCGTAGCCGCTTCGTAGCACGTATTATAATACGTGCTTGTGCCGTATTATTGGGTCTTCGCTCAGTTCAACGAAACATTGTTGCAAAATCATGCTCTCATGAATGTTCAATTTCCTAACACTTTGAAAATTTCATCTCATTTTAAAAAAATTGTACTTTTATTATTCCTGGAAATCAGTTGAAACTACAGTGAGCTTTATCCATAGAGGGGTCGCTATAACTCTCCATTACGTTTGAATTCGGTTCTCGAAGCTTCTTCTTTCATGTACTTCTCTAGCATAGTCTATACAATTTTACGACCATCTGAGAAAAATCAAATTGATGATGAACATTTTAAAATTTCCGTTAGTGGGATTTTCTTTATAACAACCAATTCCTGATTCTAATGCATCTTGTTATTATATCCCAATTAGATGATTGAATGATAATATAGTATTATTATCAAGCAATAAAAGCAATAATTATTGAGAACTTTGAATAAGAATTCAGGACTTCTGATGATTTGTGATACAAATCAATTGGTATTTTTATTTAATACTTATTCAATTTACAAATGCATATTTGCATTGAAAAATAATGTAAGACACATCCAATGACAAGTTTACAAAACGTATTGATCAAAATTCATCAGAAGCTGATAATATAAAATGTGATATTGATTCCAAATTGCATTCTACTTATTTGCATTGAGGCTTCGATGTGAGGAGTTGTCGATGAACTTCAAAGCGGGTGACCGTGCTATTCTAGAGGTAGAGAGAAGAGGCATGCAACTTTTTGATTGTTCAATTTCGCGGTATACCAGTTGGGCAGGACTAGTCTTGTAAAGCAATGTTCTCAAACTGTGTTAAGTGTACCTCTTGGGAGAACGCACACATTTTTAGGGGGTACGCAGTCAGCTCCCCAGCCGGAATTGAATTTGGAATTTTGCGATTTGAGTGGTTTCATACCACGGACACAAATTGCAAAAGCTTCCAAAAGCATAGAACCAGCTGATAGCGGTCTATCCTCCTGATTCCTCAATTTCATTGTCTATTTCTGCCTACTTTGAGTTCGATCGAAACAGTTCTTTTAATGGTTCACTTTGAATTTTTTATTGTACGTATCTTTGAAACACACTGGAGAGGGAAGCCAAATCCTGCTCTGATATATGTTGAGCTCCGTTGCGAAGCACGGGTGGCATAATAGTATTCTATGTATTAGGTATTGGTTCTGGTTGTCATGAAGAGATAATTTATGTATATTTGATGGAATCAAAGTAGAACTAGGAGGAAAATCAACTTGATCTACACCATCCATGTGTGCATGGATAAAGGATGAAGGAATGAAAGGAATGATGGTGTGAGTTTGTAATCTCGAAATTATTCAAATCAATCGAAATAAAATAGTATAGATTTCGCTTTTTGATCAAATAAGAAATGTTGAATATTAAAACAATGTTCGACAACAATTCAATCGGTTCACATCAATTTAATTGGATGGTAGTTGATGCTTGAGTTTTCCGATTTTAATTTGAACTTCCAAACAGGAAGTTCTGAGAGAGCATTTCAATAGAATCAAAGCAGTCCTATTTCCAATTTGTCGTTCCACTTCAAATTTCAATAGAAAAGTTGAACAAACAATTATCAGCGAGCAATGTCATATCAACGCGAGTTCTCAACCAATTCATTATTGAATGCGAGTTAGCTATTCAAATTAATTCCTCGATTTCCTCAGCCATTGGAGATTATCGATTGTAGAGTTATTGCTGCTCTCAAAGCGAACAAAGTGAGATGGAGGAGACAATACTTCCAGCATCACCTCTAGGATTTTTAGAATTTTCAATATGACATCTTATATAAGCCAATATTATAGTCCACCTCTTCTGAAATGCAGTCTTATTAATTTTATGTATAGTGTTTCTTCAATGTTGTTGGAAAATCCCCCTTCAATAAATAGTAGGTAGTGCCGGATTCTCAATCATGGCCGTCCTAGAGACCTGAATTAACTTAGAACAATTTTGTGATATTGTCAGGATCTGGAATTGTCTTGCGTTGAGACATCGTCACTCGAGCGCATCGATGCACATTAGCACTTTACACTTCAGACTTTCATCAGCGGCTCACTCATTTCAAAATTAGGTAGGATAGATCAAAGAAAAGATTATTCAGTAATCGTTTAAGCTGTTAGGTGACCTACAAGTTTAAGCTTACGTAGCTAGAAAGAGAGATTTACCACTGCACTTTACAATCGATATTTTCCCAGTAGACTTTATTTTTTTTTTTTGAAAACCTTTCTTCTTTGTTATGATTTTCATGATTGTTCTTTGGATTGTAGTAATTGAAATTCAACGTATATGTATATTCTATATTATCTATTTGTCCTATTTATTCGATTTAAATTAAATAAATGTTGATCTATTGCTTTTGGAAGGAATATATTATTATAAGTTCCTATTTCTCGAACACAATCAACTTGAGTCTTGAGGAGAGAAGTAGGCCTATTTTCTTTACTTCAATCATATTTCCATTCTGACTGTAGCACTCACTTCAATAATGGGAAACACTTCCCGGACGTGAGTGTGAATTGGCTTTTCGTTTCAACAATGATCTCATTTCCGCTTTCAGAATGTCTTCCCTTGCTGAACTGATCCTCTTTCTCAAATACCGTACTATCCCAAAACCTTGATATTTACATCAACAGTAATATTTTCATTGAAATGTCTCTGGCCTCTCAATTCCCGAAAATGTGGGGAAAAACTTTGGTTGATTCATTCCCTCTCGCAGATTAATTGCAATATGCTGAAAGCTGTGAAGCTTTTAAATTGCTCTGATACTGGTATTTGCCAATTTTCAATCGGAATACCTTCGCCAATTTCAAATAGCTACGTGTCAAAGGAAAATCTATAACTTTCATCGATTGCGTAGCAATTCATTCTCAACTGAAGGCCATGATTCCATTCATACCAGTTGAGAATTAATGCGCTGTATACCATTAGCAACAGCACTGTTATTGAAAATGCTTTTAGAGATAATTCGTTTTATCTGTTGTATCTGAGTGCTTTTCTAGCCGAAAATATCTACTTATTTGATCCAGAGATTTTTTTGTATTTATAAAGCCACGAACAATAGATGAACTCCTATAAATTTCGTAATTCATTAGTTTGAGAAATGATAGTGAATTCATGAGAGTGAAACATGGAATAGGTTTCATGGAATTGAACATCAAAGATCTCCACAATTCATCTTACTTCATAAAGAAATTAGAGTTCTTTACGTGAGAGGCGCATTACAGGTTTGATCTTCATTGTCATGAGGCTTGTAAAACCCACTTCTGACGATAGAAAAACTATGACTATTACCGTATGTTCTATTCAGTTCTCTATGTAGGTTTTTAGAAAGCTTTGTCAATAAAATACAGTATATTATTATCAATTTATGCGAGAGATCTCAAAGAAGTCACCATTGACCTAAACAATACAAAAGTGATGATAGATGCTCATGTCCTGATAAAAGAAAATGTGGTCTCTACAGGTCCATTAAAACTTCTCTTATGAATAATATTATATTAAGAAGTTATAGAATGGACCAGTCAACCAACTTATCATGCAATATGGCCGAGAACCTATTCATGTGAAGTGTAAACAGCGTCAAATATAGTTGAGAGTTGATTCAAGTTTTCAATGAGATTACTGGCGCAGAATTAACCCTTAGCGCTGACACAGCTATGTGATTTATTGCTTGAATAATTTCCGCCGTTTCAGGAGCAGGCCTACCAGTGAGTGGGTGGAGGTTCAAGTGCTCAAAACAACTCACCAACAGGCAGCAGTCAATTCCCATTCAACAATGAAATTCGCACCAACTTGAGAGACGGCGAAAGACTTCGAAATTTTCTTACAACTTTGAAAATGAAACTTGAGAGTGGTTGATTTTCAAAATATGGACTACGGAGTAAATTCAATCACCGGTTCCTCGACTTTACTGTTATAAGCGGTCAAATTTACTAGTTCCATGATGATTATTGTTATTATCCACATACGCCTTTCATCAAATCTCTTTGAAAACCGGATTCCTCACCAGGAGATAACAGATAATTCATAATCACAGAATAAGCGCAAACATCTTTCAAACCAAATTAAATGACGATAAACTGGATTAAATAGTACCCACATCTATTAAAAAGTAAGGGATAATTTTCTATTCTGGTGATAAATAATGGATGATGAAAATGGCAAAGATGGAATAATACTCTAACTAACACTGGTACAGTAAAGAATCACAAATTTGAACGGGTAACTTTTTATTCTTTAAAATCTTTATTCTTTATTCTCCAGTCATTCTCTATTCTTCAATATTTATCTCTCTAAAAATTCTCCATTCATGAAAGTCACTTTTGACGGTAAGTGAAGCCCTCATCTGACAATAAAACAAAACAAATAATTAAAGTTATAACAATAGTAGGTCTAATAAAATGAAATGATAATGTATAAAAAATAAAACCGATAATAACAAATAACACAATAATTGTACTCGAATCTCTTTTCATTCATGAGAGATTTTATTAGCAACATCAGATTCCGCTTCTATTATTATATACTTGAATATATTTCTCCAACTTGAACTGTATTTCTGGTATTTAGATGTAATATTTTTAATTGATATAATGGCTTTTTAAAACAATTTCCTATATTACTCTCGTGAATTCTGATAATAATGACAACATACATCTGAATGATTTTCAGTTCATGCTTGAAGTTTGGTATTGATGAACGTTGATTGATATTGTTTATTCACTTATCCATTTATTTGAGCAAGTACGAATAACTTCAAGTAAAGAATCATAAATAGTCCAAAACGTATCCTCTTTCTAAGTTATGAAAAATAATTCAGAGATCAGGCCTACTCTCATATTCCCAATATTGACTATAAATTTCTCTCCTTGAACTGGAAATCAACGGTTTATCAATTTCGAATTCGGAAAGTTGATATGGAAGCCAAAAACACTAATGCCAAAGAGCGTAATATGTGAGAGTTACTTTCGGTCAGCTTATTTGGGTCGCAGTTGATAACAATCCATTATTTTGGAGAAACGCGCTCAGGCATTAATCAACATCAACCAACAACTCATCAACCCGAGCCTTTATGACCTTCCTCCTTTGAGAAGCATGCTTTTGAGTATGAATTGTAAACGCGAATCCCTGCTATATTAATTCTCCTGCACTTGGCAGTTGACCAAATAGAACATTATTAGGCTATTTGCTCAAATGCTGTGTGCTGACCAGTTCACAGAGTTGAAGTGGGATTTGCTAGCTCTGCAAGCTCAACTCCAGAGTGTCGGTGTCGAGCGTTTTGCTGGAAAAGTCGAATAGTGACGTCACTGCAGTCCCAAACTCAAATGCAGACTAGAGGACTGCAGTGGAGTCACTATCTCGACTTTTCCACCAAGCCGCTCCACTCCGACTCACCTTTCATTCTGTACACCTTGGGAACATTTCCACGGCACAATTTCTGAGATTCAAAACTCACCATTGAATTAATTTGAATAAGAGAGCCTATAAGGAGGACTACTCTTGTAAAAAGTGCTTAGTAATTTAGGTTAGAAAAAGGTTGCTCATTAGTCTCAAGACTAGATAGCAATCTATCTTTAAAGAAAAAAACTCACCATAATTACATTTGGAAATATTTTGAAGTTCGATAATATTGACTCTATTTTTGAGTATGAAGAGGTATTCTTGTCTACATGATTATTTCTACACCATACGAGTAGCTAATATACAGAGTGTTTCAGAAGTAGTGTCGAACATTTTAGAGTATTGTTTCTGGATGATAGGAGACTACAAATGTCGTATTTAAAGTATCCAAAACTTAGCGGTTATCCTTATAGCTGCCATTTTGTTTTTTCACTTACGAATTTTTATCTCAAAAACAAAATGTTGTATTGATCTGAAATTTGGCATGAATATTTATGCTATAAAGGACTCAACTTTACAAAATTAAATAAAAAAAATTCGATGTAAATTTTCAAAATGGCGGCCATTTTAAATTTCTGATGGCAAATTTCACGAAATTTCTGAAATTTCTGTACACATTACAGAAAATTTACAAGAGACAAAAAAGTTAGCAAATTGTTTGCTCAATTCATGGAATATTTTTAAAAAAAGCAAAGCTGCTCACCTTGTAAGAAAGGAATAAGACGACACATGAGGTCTCCGAACACAAAGTCCCTCAGAATGTTGCCAATAAGAGTGAATGGCATACAGACGACCCCCAGAAGTAGATCGGAAACAGCCAAGTTGAGCAGAAATAGATTGGTTATCGTTCTCATGCTCTGGTTACGAACAAGAGTCAGGATAACAAGAGCATTTCCAGCCACTGCCAGCAGAAAGATTCCGGCATAGAGAGGGATCTGCACGTTCCACGATCCACTCATTCCTGCAACAAAAATGCAAAATACAAATAGAATTCAATTGCATGAATCGCTTGAATTTGAAACTATTCTGACTGATTATCCTCCTACACGAGCAGTAAAATAATTTCAATGTAGTACATACAGCCCACGTATATTTGAATGTGTTCTTTTTGAACAAGCATAAATTAATAAAGAATAGAATATTTTCCCACGTGAGGGATTCTCACGAGATTGGTATTTCAGATGGAAGCGCCAGCGGATATAAGCTTACAGGAGCCAAGAGTCACAGTTGATGAAGTTTTCCTTTGTTCATCATGAGCTTCATGAATTGTGTGTTGAATCTTCTTTCTCTAGCTGAAGCAATCTCAATGAAAAAAGATAGATAGGAAGGAAGAATAGATAGAAAGGGAATTCTAGATTGAATTTCATGTGAAATACAAAATAATAATATTACGTATATCTGAATTTTGCCATTTTTTACTTGAAATAGGCCTATATCAATAAATAGATTTGATTTCAGTTATAGGTATATTCATTTAATTTGGAGGGTGGCGAATAACTTTTATTCAAAATTTCTATGGTAACGGCTGATATTCTCTTGAATCCTTCTTCAAATATGTTTTTTACATGTAGTATAGATTATTTATGTGTATCACCCTTTACCATAGAAATGTTGAATGAACTTTATTCCATCCCCCAAATTGAATCCAAATAGTATCCAAAGCTACCTAGAGAATAGTCGTGTTGATCAATCATTTTTTGAAATTTTTATCAATCATTGTTCAAAATAATAAACAATAGCAGGAGGTGATTCAGACAAAACACTATTTAACAGGCCATCAGCGTAGGGGTGCCAAATGTTATTTTTTTAATTTCAGTACTTACTTATTTACAATAATGCTATACAGTGGGTAAAACAGCGTTAGCTTTTAGAGTTAATGGATTACTTAAACCTTATTCCCTTCCTACTGTTTTACAAGATGGGAAGATGTAGGGAATTTGTCAGTTGTCCGTGGAAGTGGAAGGGGAATCGGTTTGATATGTCACTCACTATCTCGTAGAACTGCTGAACATTGAGAAAGATTGGGATTCTCCATCATCAAGTCGACTGATGAGGCCTCCTTTGTTGTTGCTTCCAACAGGACGAAAACTCTTAGCAGATTGATGTGTTTTTTTATTACCAAATGAACGACAATTTATTTCGAGAGTGATTCCATACTCAACAAAAAAGCTTGGATGCGAGAAGATTGACGTTGATAGATTTATTCCATTAAATCTCATTGAAACAGTTGTATTTCAAACATAAAGAGAGAACTTTGTAGGTTCATTCTCAAATTTTGAAGACCATACATTATAATTATCTAGCTGATATTATTAGCAAGATCCAATACTTTTAACAAGTATCGAAGTTCAGAAAAGAGTTTAATTCAATTAAGTTGTTTGAAATAACTAATTCTCTCAGGTATATGAAATAGCATCTGCATACAACAAACTTCAATCAAATTTATAATCCGAATGGACTATTGTATCTGTGAATGAAAAAATCGTCACCTCCTCCTCCTCCTCCTCCTCCTCCTCCTCCCTCCTCCTCCTCCTCCTTCTCCTCCTCCCCCTCTTCTGCTTCATTGTACTCGTTCCCCTCCGCTTAACCCCCTTCACCACCTTTTCCTCGTTTTGTGTCCTCAATATTCATTTTGATAATTATATCAAAATTTTGCCCAACAAAATCATGAACTTTGTGAACGGAAGGTCCCGAGACAATTTGCCCCCAAATCATCCTCATAAGATTACTAGAATTCTCGGTTCTGTAATTGTTATTACGATCTCCTGTAACTGAATTTTCTAATGCTCAATTCAATTTCTCTCTACCAATATTTCAGTAGCTGCTTTCCCATTCCTGCTCACAAGTTCATTCACATTCAAATTTACTGCTCCTTCAATTTCTCCAAGAACATTAATACGGGTTTGCTTTACTTGACGAATCTTCTTTCCTTGTATCATCATCCTCCTCCGCCTCTCAAATCTTCCTCTTCACTTCCTCATAAACATTTGAAAAAATCACTCTGTCAGTAAATTACAATATTATCAATAATCCAGGAACACAATAATTCTTAATTCACTTATTCAAATGATTGAATTGGTAGGCTAATGTACCTGTGTTCGTAATCTGTCCGAATTTGAATTATAAAGGGGTTGAGAAATCGGTAGAAAGTTTGATTGAGAAATGAGGAATGACTTCACAATTTACTTCGTCTTCAATAAGTCTTGAATTGATTGAGTTGTTAACGATTTGACAATATAAAGAATATGGGATCTCTACATGAAATCATGATTCTAAGTGCGACCAAGAAGTTAATAACAAATAAATAAACTTCTCAACTGATGATCAAATCATCTCAATAGCTTCCATCTACTCGAGCCTAAAAAATTACGACTATTAGAAAACTCACTCTTACTAGAGGAGTAATAACTACGAACTTGTTCTGAAAGGCCTGATTTTTCTTCACGTCATTGTCTGTGAATCTACTGCTGAGATGACAGAAGAAAGTCCTATGGTGAACGTTCAACGGAGCAGATCTTTTACTGGCCTAGAGCACGTGGACTCTCAGAGAAAGAAGGGAAGAATTCAAAGAATGTCCCATTTTCAGCAATTTCGGAGAATGCTATTATTAATCGGTACCAGGGAAGAAAGCATTTTCTCAGTGGGTTTTGGGGTCGAAGCCTATTTGGATTTGATGTTTTGCATTTCTCATGATCATTAAGAGATCTCACTCTATCACCATAGGCATGTATATGAATGCAAAGAATTCCATTACAGTTCTGTTATCCCAAATAATTTGAATTACGCTCATGAAAAATAAATAATCATTCGTTTGATATATTCATAGACCTTTCAATTGCTTTTTACTAATATCATAAACGAGAATCATTGTTCAAAAATTATCATTCCATACTCGTGTTACGAGAAGCAGGAAAATAAAAAAAAATCATTCATTCTGCCATCAATGCAATCAATGCATTCAACCATTTACAAAGGAGAGTACAACACGCTTATGCCCAAAACTGTTGCTCTTCCAATTTATACTGTACAAACAGTCCAAATTCAGGTTATGTTATATCATCTTACTAAATCACCAATTTTCTCTGCGAAAACAAAAGCAGAAAATTTTTAGAATTTTCAAAATGTAGAATTATAGACTCAAGCCTTGAACAGAGACAATATCATGTTAAATTTTTATGTAAATACTTTAATGAATACGAAGAGTGGTTCAAAATCTAGTTCAATGAAGGATTCCACTTTGATGTCAAATTGTTTCGAATGGAATGAGTTCCAACTAAATTCTTGAAAATTCAAAACTAGGCATTGTGTTATGATAATTATTATTCTTTACTCTTTACTTATCCAATTTATACAATCACTTGTCATATCATTATTCATTCCATTCAATTTCTCCGAGAAATCTCTATCACTTCATTATAATTTTTTTCTCGATGAATTAAAGAAACAGGAATGGAATTGAAGAAACAATAATAAAAATAATCTTTGTAATCCCTCTACTGTCCAAATTTCCAATCTTTTGTAGAAGAAACCCCTGCTTGTCCTTATGGCTGGTTTTCTCGATTCTAGTAGACGTTCTGGTTACCGGAGGCAGGTTACTGGTTTATAGGTAAGTAGATAGGCTTTTGGTAACCTGTATCCAGTAAGTAGAACGTCTACTAGAATCTTGAAACTCAGCTATTAAGACTTAAGTTAATCTTGCTTAATAGATTATATTGCTTTCAAGTTAATCAATACAAGTTGGTATTTGTTCCACTTTTTGGTTTTATATCAATTTTCACAATTTCAAGATCTACTCTATAGTATACGTAGGCTAATGAATTTGTTCAGCTCAAGAAATTAAGAGAATAAGCTATTTATATTATCACTTGAGTTAACTCATTCGAGTTGAGTACCATTTATTAATACTTTTTTCTTGTGTGATATTGGAAACCAATTATAGATATTTGAGCTCAGTAAGTAAGTATTCACGTTTATCATAATTTTTTATCACAGCCCTATAATCTGATCTAACCCTTCATCTATCAAATCAGAAGCACATAAGGCATTCAAAAGGATTGAAAGAAATGTCTATGTAATGCCTCTAGGCCAGAAAGTGGGAGGTTAAACGCATTAGCTCAAATCCTATAGCTTCCCAATACCATTTTTCTGTTCCGTGATGATAAGAATGGTCTTATAAATCCTCTAGTCTCCTTCATTCAGTGGATATGCACTGCAAAAAACGTTCCCTTTGGAGTGTTAACGCTCTCAAGATATAAGTTATCACCTCTCTGCTTTAGATCGAACCGCACTCCCTTTCCATTTTTGTTTTTCTTCCATTCATTGTTGAGGTTAACAATAAATTTCATACAAAGCTCCAGTTATACGATTGCTTAACCAATTAATCCCTGAACTCGATATTTCCAGGTTCTTAGATTCAAGGCAGTTATCACAATCCTGGATGAAGTTTTGTTTTAAACTCGAATGTTTGACATGTTCGAGTTCTATTGCCTGTTAAATGTATTCATAAATAGTTCAATTGTGCCAGATCAGCATATTGGAGTCATTCAAAACTGCGGAATCAAGAGTCACTGATTTTGCAGATATGATGGCATAACTTCTAAGACACAAACCAAGGAAGGCAAAAATACCTGAAACCCATAGAGTTATCTTTGTATAATAACATTTATATGCTACTATAATAATTTTATGTAGATTGCTAATTCATAAATTTTCACATTTGAAACATACAAATTTAAAAGGAACTGAACTTATTGACGTTTCAAAACTATTTATCAAGCCATCAATTTTATTTTGCTCTTCATCATGAACAGCGATTATTGATTAATTAGCTGATTATTAATTAATTTATTGATAATAAGCTGAAATAATGATCATGAAGTTGAAGTTACTGGTTACATATTGACTTTGAAAAGAAATACTGCTATAAAGTGGTCTCTGCCACAAATAGATTATCAACGTGATGGTGCACAGCGTTCCACAGATGATATTCTAGGAAAGGAATAGGTGGAATAAGTAAAAGAGTCCATTCCAAAATGTATTAATTGTTTTTTTTTTTATTTTCACTGGCCAATTTGCATGACCCAAAAAACGCTGCAGGAATCGAAATGTATATTACTGTTGACTCTTTCAACTAGTGCATCTCCCTCTTACACAAATAGAAACCCTCATAGAGAATCTAGTCCATGAAGGGAAACACTCGTACATTGTTCGACCAATTTCATTAGAGGGTTCTCAGTCTACATGTTAGCACTACCCTACTGATTGAAAAACTCGGAAACATGCATTTCACTTGTAAACGAACTCAACTATACTGTAGTTCTGTGAAAAGTACTTCTAGCACGAATATGCAGTACAGGACATTATTTTGACAATCAAGGAGGTTTCTCCTCTCTACTCTTCTCTATTCTAATGCTGCTACTACGTCTCTTCTACTGCTCTACCAACTAACTTCTATCGAACAACTATGAACAACTCTATCATTCACTACTATGTGACTAGTCTAGAACTTTTCATTTTTATGTGGAAGACTCTACTGTTCAAGGAAATTGAATCCATATTGGAGCCTAGGACATTCATTTCATACATCATGGTTGCCATGAAAAAATTTGAAACGTAAAATAAATTTCGGGCTCTGAAATTTTTAATTAAAAATTCTATATTTTCTTGAATATTTTGCGTTTTGTGTTGTGCTTGTGCTTTATGAACTCTTGGACTTTCATGTAACAAAAAGTAATTTTTTCAAAATTCGCAATTATTCTGAAAAATGGATAAAACTTTAACCTAAGTAGAATTAGGTTACACAGGGCGAGGTGGAACTACCTTCTGGTCTCCCCACCGACTAAAGCCATACGCTAGAGAGATTTCATACGAGAAGTACTAAATTTTTTCCAAATTGCTTTTTTGGAGCCCATTAGTTTTAGGAGAAACTTAAGAAATGAGAAAACTTGGGAAATGGAACATTCAAGTAATTTTAAAAACAAAGTATTTTTGAAATGGAAATAATATTCGAAAATAAGATTATTCCAGGGATGAAATACAATATTATTCTCATTTATTTGATGAATAAATTCATTGCTTAAAAACATCTTGAAGCATGAAATAAACACTGTGTACAAATGTGAAGGATATTAACACAGAGACGGGTGTACCTATAATAATAATTAGTGTGCTAAGTTTTGTCATAGGAAAAGTATTATGCAAGTAATTACTTATGAAATGCATTCTCTATGGTTTTGTTTTCTAACCGATATGGCAGCGTCGTACCCCATTCCAATCATATTAATCACTTTCCAATGTTGGATTTGAAGTTTCACTAATGTTATTCTCTCATTACTATAATAACATTAGGCCTACATAATGTATTTACACTACGAGTTTGTTCAAGATCATGACTATCAGGTTTCTAAAGAGTTCGAGTTCCTTAACAAGTTTATTACTATCTCATCGGCTTATGATGCCAGGGAGGCACCACTGTTTCTCTCTGAAAAAATCATCTGGAGAAGAGAAAAGTCGATGATAAAATTCTCTTCGATAATATATATAGATACACAAAATCTTAGTAGCTACTGCTACTCTGTTGGACTTGAGTAATTGAATCACTGGCCGTTGTATTGATTGGCAGAAGTTTGTTTGCGAATATTGCAAAGTTCCCTGCTTCAGTTTGATCGGCTATCAAACATTGCACAGAATTTTAAACAGACTGGTACGAAATTGCAAACTCAGCTTGACCCCTCAGCATATTTGCATCTTCCCCGTCCTTTCCCGAAAACTCGAGGGTACTAGCTACAGCAAAATAATAGTCCCGTAAACTAGACTCTGTTCCTGGGGGAGAGAGGCGTTGGTCGATAGATTAATTAAAGTGGAGAGCTAGTTACGTAGGAGAGAGACTCGTCTCTAACGGAATTGAATTGATCAATTAGCCCAAAGAATGGCCAACCTATTATTGAGAGAGTACATCTATTTCAAAAGCAACACTATGCAAGTTATTAAGGTTGTCACAGTAGTGGGAAAATGGAGTGTTCGAAATACTTCAGTAGTAATGAAGATGAGGCGAAAACCTGCTGGAGAAAGTTGTAACCTATTGATACGAACCCATGAAAGAATAAGCTGCGATTAGGATGACTAATTTTCGAACTCAAATATGCTTCTTTCTCAAGCTCAAGTGAATGAAAAAAAATGATCCAACAAAATTTCACACAAAACGCCCTACTTACTATTATCCCTTTTTTAAGTAACGGATTCATATAAGTACAGTAAATTTATATTGGGCAGAGATTATTATATCGCGAACTACAGTACTGTGATCATTTTTTAATTATGTTGAATTTATCGAAACTTTAGCACATCAAAACCTCACATTCTATCCTGGAGTACAAATTTATTTCATTCTCTCTGAATCAGTTACACCTGTATTGCAGCAAAAAATTCATCAGCAAAGAGCTCATTTTGAACTATTGAATCAAGATAATATTACCAAAATTATAAGAGAATATTGGTTTTCGACTAGAGCGTGATTGTTGTATCATACATTGACGACAGCAAACTAGATTTTTTGGAAACCTTGATATAATAAAATTCCTCTGTTAATATTCAAGTGGATTAACTGAAAACTCCAATTTGCTTTGATGTCGAGCTGTACATTCTACTGTGCATTGTTCATGTTAGGCATTTGAAATAACGGTCTGATAAGAGTCTATTTATTGTAAAATTCGCTCTCATCAGTGATTTGATGGTATTTCCATCAGACGAGTGATAAATTAGACTTGAAATTATCAAGTTATGAAGGTGAAACCAGCCCTTATGTTTCTGGGAGTTGATATCATGGAATAATAAAAATCATGGCAAATCCAACTCCGGCTACTTGACTTTCTGTCGTTTCAATGTTAGGCGCGTTGCATATCAGAGAAACGCATTTCATGAAGCATTTAATGCAACCGATAGATACCATTAACCCAGTGCAGTGTCCACTGAGTTTCGTTGAAATGCGTTTCATGAAACCGAATTTCATGAAACTAGAAAATTGGAACTCATTGACATTTGCTTTCACGTTTCCGCTCCTTTTTGAATATTTTTGGTTTGTTTTTCGTTAATAACAAGTATAAAAAGCATTGCATTCCAAACTAGTGTCGCAGATGAAGCTGGAGCTTTTAGGCTCTACTCAGACTTGGAAACTCAAATCGCGAAAACTGAGCAACTCGGATAACAAACATGTGTTTTCAAATGATCACGTTCAGACAGTACGGTTGCAGGATCGTCTGAGAGTCATCATTTGAAAACACATATCCGAGTCGTTCAGTTTCCGCGATTTGATTTCAAAGTAAGAGCCTAAAGTAACTGAAAATCCTTATATTTATCAGGATCACCATTCATATCATGAGTTAAACTCAAGCAGTTGTATTATCGATACCTAAGCAAAACATGGAATGAACAAAGTAGATTCGTTTCTCACTCTTGTTTTTCATCCACTACAGCAAAATCACATTTCCTTGATTGGAATCCATCGCGAAACAGATGAAGAAGTGGTACATGTGGGAATGTGAGAACGTAAACAGTTGCATGAAAGGCGTTCCTTGATACCCGTTACTTTGGTACGCATCAATTTTCTTCAAACCCCCCTTGAATCGTTTCTCAGTAAATGCTACTCAAGCTACCCCATCCCAGACACATAGTTCTCCATCACCCAATAATATTCATTCTGTGAAGAATACAACCAACTGAAGGAGAGTCTCAGTAATATCAATCTCTCTGAATATCAGCTACCTGGAATACTTTATTGCCTCAGCCTGAAACCGTTATCACCAGCTGACTCCTCTGCATATTAGTCTCTCCCTGTATCCTTTGACATAATTTACTTTCCCTGGCACCAGAAAATTTCCTTGGAATCGCTTACTCTGAAGTAGTTGCTTGAAAAGAGAAGTAAACTTGTCTTTGTGACAATATAAACTTGAATGGGAGGCTACTTCATCACAAGAAGGAAGAATCTGGAGCATCAAATTCTCTGTCTTCATAGTTACAGAATGTTCTCACGAATAGGCAGAATAACACTGTGATATTATGCATATCCATAATACTCAAAATCCCACATATTAACGACAATAAATCTTAATATAAACATAATGATCAGTTATATCCTTATAGCCTACATATACCGTATGTGTAATATACTATTTTCTATTATGACTATTTTAACAACACTCCAACATTGATTAAAAATCTTTGCCTTTTTTTATTCGGTTATCAGGAAGTTGAAATGAATGTTTTGCGAAAACCTATTGTGTCTCTGAGAGGTGTTAGTAGGTGTTAATCCATAACTCTACATACTACCTCTAATAAAATCTGTGATTGTGTGTTTTTGAGTGTGTATAATATTATGTACTGTTACCTAAAGTATAATTCTCTTCTGAGTTACAATATTTATTTTCAACATAAAATAGTGGTATGATATTCGTTTATTCAAGTATTTCTCTAAATGTACGGCTGAGTGGTGAGCAGTGAACATTAAATAAGCAATATTTCTTAATAAAAAATTTTCTCTCATTCTCTCTCTCCTTCTAACTGGTAAGTATTGAAAACTTGATTAAGCTATGAATTCTCATCATGTTTCATGAATAGGTGGAATAGTAGCATGGTAAGACAGAACAAGAGTGATGATGAAATACGTCTGGTTTTGAAGAGCTGCTTTCCAATTACAATACATATTTATATTCTAATTAATGATACGCTACAAAAATGATAAACAAGTTGAAGAAGAATATCATTGGGAAGGACAGCGTTTACTGTAGAGAAGTAATATCACGTTGTTTGTTTTACAGTTAAAAGGCAATGGATGTTTAAAAACACAATGCTGAAGTCTTGTCACTATCTCTTTTTAAAAATATAGTCACGTCACATAGAAGCACACTCCAAAGTGAGTGAAATTTAATTTCCTTTCAGCACGCGTTAGATTGAACATTTTTCATCGGAATAACCAGGTGAACTGTAGGGGTCACGCCCTCATGAATAATAAATACTTATCACTTCAAGTAAAATATGCAGATAGAGAGTGAATTCATTATTTGCAGGAAGATTCTCCATAATATTTTATATTTTAATTCTTGCTTCAATACCTCAGCGTTCTTGAAAGACTACCGTACGCTGATACCTTTCCAAATATCACAGTTTGAAGATTATCCTAATAAGAGGCATTGAATAACCAAGCTTATAAGAGAGATTTAAATATAAGGAAATGTCTCAAGCAACTATTCAGTTCAAAAAGGATTTAAGCTGCTTGTAGAGCTCTGAGGTTCGTTTGCACTGATCAAAGCAGCTACGGCGAACTTGTTTAATTGAAAAGCAGTACTAATTGATATCAAAGTGAAACCGCTTGTCCTTCTTCAATAATAATATTCTCCAAGAACATTGAAAGTTTCTGACTTATTTGTTTGGATGTGTTTTAATGTTAAGTTTCACTTTACTAGAAGAAAGGGTTTATGGAATTACTCATTTCATTAAGGTTCTAATCAGGTTCATGAATGCTGTAACTGAATTAAATCAAAAATAGATTTCTTTTATGAAAAACATGGAATTTTAACTGAGTTCAGTCCTATTTTGTTATCAACTCAATTATAAATACCCTGCATAATTATGAATTCGATTTGTCAAGATACAGTTAGAGCAAAGCGAACTTTAGTAGTCTAGTGTGAAAAATAATGTTTCACAAATAAACAAAAATATTTTTTATAAAAATCCTACAAATAACTAATGTGAACTGCTAATTTTCACTAATGATTCAAATATTCACAGTTCAACAAATATTCACAAACTATGACATGCTGTTGCGTAATATTTAATTATAATTATTATTGCTTGAAGAATTCTCGGTATAAAAGTGTGATACGCCATGGCGAATCGTGGTATACTTAACGAGTCATCGCTGGGTATATTTCCTATAGGACATATACTCGGCGATGACCGGTTAAGTATACCACGCTTCGCCACGGAACGGTATAATGTACTCAGATGTCCTAGTAGCAGCGATCCAGCGATCCGATGACATTTAAAGATTTGAAAAAGTTGCAGTTTCGAATTAGAAGTATTAAGGTATTAAGTATTTAAAGGTATTTTCTCCAGTAACATTTGTAATTGGTCTGGTCTGGGCTACGACATGCTTTCGCGAGCAAAAAAAATGAAAAATGAGAGACAAAGGAATAGAAGAGAAAATTATTTCTCGAGCTCGTCGAATTTGTTTGACATCGTATACAGAGGCAGCTGAAGAGGAGAGCCCAATAATTGGCATCCGCATCTTCTCGTATTCATTTCTCAATAAAAAAAGTTGAATCAGACAAGCAGAAAATATGGTGCAGCATTCTAATACACACTGTTTTCATGTAATGTCAGACAGTGGATAGAATTTTAATGGAAACTGCTATTTCTCACTCTGACCCTCATGAAAAATATGACCGGAATGAAATATCTTTCCAAACGAACAAAGAGCTAGAAAGGACTTGAGTTCGTTCCGTTGTTACTAGAGATTTATGCATCTGAATATTTTCGATTATTCTGAGATGGAATGAAATATAGACCTATTTTGAAAATACCACATCCATCCTTATAAGCAAAGTAAACTTTTCCATTTTTTTGGTGGTTGTTTTTCTTCCTAAATTTCGACTCAGTTTCGATCTTGCATTGAAATCTCTCTATAATTACTCAAAGTTCGTAATGGCTGATCTCTGAAATCTTTTTAGGATAATGCACGCACTAAGTGTTCTGTAATCACTGATTTCTCCTCCACAATAAGATTGACGCCATCTAGCTGTTCATGATCCAGTTTTAAACGATAATAATATTATTCATATCATACCATGATCGACACTTAACACTACCAGTTCATGAAAGCATACCAAAATACTCACCAAGTACCAAAATTTCTAGAGGAAAGAATGGTAAAAGTATTCGAATTATGGAGTGGTGCGTGGCCGATGGTGATAAGCGCTGGTCTGATCATCCAAAGCCTCCAAGATCAAATACGGGTAAGGGAACGGTTTTTGACAAAGGATAGAGACGGAGGAGACGAAAAGCCGTCGGTCCCGACTATCTAAAAATAGTCGTCATCTCTCATCATCACTCCTCTCATTACCCACCTACAAGCCTACAGCTCATGTGGGCATCACCATCAGAAAAACATTCTGTGGGAGAAACGTCAGTGGAAATATCTAGTATATTCGTGATTCTAAAATCTGGAACTAGAATCGAAAAATTCTCACTTGAAATACGTATTCAATGTTTATAAGATCGTTTGAATAAATTCAATCTTCAGGAAAAAGAAGCAGGAAATCATTCAAAACTCCTCCAATTCCCAAATTTAGTCACATAAATAGGCTAAATTATATCCTAAATATTGATCTTCAATGTTTTTGTATCATAATAGTGGACTATTATTTTCAATCATCTCCATGATATTAGGCTACTCCACGGACACTAGAATACACGGTGAAGTTTATGAGTAGGATGCACATATGACTGCTGCGATTATGACTTGGCTATGAACCGGTAACCATGGAAACGTTGAATAAAACTTCTCTATTTCAGGGTAACATCACACTTCTCAAAATCTACGCTGGAATATGCGCGTGTACCAAAGCGTGTGTCCTATTATTCATGGCTTAGACCATGTATAGATATGTATTGATATAATATATAGATATATATTCTATACATGGTCTAAGATTCATGGGATACCGTGTCCATAACAGTGATGTTACGCTGTTGGAGATCCAGTCTTATATTTATGAGAAGAGGTTTTTGTCACAATCGATACTATAGACTGGAACTTTGGGTGTAACAACTGCAACAATCAATCAATTTATTTATTCACAGCAACAATACAATACAATTTTCATCAATAAATTTTTAGTAAATAATACACATATAATAATAAATTACTCTTAATAATACCCGCATACATCAGCAAAGCTAGCCTTGTGCGCTGATGGCGCACACAGTATTTTAAGAAATGAACCACCTATATTGAATATCTTACTATTTTTTAGCACTTCAAAAAATATTTTTTTTATTTAACGAGATTAATTCAGCGTTGGCAATTAATTTTATTTTATTATTCTTTTTAATGACACACTTGGCTCATGAAAAGTCCAATTTTAACTGTAACAAAATGTGAGAGATCATTCAATTAATAGTCTAGGCTGAGTAGCGTCTATTGAGGGAACGCAGAGTCACCATTCACCAGATGACCGAACGCGTGAACTAGAAGTCCAACTGCATTGACAATTATTAATCCAGTTCAGTAGTTTCGCAACGTAGCGACCGGCTGAGTCAGCCGACAGATTCAACAATTTGATCGCGTACTGATCTAATGAAGACGTTCGGTGAGGTGAGGCATTGATCGTCCTGGTGAGGAGAGGGGAACAGCAGCATTTTGAGTGGTGAGGTTGGTAGCATCATCGAAGGGAATGACTCCCCACAAGTCAAGTTCGAATTCGAAACAAATTCTGTCACCTCTCACTCCAGTTTCTATAGATTAACTGCGAACTCTCTTGAAGTCAGTTCGAAATTGCTGTCAAAAGAAAGGACACAACATTTTCCCGAATTGGAAACTTAATCCACCCTAGGGTACAACTTCAAC
Organism: Laodelphax striatellus; assembly: GCA_017141395.1. Classification (NCBI taxonomy): domain Eukaryota; kingdom Metazoa; phylum Arthropoda; class Insecta; order Hemiptera; family Delphacidae; genus Laodelphax; species Laodelphax striatellus. The sequence goes on from CM029531.1 coordinate 27,359,912, forward strand.
AATATTGATTTAAGATGAACTCAAGTTTCCAAAAATTACTTATTCACTCACTTATTTGGTCTAACCAATCTATAATATCAATAGGCCCTAATACATATATTGTGTTGTATGAATGAATAAAAATTTTTAATTTAAATCAATTGATAGATTAAATGAAATGAGGAAGAATCGAGAATAACTCAGGCTGATTTAATGATCTCCTTGTAAAAAGTAATCTTGCATCCATATTTTTTCCTGGTATTATCTAATTTGAAAACTTAGGCGGCCAGTTTTGTATGATTGTTTCTCTTTTAGGAAAAACTGTTGTGGATCACTTTGTATTGTCAAATAGTTATAGGGTAGCTGAAATCCCTATCAATATATTACTACTTTTTATAATATTTCTTTACTGCAACTGATGTTTAATGAGTGATACAAACCGAATAAATCAAGTGAAAAAGTGAATCAATCAGCTACGTTCTCTTTGAAAACAGTGGTTTTTTTCAATCAATTTGTGATTAATTAGAAAACTCAAATAAGATAGAGAGAGATTTGAGTGGGAAAGACTCAACAAATAGAGAGATGAAAAATTTCAATCAGTTCATAAGTAAATCAACCATTCTCATTTCTAATTCAATTGATATTTCTTAATCAAGGATATAATGAGAAATTATATAGTTTAGTAAATTGTATAGTAAAGTAAATAATATAGTTAGTGGCGGCATTATTGATGTATATTATTCATTGCTCATTGTTTTTCCTCTCCTTTTATAGGCCTGAGCGTTCTTTGTATATGATAATTAGGCTTCAAAAAATTGATGAAACACCTTGTATGCTCGAGATATCATTCAAAAAGCTGTTCTGGAGTTACATAAACTCTTCCTGGAGCAAAATTGAAAGTGAGTAAAATAATTTATTGAGCCAAACTTGTGAAAGAGATCTGCTGGTAGAATATTACTGGGGGTGTGAATGGTGTAATTTCCAAGAAGCTATTACAACTGGGAGAAGCTTCATAAGGCTTGTTAATAAAATTTGAGTGACATCCTGCGATGAAAATATTCTATTGAGAGAAATCTCTCCGGAAATTATTTATCTTCAGATTTCTCATATCCGTAGCTCACTTTATTCATGGATGAGGCAAGAGAATTCTTTGAAGCGTGAAGTAAACAAGTTTCTGAAATCAAATCGTGGTAAAGATTGATGAAATAATAGAAAGGCGTTCCATAGATCAAACTTTCAATAATGGAAGAACAAAAACTAAATTTAGCCGGAAGGCTTTCGAAACAAACTTTTGAGCTCGTGAAAATGACAGATGGTCGCTAACTTTTCTTTGTATCGACGAGCTCGGTTTTCCAATTGTTAAAGAGTCTATAAGTTCTCATTGTCCATTACTCAAAATCAATTTTGAGAATAGAAATATTACATTCCATCTCTTGAAACATTCCTTCACTCGACCATTGTTAAAGTTTATATTCCAGGAGAGAAGATTTTAAAAACTAAAATTCGTCTCTCTTTCTCATGGAAAGAGCTCTTGTCAATGGAAAGGATGTCCTTGGACAATGGACACCCTTGACTAAGAATAGGAACTTATAATATGTGCAAACTCCCACGTTTCATGATCATGAATCTCAATCATATCAACATTATCACATCGAATAATTATATTGTTGAGTTATCAAGTTTGTTACTGTATTCGTAAAATTTATAGAATTATACTTATAACTATTGTAATTTGAAATCTTTAAAAAATTGACATTTTGTTATCTGCAAGAATTAAGTATTGTAGTCCAGTAATCTAATCCCTCTCAACCACTCTTTTTCTCTCCCTTTTCTCTCTCTCTATCTCTTACACCTTTCTACTGAAAATAACCTAGATTTCTCAACTAATAATTAATATATTTGCATTGAGGATTCTCTTCTAATTCATTTACACATTTTACAGAGTCAGAATACAGAAAACTGTACTTTCAATATAATTACAAATGTGATCATTGGAGGTCTATTAATTTGATGAGAATAGCTCATGTGATTAATTAATCCCGAAGCCGGTTAGCATTTTAATCGTGCTCCTCTTCATGCAAAGTGTTAGTTCTATTCATCACTTAATTCTCGAGATTTCGTTAAAGCCCACGCAAAATCACAACAGTAGCAGCGGCAGCAACTCGCTCTTTTCTCGAAACAAGCTGATGACTGCCTCCTGCCGCCTGCCGCCCTCTCTCTCTTTTCCCAATCTCTCATCAAATCCGCTCAGAATGCCACCCGCACTAATAAGGAAGACCCCCGCCGGTTTAGACTCAACCAATTACCCGCCACGGTCGACTGCTCGATAAAAATCTTCTCTTCAGCATTTGTCTTTGCTCGATCGATAACTCATCTGATGAGTGCAGCTTTGTGAATGGCAATTGGAAACTCATACTAGAATAGACAATAAAAAACTCTTTGAAATTCATAACTCTGAGATTCTCTGTAAATCATAGATGAAAGCTCAAGAATTACGGCATCTCTCTTTTCATAGTGTCAATCCGTATTCGAATGTCTGAGATCGGCAATCTACTCTAGATCAATCTAGAATGTCAGATCCTAGCAATCTTCAATTATCTGCACTGATGTCTAGTCAAATCATGCTCTGACAACCAGAATCTTCTTCTCCTCCCCTCTAATCCCCCCCCTCACTATCGTTCCTCAGTTTTCCTGGAACAAAGTGTACCTCTATTCATTTGTCACGATCTCTCCACGATAAAAGAGCTTCTGACATTTCATTAATTCGCGAAGCTGCATGCTTCTACTTTTGTCAGCACTTATTTGTATCTTTTTTCATGATATTTTCAAGATTCTGCGGGAAGAATGGCTTCCAGGCTTTGCTCCATTGGGACCAAAATATTTCTAAGACATTATGAAGTATAAAATACTTAATATACATTGAATACCATAAACAAAATAATCTATCACCAGTTCAAATATTGTAATGTTCAGATTAAACTTATTTCTCGATTATGTAATGAATATTGCATTAAATTTATCTATTTATATAATTAAATAAATAAAATTTATATAATTATATTTCAATTTATACGAGAAGTATTGCTGCAATATCCCTGGAGAGGGTATACGAATACAATGCTACATAAATATTATTATAATAATCCCTAGCTAATCTCGATGTGTTCCTGAGAAATAAGGGAACTCAGAGGAAATTATTCATGGGATGAATTCGATTGTTTCAATTCAATTTATCACTTCAACGTGTTACTACTGTAGCATAGAATAATCAAATTGTTTCAATAACTGACAGATTAATATTTTCAGCTGTAGACATTGAAAATTTTGATTCAACTCTGAGAATATGACAAAGTTCCATTGACCTTGATTATGCACAGGGTTAAAGATCATGTCAAGAGACAGACGCAAGATACACTGGATTATTGATGAAAAAAAGCATTCTCACCCTCGAAGTTCCCGAATTATGAGCACAGCTACTCGTACTCTCCCATTGAAAAATCAGTGGGAATAACTCAATTACATTGAATACGATTTAGTAATTTGTTATGTGTGATGTGATGTTGTGGTATTTCTCCATAATGAATGAAAAACACAAAGATATTGTCAAAACCACTTTTTTTAGAATTAAATAGTAGACTCCGGTTACAACGCGGTTGAAGGGACAAACCGTTTCTGAGCGCTAAAACCGGAGTAGCGCTGTAACTAGAGTTGGCAATTATCAACAGTGGATATGGTTTTTAAGACAACCAAACGCTAAACAGCTATGTCAATCACTATACCATTTTATTTTCTATAATTGTGTACACTTCTTCGATGAATAATACTTAATAATATTTTTTTCAAGTAATCATTAATAGTTTTTCAGACTTATTGCTATTTTTTCGATAATGAGCTTTCAAGCTCTTGATGACTCCTTAGTATATTGGCTGAATCACACTCGTACAATTCGGGGGCAAAAAGATGAGTTTGATATTTTTCAGCTCGTTTATTTTTGGATGTGCAGTGCAGTTGTTCACTAGTAGAGCTATTCTTCAGTTTTTTTGTATCAAACTCCTTATCCCAAGTTCTAATTTTCTGTTCAAAAATCTCGGAGGTCATCCAGGACTTCTTGTTTGTTGTATACTTGACCGGCAATTTTTTGATGGATTTGAAAAATCATGGATTTCTTGATTTTTCAATCACTAGAAGTTTACGTTTTCCAGTACCTGCCATATCGGCACAGAAAAAGACAGTGATATGCTCTTTCGACAACTTCCCACCAATACACTTTTCTCCTCTAAATTTCGAGGTGTTTTTAGGAGCGAGTCTATAGAAAAGCGTTCAAATGACAACGCTTTCTGCTTTGCCATGTTGTAGAATACAAAAACCGAACTAAGAGACCAGTACGAAAATAAAACGAGATGAACTATCATTGAAAAATCACACGTTGCGCACGACGGCTGTCAGTTTACTGACAATGTCCTGTTCACAAACTTTCTTTTCAGAACATTTAGGACCGTTACGAAGTGGGTAGGGGTGTTCAACCCCATTCAACCATCTAGTCGGGGAAATTCCAAGAGGTAGAAGAAACTATTCGATAAATAACACTTTTGTTCAGCCTATGGTGCATTGTTTGAGAATAATCCAGTTTTTAGGATTTGACACTCAGAACAAAAATATAGCTATGATACATGCTGTGGAAACAGCGCTAGAAACGGAGCTACACCGCATTGTAAAGGGATCTGAAATACACGTGATTATAATTATGGAAAACTGGCCGGACCTGTCTAAAAATAGCGCTGTACCCGTATTAGCGTTGTAACCAGAGGCGCTGTAACCGAAGTCCACTGTATTAGAGTACCATAGTATTACAGTACTCCAGAAGTACAGCTGAGGATGTGGCAGGTTATGCCATGAAACCATGGTAGTGTAATTTTCAATTCAGAAATAAAAAGCGGTTTTGGCAACATCTTTGTCCTTTTCTTTCATTAAATACAATTCTCCTTATAAAATAGGGTTATTCACACTGACAAACAGCCATCAAGCATTCAAGTTATTGCTTGTGTCTTAAAAGACCACTTGCACTTAGTTCAACTAGTAAGCTCTACTAGTAAGCTCTAGTATGCTCATTCTTCTTAGAGAAGAATGCCAAGCTTTTCTAAGTGTGCTGTATAAAAATAAATTGCTTCACATTGGAATTCCTGGGTGTAACTCTTACCATAGTCTCTCCTAAGCTAAAACAAACAATTCGCAGCAGTGATCGGTGTACTGTGATAAAATAGGTCATACTCAAAGTAACGTTATTGGATTCTAAGGTAGTTCAATAACAAACTCTCAGAGGAGTGGAATTTCTTCAACCAAGATCAACTTTGGGGTGACTCTTCTGTCTGATCAAATCGCTGTCTTAACAGTCATATTGGATGATAGTCAGAATCGATGTATTCTTTAATTCATGTCAGAAATACATGTTATGAGGAATAAGAGGTAGTTTTGCGATTTGGTGATTAAAAGTAGTTTTGAGATTTAAAGTAGATATGGGTTTAACATTTTAGAGTAGACTCTAAAATGTATGTGTTGACTCCGGAGAGATGCTTAAATTGATGCGTTTACACTACGCAGCATAACTTGCTAATCATTGTAAAATTCAACAGGAGTTGTAGAAATTCTGCTAAAAATTTATTATTATTCTTAATAGTTTAATAATAATTATTAGTTGTATAATTAATTAGTTTCATAAAAATAGTTCTTAATAATTATTAATATAATAGAAATAGGAATAATAAAAAGTATAATTAAAATAATAATTTTGGGATTTATATAGCAGAATCTGCTACAAATAACATTCAGTATGGTTGAATGTAGAAGAATTCCCAAAAATCTCAGAAAAGTCCGAATGAAAATTTTGAGAAGCGTTGTTAAATAAGGCAAAATTGGCTAGTGTGTGAGCAGATTAAATTATACATGAAAAACTATCGATCTCAATCCCTATCGTGAAAAAAGAACAGAGAGAATCATCACAACTTGTTAGAAAAAAAAGAGGTTCGTAAAGAGATGATCATCATTTAACAAGAAATTGTATATTTTACACCTCGCTAGACTTTATAATTTGATGAGTTTATGTGGAGTAAGTTTAAATGATGAGTCGAGGGCTCAACTGTGGCTTGTACGAGAGAACTATCCCAGCAGGATAGAACGTGACAAATACAACGAAAGTTTTGTGAACTTTATTTGCCCCAATGAACCAATGTTGATTTTGACTGCTCCACGGTGGAACAGTCAAACTGATATGCGAACAGAGTACAGAGAGTATAGAAGGAGAACGAGAAATATTCTATCAACTTTAAGTCTATCTGATTCAAGCCTATTGTATATTCGTTGGTAAAAATAAATTGTTGAGATTTGGGTTTTAATAAATAAACAACCCTCAACGAAGTGTCTAGTCTGACATAGAATTCATTATGTCTATGTGACAATAATTTTTTTTATCGCTATTTTATCCTCCTATTTTACTTCCAACATAAGTAAATAGAAGTTTATGAACGAATCGTTGTCGTAAAGGCATAAAAGTAATATTAAAACATCAGAGAAAGAAAATTGAGTGATAAGGAAGATAGAAAATACAATGTTGATTGATTGATTGATTGATTAATTGCCTTTATTAAGGGCGGAGTTAGGACTCCTGGTCCTCTCTACCACACAACCCTTAATGTTGATGGAACGATTAAGGTTACACTTGATGTAGTGCCTAGTATACAATCATTTTTATCAGCGGTAATTTATTTTCTTATTTTACTTCCAGTAGGATTCGACAGCGTCTTAATTTTTAATTTAATAATAGCAGATTCAGTTTGCTTCCCATAAACAGAAGCATACTAAGAATCATAATTACAGCAATGTGAAAGTACAAAAGTAACACCAAAGACAAAACTCTAACGGTAGGCGTACACCGGTTAGTCAAGACAAGACAAGACGAGATTAGTCACGTTTAGTCACAGTAATTCACATATTTGCTTATGAAGCAACACACACCGATTAGTCATTGCATCGATGTGTGCTGCTTCATGAGCAACTATGTGAATTACTGTGACTAAACGTGACTAATCTCGTCTTGTCTTGTCTTGACTAACCGGTGTACGGTGTACTCTTAAGTATTTAAGAGCGTAGGCGAAGACAACCAACTCAAGCCTCTCCGATTTTAATCGATTTGATACTGTATTTCTGATGAAGCGAGAATACTCTATCATATTTTAAATTAAAAATTGTATTCGACTCTACTCAAAGAAGAATAAACGAGCAGGAGAGTGTAAAGAATGTATCAGGAGGAATGGGTATTCAAAATAGAATATGGAGAGGAATTTAGCCGCTGGAGAAAAGAGACGCAGTGGATTTTTTGCGCGACAACGCATCCAATAAATATCTCATCCCATCTGTTCGCTTGCGAAATATTGCTGAACGCAATATCATACAATTTTTTGTTTAGGCTATGTACACATGACGACGTTTGTCGCTCGGTAAGCGCCGCGTTTGTCGCGCGTTGGAAATTGTGATACCGTACACATGAGGGCGTCAACCGCGCGCTTTGTCGACGTTTTCATGACAGCAGGCATCCGGCAGTTCCACCCACGGACTCAGTGCGAACACATGGAGTTAGAGGAGCTTACCTGTTTGTGGTTATTGTACCGTAGACACAAGGCTAGGCGTAGAAGACAAAGGCAATGGTGGGTTCATCCTCTAATAGATGACCGGTTAACCATGGGTTCATTTGTGACTCTATATCCAAAATTAAGGGAATACCCCAACAAGTTTTTCAACTACTTCCGTATGAGTATAAGTACATTTGATGAACTATTATCTTTAGTCACTGAAGACATATCATCTTGTGAATGTGTTGTGAGGGATGCAATTTCACCAGAAGAAAAACTCGTTGTAACATTAAGGTATTGTATTACAATTTATTACAATTCATATCACTGTATACGTTCAAATATAAAAATGACAACAATATTTTTTATCAAACCTTTTGGAAAAAATTAGCCTAATTTACAAAGTCTTTTTTTAAAAATGTAATCTCTGAAGTAATGTCGAAAAATTAATGCACTCACAAAACACAAAGCAAGATCAAAACACAACACAAGACCAGGGCTCAGATCACCTTTTCACTGCAAAAGCGAGCGTTTGACTGAGTGCATGTGTACATTCCACATTGGAATAATGCCAAGTATAGTAACTTCAAGCGCGCGACAAACGCGGCGGTTGATGTGGAAACTACAAGCGCCGCGGTTGTCGCGCGCTTTTTCAAAGCGCCCGACAGCATGTGTACGATCCCATTGTTTCTATGTATGTGTCAAACGCGCGCTTGACAACCGAGCGACAACCGCGGCGTTTACCGAGCGACAAACGTCGTCATGTGTACATAGCCTTAGAAAAAAAGTAGGAAAACAGTTCAGTAGAAACAATTATGTACTTAGGCTAAAGAATTTACATCCGAAAAAATGGTGAATTTAGGGAGAAAATAAAAACATTATTTTGAAATAGGAAAATGAAATGATCATTCAATGTAATCGTATTTCAATTATACCCTACCACTACGATCAAAATTTACTTTTTTCTGTTGTTATACCCACTGAGCTAAATATTATCTAACTGGAGGTAGCAGTGGCTAGGACTGCTATACGAGACCCGTGTTCCACCTACTTTTTTTATCATGCCCTAATCATTTTATGATTAGGCAACATATGATGTCCCCACTGTTTTGCCAACCTAACAAAATTAGGTGAAACATAATTTTGTTAGGTTGGCAGTACAGTGGGGCATGATAAAAAAATAGGAGGAACCCAGCTTGTTCATTCATTGCTACCTCCAGTTAGATAATTTAGCTCAGTGGTTATACCCATATAAGGGTTTCTTGGCTTGTGCGTGCGTGATAGGGAGGATGATGACGGGAGATTCAGAATGGACCTCCAGCTTTAAATAGGTTCCGATTCCGAACCAAATAAGTGAAGTGATCTTTGGTTCAAAAATCACTTGAATGGTCATCCTTACAACGATGTGCAATGTGCAGGTGCACTTCTCTTGTCCAATTTGAGCGATTTGATGCCGGCACGTCCACGAGACAAAACGCATCCAAATGTGGATCAAAAATTTATAATAATTGATGAAGAGTTTAAATTTTGGATACTTCTTAGATGATAATGAACGGATAGGTTGTACCTATCTAGGTGTCAACCAACCCTATCCTGCACATTGCAACCCTATCTAAGGTTGCACTGACAATTAGGACAATATAGTTGTGGGTGAGTTCGATAGAATGCCCATTAGTCAAGGTTTCATGAACCCTGTTTAAAAAATGTTTATTTCTGTTGATTTGAACGGTTTTAAAGCCTCCCAATTTCAAAGGAGAATTTCTGCTGGGTATATTCACAGTTGAAGAGAAAAATTCCGACTAAAGTATCTTCAAATTGATCATGATATACTATTATTATCCTCTTTTTCAATTTCATTTCACCTTGCTGTTAGAGTACTCATCAAGAGCTTGCTGACTGACGTTTCATCCTGTCAATGCTCCATTCTTGTTGAATATTACTTATCATTTTGCGTAAAAGTTCCCCAAATAAGGTCAGGAAATCGAAAACATCGATCATTGAGTCCTACCTTCTATTTATATCCCTTCCGTTCTGTAATGTTCTCTCATTTTCAATCAAGTATCAAGCAATCATTTACATAATCATAATGTACAATTCTCATGGATGAAATATTGCCATGAAGCCTAATGATTGAACTGACCTAACCTAACTTAACCTAGCCTATACAAAGAATTTTGAAATCTCAATTCAAATCTTGTTCACATACACTAATGTTAATATTGTTCTACATACACACTAGCTGCAGTGGCTACTTTAAGATTGTTTTATGAATAATTATAATATATCTGGTATTCAAAACCAGTGGTGCCCAATCCCTAAGCCTCATGACCCACCCCCCCCGAATTTAGCAGAAGCCCCCCCCCCTGAAAAATGCGGAAAAAATAAGCCACCCATATTTTTTCTAAAGCTAAAATATTATGGAATGCCCAGATAGATGGGGTCGGGGGTCCTCCCCGGAAATTTTTCAAATATCATTGTCAAAAAGAGCATTTTATGGTCTTTTAATGTTAGAAATCTTGATGGAAATTTATTCTATTTTATTTGGAAAACGTTACAGAGTGGGGCAGAGATTTTTACTTATTTCAGTTGCCTGTCCTGAAGCAATGGCTATGATCGCTGGATTTCACGATTCCAGTAGAGTAGACGTTCAGGTTACTTGATACAGTTTACCTGAAGTAGGTAAACTGAACCGTGAGACCACTTACTTGAACAGGTTACTGGCTTATTCAGGTTAGAGCAGAGGCAGGCTGCCAGGCAGTTAACCTGCCTCCAGTAACCTGAACGTCTACTGGATCGTGAAATCCAGCCATGGGAGAACAAAAACAAAAATATATTTTTTCACCCTGCATGAAAAACTAGAATTCCATTCTTAAAACTTGGCAGTGATAGAGGATTTCAGCCCACACGATTTTTCTGTTCAAAATATATTTTTCCTTTCTGTTTCCCTCAAAATATATTTCTAACTTCAACAAAATATTTACCAAGAAACAACAATAAAATGAATACTTGAGAAGATATAAGAAAATTGAGAGCATGAATCCAGGATTTTTTTTAAGGTGGATCTGAGGCCAACGAACTGGTGGAGTGTAGAATTTGAAAGCTAAAGGTGAAATTTGTATAATAGTGGAGCTATTGAAGGTTTCACGCAGAAAAATTTCCCTACCGAGCAAATTTTTTGTGCAATGTTCCTTGGTACTTGGACAACTCTAAAACAAAAATTTGGCCTTGTAAACCTAAACCTCTTGATTAATGCAGGTGCAACGAACTTCGCTCGTTTTTCATTCAACTGCAATTTCCATCGAAACAAAGCGTCATCATACAGAATAATCATCAATAGGTACCATTGTTTTAGTAAATAAAATTTCAAAGAGATTGGTGTATAATTCATCACTGTATGCCCAACGATCAACAAGTTACAATTTTTCAAAAATGTAGTAGATTTTTCGAGAAAAACGAAAATTACAGTATGTTCAGTTTATTCCCGTTCACTTTAACAAAAGTTAGGGGCGTCCTAACTTTATGATTTTGATCTCTTGGAGGATTTTTTCGCCTCTTCATACCAAAAATACCCTAAATTTAGTGCGGTAGGTAGATGGTTCATCTGAAACAGAATGATCCAAGGAACAATAATCATTTAGGAACTTGCATTACAGGTACGTAGAAATTTGTTTTATATTGAACAAAAAAAAAGGGATCTCTTGAAATGCAAGCATATTTGTTCATGGCTGTAGCTCAAAAACTACATAAGATAGGCAGGCCAATTTGGTCTCAAATTATAAAGAAAAAATTGTACAGAGGGATTTTGAGTTATCGTGTTATTGATTTTTGAGCTACCGTGTTATTGATTTAGTTGGTAGATGATATGAGCAATCAAAAATATAATACTGGAAGTTTTTTTTCTGAAATCTTCTACTTTTTAAAAAATGTTAACTCGTTACTCATTCGACATACAGTGATGAATTATACATAAATCTCTTCGAAATTCTATTTACTAAAACAATGGTTTCCATGATTTTTCTGTATAACGCTTTGCTTTGACAAAAATCATAGTTCAATGAAAAGCGTGCCGAAATTTTGCGATTGTTGGGGCACTCTACATTAGGCATAAGGTTTACAAGGTCATGATTTTGTATTTAAGTTGTCCAGGGACTAAGGAGTATTGCACCAAAAATTCGTTTGGTTGGGAATTTGTGTTTTTTGGATTCAATGACTACTATAATGCATTAAATTTGCATTGAATTGTGAAAACAAGTACACTGTCATGTATTTTCCATCACTTTTATTTATTCCTTCAAAACTCTACTCATTCCACTGGAGTGGATATGAATATGTTGATTATTCCATATATTCTGTGTGTGCCAATCTTACAATAATTATTTACTATTTGAGCATTACCAACAGTTTTATACTATGTCCCACCGATGAAAATCAATTTGTTGACTAGAGAATTAATCAATGTCTCACCTTTTACCATGCAAAAAGGGGACCGGGGGTTTACCCCCGGAAAATTTTCAAAAAAGTACTCTGAAATTATATGTTTTTAGAAGTTTTAGACATCATTATTTCAATGACGCAGTCTGCGTCACGACCCCCCCCCCCTGTGGGCACCCCTGTCAAAACAATATAATTTCCTCCATTTAGTATAATATAGCTTTTCAATGACGTATATGAAAGTCCAGACTGTATCAATTTAATATCCACTCCAATTTCCCGATCTTTGAAAGCACATTAGTTTGTGAATCAAAGAAGGATTTATATAAGATACAAGCAATATTTACTAACTCTGTTCAACTAATGATGACTGCTTCAAAATAATTTCCGGTGAAAGATTTGCACTTGATTTGATGGCAAGATTGTCTTGTCATTTTTTGAAAGAGCATTAATCTATCAAACAAAAGCAGCATCTTCTCCTACAAAATATCAGTCTGACTCTCCACTGTTATCGGAAATGATGACAAAAGCAATTCCTTCCGAATGTCAAAGAGCTACTCGCCAATCACAACCGAATGGATTGGATGAATTTCGCCCGAACAACTCTCCAAATAAATGTTGACTTGATTGAATGAATCTTCTTCATTGATGTACAAAGTAATTCCAAATCAGTGATGTTCAACGATGTGGAAAGGGATCATTCAACATCGATATGAAAACCGAGCTTTGATGTTCTGTTTTCTATTGGTGATGTTTCTTTTGAAAAGTTTCAAAAGAAGAGTCAAGACAAAACCCTTTCTCAACACTTCTGAGAGCGTTAGAAAGAGAATATCATCTACAGAATTATATTTCCTCAATTTCTATTTTATGTGAATTAGTTTAGTCTGCAGGGTTATTGACAGTTGTAAAAATGTAGGAGTATAAGGTCTTCTACTTCCATGTGCTTGGAGAGAGAAAGAAAATACTTGCTAGATGAAGAAAGAAAATCATCAAATATGTGGATAATTTATTTAATCTTGCAATTAATAAAAGACAGAAACACGTTGACATCTGCAACTTGAATATTCATAGCTAGCTATATCATAGCTAGCATACCACTATTAATAATCATTTAAATGCGCGTGCTTAGACATTTCATAATTCTAAATTACAAATCTTAATATTAGAGAGAAACGCAGAGCAGAAGAAAAGTTATGAGTTCTACTGTCAGCGAGAATATTTCAAGTTGGAGTATTTTGAATAATGGAAGGACTTTTCAACTTGTTTTTCTCGGAAATGCACTGTCACAAAATAAAGTGACTTGAAAGTGGCAATGATAGATCAAGTTCTCTGGAAATTTCCAGTACTATTCAATTGAGACAAAAGTCTTCCAAGAGCAACCAAGAAACTGAATGCTTGTCAAAACGCGCATCTCAGCCTGCTCTTGAATATTTCTCGCTTTTATTTCCATCGTACGCCGTGGCGAAGCGTGGTATACTTAACCGATCATCGCCGGGTATATTTCCTATAGGACATATTTATATCTATTTCAATGTATTGAAATGGAATAAAAAATCGTTTATTAGGCGGATTTAGAACAAGCAAGTTGCCTCTGCCACTTACCTTAAATCATCATAATTTATTTACTCATATGATACACATACCGACTATATTCATCATAGTTTTTTTTCTATTCTATTAATGTTTCAATTTATGAATACGTTCCTTATCACTGTAATTTTTTAATCATTCACATTCTTTTTGAGTATACACCTACTCAAACCTTTTTCCAGAATTTCTTGAATTAATTCAAACAATTCAGGGCAGTATTTTTCCATTTCTATGTAGATAACCCGCAAAACGGACCATAACACAAAACCGACAATTAGCATAATTTAAAAGTATATAATTTCTAATTTTTTATTAATTTTAATGAGAAAATGTGTTACTATCATAAAAAGGGAAGATTAGTTCTACTGCTAGTAGACATAAAGAAGTAGTGAATAATATGTAAACTAAAACCCTCAAAATAGTTTTCTTCTCTATAACTTGAAGGACTATGACTTCATAATAATTGACTAGCAGGTCACCCGTGCTTCACAACGGTGTCTCAGAAATTCCGTTGAGGTTAAGGTTAAAAGGATATTTGCGTAAAATATCTAATCCCTTCGTGCACGTTGTTGGAGGGAGTTTTAAAGATAATTATGATTCTCAAAACCCGCTATTTTACATGTTAACTTTGAGATAGAACCCGGAAAAATGTCCATGATTAGGCCTATTCGATTGATGGAAATTTAAATGAGGTTAATAATTGAAAATTTGGGTTACATTTTTGATGGAATGAGTATCTCAATGTTTTTATCATCCTTGATCATACCTTCGACATCCAAAGGCGGCCCTATATGAAGGCAAAAAAGGCGGCGCCTGGGGCCTCGCGTTTTTCAGGGGCCCCGCACAGCCGTGAACCACGGCTTGGAAAATTAAATAACGCCAGTTGAGCAGTAGGAAAAATGTATATGATATCATAATTTAATGACACCTTTACAAAAATACAGGATTCACAGTATCTATAGAGTTACTGTCCCTAACTCTTTTTTCAAACAGACTATTTTAGATTTATTTCAGGTATTAAGAGAGCCCCGCTATTGAACTTTGCCTTTGGCCCCGCGATTTCTAGGGCCGCAACTGTCGACATCTTATTTATGAAAAGAGTTTCGTGCCCAATTTTGGAAAGTTTTTGATGCGGTTTGCGGCAGAAGAAAGATAAAGAATCGATGTTTTGAAGGCTCTATTTGTTTTCAAAAATAATCATTTTAAATGGGAGATGTTTCATGTTTGATAAAAACATGAAATAGTTTCCTGTGGCACTATCTGTTGGCATAAAATGTACTAAATTATTAAATCCCTTGAGTGTTAGTTTGTGAAATCACACATAGATAGAGCTTAGAAGATCATACAATAGTCATCTGTACAAGGTAGAATTTCATTGGTATGACTGAGCTGCTGTCAGCTGCAGATAGACAAAATAGCAACTAAGTTATCTGTTGGAACAGTGCCTCCCACTCATGTGAAGCACTCTATGACAGTATGTAGGGCTCATTTTTTTCCCGCTGCCGCCGCCATACTGTTGTCAAAATTTTTAATTTTGATATGGGATTGCAGGCAAACATAAACCCATTTACTCATTTTTCAAACTCATTTTGAGAAAAACAACATCAAAAATAACTTTTCTAACTAACATAAAGAATAGTTTCTCTATTCTTGGTATTCTTCAAATATTTCGAATCATATGAAAAAACCTTGCCTCTGAATGTATATATCTTCAAGTTTAGATAGATACATTGCCTCTAAATCATCACATTTTCGCTATTCTATTCAACCAGTCAAGATCTTCGATTCTAGGCAGCTGGCTAAAATTTATCTTCACCAAGAATGAACATTCAAGTACCCATAACATGCAATAGTCTGACATTAATATGTGAAACAGATTTTATATAGGCTACTGAATAAGAGATGTGAGGTAACTGAGTAATTTATTTAGGAACCATTTCGTCTTATTACTTTTCTGGTGGTGATCTCGCTGAACAAATCCGGGCTATATATCAAGTAGAGAACGCGTAAGCTATAAATGAAGAACGAGTAGGGGCTCTTTCTCGTTTATCCCACCGTGTTTTTTCTGTTTCTTGAGAATAGTCTAGTGAATGTATTTTTATGTGTTCTCTAGAACACGAACTGTACTCTTTTTTCATAATGAAATTGAGGTTAAAGAGAATTTGAATATGCTCGAAGGTTTCCATCAAAACACTTTCTGAATAAATACTAATCTCAGCAGGAGTCTTTTTCAAGTTCAAGATATAAACAGAGTGAAGAGTTAAGCTGTGAAAATGTAAAGGTGATGAGATTATAAATGAGCTGAGTAGAGCTGAGTAAATTTCTCTTTGAATAATCACTCCGAAATCAACAGAGTTTGTTCCTCAGAAATTCCATCAATTTTCAATCAACCATCCAACTTTTCTTTGGGAAACATTGTTCACAGTATTAAAGAAAATGGAAATCCCTTTTTATATGCAAGGTTCAACCCTCAATTAACGCAGAGAGCTGTGTTCTGATGAACTTGAAAATTCTGATCACTTGATACGATATGAGTAAGAAACGGAAATTGAATTTAATAATTTAAAACCATTGATAGCAATATGCCTTAGCCTTGCCAATGCCTTGCCAATGCCTTGATAGCAATATCCATTCTGTTCCAAAAGAATTCATTGTAAACATGTAAGTTTCCGTGTGAATTACGCCTCATTTTTCGCTGAAGAACAAGCAGTGCGAGTAACAAAGTAATTTGAATAAGAAAATGAATACATGAAAAATTTATGTAAAAGTAATATAAAAAAAGAAAAATAAGATCAGTGGGGAAAAATGGAATTTTTCTCAAACAGCGTACATTACATTAATCCTACTGTTTCAACGACTGATCAGACAAGATAAGGTCAACTAAGAATAAAAAGATCGATAGGAACAGTGCCGAGATAGAATATTGAAGAAAATTATTTGAAGCCTTTAAAATAAATAATTTAATATTCCTTTTTCATACTTTCATCTATCATCTTTTAATCATTTAATTCAGATATTGTTGAATTTTATCTACAAGGAAAATTAAAATTGGATTCAAATCCATTTTACTTTATTACATTATATAAAATAAGAATAGAAACATTATACATATAACTATGTGTATTAGCAATATCACTATTGGGAAACCCATTATTTTCATGGTAGATAATAGTTCTTACATTTTCCCAGAAATAATCTTATGTCAACCCTTCCTATTAGCCAACTCTTCCCACCATTATTTTTTTTTTCAGTTATCTGCCATTTTGTACTTTTCCATTTATTTATTTTCTTTAATTTTCTATTTTGTTCATTTCTTTTAAATTAAAAAATTTTATCCTCTACCTCTTTCAAAATTTGAGATAATAAAACATCTATGTTAACGAATATAACTCATTCAATTTTATTCTATCAAAAATTAACTATTTTAGAAAATACAGAATTTTAATAATATCAAGAGTTTATTCTTTCTACTCAATTTGCCATTTGGAAAATGGAATAGCCTGCAGAATCCAGTCTCCTTTATTTCTGTACCTGCGAGCCCTAGAGATAACAGAAAGTCCCTTACCACTAGGAAAGGTACTTTCCTTTTTTCAGTATTTCTGCACCGGTTTATCAATCAGGTCTCAGCTGTTCCTATTTTGATGTGTCGAAACCAAAGAGGATATGAAATTTTATCCTCCTTGGTCAAAACGTCTCGTTGCTTGATCAGAAAGAATACTTTTGAAAAGCTTGTTTAAGGGATGCTTAAGGTTAAGGTTTGGCTGAAAACATTAGCCAATTTTACAGTACCTTATTGTTATAATTTAAGAAGAAAAATATCCGTCAAATCAATATTCATAGCTAGAAATCAATTTTGAACATTACATAAAAAATAATAGTACAATCCAAGTAAAATCTATATCAATCATACAATTTTGTATTATTGTAGTACATTAATTACAATCCAAGAGTCAACTACAGATTTGTATGACATCAATAAAGGCTATTCGCATCTTTCATTCGATGATTGGTTTTTAGGAAGCAGGGCTAGAGTTAATTGACATTACTATGGCCGTTGAGAAAAATTTCAACAAAGAAGTTTTAAGTTCATGAAATCTTACTCCAAAAAGTTTTCTTCCAACTGGAAACAAAGCATTCTGTATGACCAGCGACCACGAAAAACCCTTCGCTGTAACATAGCGTGCAGTGGAGTAGCTGGCCTTAATCCTCAAACACTACTTTAATAAACAACAAAAATACGCCAAAATGTTGATACTGTATCTTGTTCTCACACTGAAATGGAACAAAGTACAAATATTTTGGAAGGAAAAATTTCCTTTAGTGAGAGGGTACTTCAATAAGAGAAGGAGGACTTTACAAACAACACTGTGTAATCGAATTTTAAAATTCATCAATTCAAGTTTAATCCAGGCTGGAAATTTCAAAAATTAATTACGAGTGGATTATTCCTTCAAATATTATTCTTGGTTCTTCTAATCTCTAAGCATTAATTGACTTATTCGAGCTGCACCCCAAGCTTCATCGATTTTTCCAAAAGTTCACTAATTCAAGGGGAGTTCAAACCCATAGTATCATTCATCCCCATCTTTCATAAAATAAATACTTTTTTTTATCGTATGGCATTTTATCGGTGGGGACACCCTTACCTAGGGTTCCACCTCGCCTAATTGCACAATTTTTTGTGTCGGTCACCCATCCGAGAGCGGTCTTGAATGTTTGTTATTTAACCACATGATAACTTAGCAACCGCTCTCACCGAGTGACCACTGATATTACTATACTCTGTATGAGATTTATTAATCAGAACAATACTTCTAATTGGCAGATGGGATGCGAGAAACGGCTGGAGCTGTAAAATTAACTCGCTTATATATATACAATACTTCCAATACAATCTTTTATACTCATAATATTTATGAGAATTAGAATTTAAAAAAATATATTGATTGGATCATTCTATATTTTAGGGAACAGTTTCATTCAGAGCTTCACTTTTTCAATTAAACATCACCATAAATGTATTCTGAAAACAATCAATCATTTACATAGGATCATTCTATAATCATTTTGAAAAACAATTTTATCTAGTTTACCTTTAATCATCACCAAAAATGTATTCTGAAATCAATCAATCAATTTACAAAGAAAAGTACAATAGGCTTATGAGCAAAACTGAAGAACAAAATGAAAGACAACTTGAGAAAAGTTTTTTCCAAGTGAGAAAAACGGACAAACCTTTTGAGGTTTCCTGTCTTCAATCCTTGTTCATGGTATATGCTACTGATATGTGTGTTGTACTAAATGGATGAGATGTCACAGCTCCTTAGAAAGATTGTGTGTGAGTGTCCGTCACAATTTCACAGTTGCATTGACATACTCGACTGGACAGTGCGACGACCGCGTCAGAACCAAGACTGAGGTCGCTTGCTAGCGAGTAGAGTCGGCGCTCAACGCTCAAACTCGTCCTCCCTCATCCCCTAACCACCACTCAACCACCTTCTCCTCCAACCCCTCCAATCGTGTTTCCATAACGTGAGTGCTTTGAAAAGAAGCACTGGCTCTTTCTAACCAGTTCACTGGCTTTCATATTTACTTAGAATTCATGCCTACAAATAGTTAGTATTCACATGTTGTAAAGAAACATTTTAAGGTTTCCAGGGATTTCCATCCATCAACTTGATTTTTCATCACTCAGTTGAAAGCAACGTAACTGAACCTAAATTATTCAAACGTTATATTCAAAGGGCGGTAAGATAAATATTGTGTAATGATGATCTCAACAATATAAGTTTTAGCCTGACACAAATCAGTGTATATAATTTTGCCGCGGCCAAGTCGCCGCAGGACCAACTCGCCGCGACCAGCTCATGCAAGGACTGATTCCCCCGGCATTTCATTTTTGTTACCACTTTTCAGGGATATTTAGCTGCAGCTAACGATTCGACATGATTTATAAATTAATTTTTAATCAATTAATGTTATCAATTAATTAGAAATTAGTTATCATTCTCTATTCAAATTTTATTATTAGTTTGATTCTTGACATGATATTCGGTCTTTTGTCTACAGTTTCCCTTGTGAGAGTCTTTCTATATCTCACATCCATCTGATTACACTTGACATTATTTCACATTCGATCTTCTAATTTCATTCAATAAAAATTCTTAGATGAGCTTAAGGTATTTTGGTGAAAAATCAAATGCAGACTGCTTGTATGCTTCCAATCACCATATTATTTAAAATTCAATTCTACAATAAATTTTGCAAACTCAAGAATGTTTAATTGTTTATATTGACTTAACTAGTAGGGCCAATCATATATATCATCATCCTCCTCATCCTCAGATTAGCGATTAACATCTTTTAGTTGTGTTTTTTTCAATAAATTAGTTTGATTTGTGAATTAAAAATTAATTTATATATCATGTCGAATCGTTGGCTGCATCTAAATATCTCTGAAAAGTTGTAATAAATGCAATGCCGGGGGAATCAGTCCTTGTATGAGCTGGTCACGGTGAGCTGTCCCATTCCGTGTTTATACTATATCTACAGTCTACAGGTACCTAATGTCCAATATGGAATCTACGAAGTAGTGGCGAAGCGTGTATACTTATTTGGTCATCGCCGGGTATATTTCCTATAGGAGATATACCCGATAAATATTGGCGATGACCAAATAAGTAGCCTATACTACGCTTCGCCACGGCTACGAAGAGAGACGAATGAGCTCCTGTCATCCTTCAGCTCCATCACAATCTACTTCCCAAAGTAGAACTTGTCATACTATTTTTTTAATTTGGCGGATGGCAAATTAATGGACGTTTCCATTGGAATGGATGATGTTCAGTTGAATTTTTTAAATACGTCTTTTACATGTTCTATACAGTATTTATGTGGAAAAATTCAACATTATATCACCCGTTACCATAGAAACGTTAAATGAAAGTCATTCGCCATCCACCAATTTGAAAAAATAGTACCACAGGAAAAGGTATTACCAGTCCTGTATACTCTCGTTGGATGAGTAAACGCTTGTCGCTTGTTGACCAGCATCACCAACTAAATCTCAGTTCTAAGTTTCCCAGGACTCAGTAGCCTAATATCTCAGTTCAATTATAACTCATCTTTATCCTATCCTATTATATTAAGCGAGCAATTTCTGTATGTTTATATGTTTGTATGTTTATATGTTTAATATCGGGGTACCGAGCTCTGCTCGGGGGTAGGCCTACAAAATGGGAGTAGGCACAGGAATGGAAATTTTAAAGGAAAAAAGGAATAAAATTGAACTATTTTTTAAGTACAGCCATCAGTCTTATGCACTGAATCATCATTGCACTATAAAAAAATCAATCTCAGCTTTCGAAATATTATGAATAATCGAGTTTGAATGCATATCATTTGAAAAATCGCACTTATAAAATTTTGCTTCATAGAAATAATAATATGCGTTAATACAGTAGGATCATTTTAACTTGTCAGAAAACAGCTTATTCAAGGTCAGTGAACGAGCGTACATCAAGCAGCTGTTTTCTGACAATTTAAAATATTCCTGCTACAACAATTTTTAGCTCAGCTGTTTTGATGAACTCTTGACGATTTTTCTCAAATAGATAAAAACAAATCACATGTCTAAATTCATGCCTCAAATTTAAAAATAACAATACAGTACAATATGGAATATTTTCAAAATTTCTAATTCCTTTTAATTTTCTATAGATAAATTAAAATCAGAAATAAAAAGGGGAATAGGAGCAGCTTATGTGTTTCGATATTTTTCTCAATTCTAGTAATAATTGAACCGCTGGTTTTACCAAAAAAGTAAGTGTAGTTGTGTATAGCAGGAGCCAATTAACTTGTCATAAATCAGCTGATCCAGTAATAATTAAACAGTGATTTCGACACAATAATCAAAAGGCTTGAAAGTCTTAAAGACCTTTAAAGTCTTTAAAAACCTTTTTAAAGAAGACCTTTCAAAGAATAACTTTTTAAAAGACCTTTTCAATAATCTGCGAGATTCAGCATTTGTAGGTTAAGTATTGTGATATTGCTCTTTGAGACAGCTGATTTCTGACAAGTTGAATTGGATCCTGCTATATTTCGCGAGTGATCATGTGATTGGAATGCACTGTCTCTGCAGCTGAAATAATCTTGTCTCACTCCCACACTCACCGCTCTCGCTCTTTCTCATCATTTACAGCCGACGGAAATTTTTTTCTGCTGTCTGCTGTAGTCGGAGATTGCGTTCGTATTTTACATATGGTCAGATGATTGAAACGAATTATCTCAACAGCTGATAATTATAATCTTCTCTCACTCGCACTCACTCTCTCTCAACATCAAGAACCGACGGAAAATATTATTGTTTCTTCTGTCAGCTGATTCTCTGTCACTGTCTCAGCAGCTGAAATAATAATCTTGTCTCACTCACACACTCACTCGCTCTCACTCTTTCTCATCATTTACAGCCAACGGAAATTTCTTTCTTCTGTCAGCTGATTCTTGAAGGATCAATTTCTCCTTTTTGGGTCCTTCAGCGAGTTATCCCAGGGATGAGACCCAGCAAACTAATTTTGTATCACAAACCTCCTATATTCCAAATTTCATCAATCATTAGATTTCGAGATCCGTTGGACATACATATAAACATATAAACATATAAAACATACAAATATAATAGGATATATGTTTTGGATCTCGAGGGCTCCGAATATTATGATATTGCGCCGGGTCATCATCAGAACTCTAAAAAGGAAAAATTGATCTTGCGCTCAGCTGACAAGCCTCCGTCGGCTGTAAATGATGACATTCAATCACATGATCACTTTTTGGTAAAACCAGCGGTTCCATTACTAGAATTGAGAAAAATATCGGAAACACATGAGCTGCTCCTATTCCTTTATTTCTGATTTTAATTTATCTACTGCACTGCCCCTGCACCCCTGACTTCGCCCCATTATCTCCTGAATGTGAATTTTCTTGTGTTGGAAATTTTTTGGGTTAGTAATTTTTCTGGTTAGAGATTTTCTAGGTTAGAAGAATTCAGTGTAAGTAATTCAATGGGTTTCATGGGCTTTTCTCCCTTCACCCCCCTGAGGGCTTTGATACTCCATGATCTCCTAGAGGACTTTTGAAATTTCCAAATTTGGGTTCCAGAACAGTTATTTGATTTGGTCATGTAGCATAATACCTGGTATCCAAATAAGAGAAATACAGGAGTCTTTGACATGTCCCCCAGTTCCACCTCTGAATATTTTTTTGGGGGCAGGTGTCATTTATATTAGCTTTTCAGGCCCAAGGAACATTATTCAGACCTTGAAAACTGCACTACTATATCAGAAACCATTCAAAATAGACCCCAAACATTCATTGAGATATTGAAAAAATGACCAAAAAAAAACAATTGCCCCCCTTGATCCCCGTTGCTGACCCAGTACAAAATTTATTATTGGAATCGAAGCATATTGAGGTGCTTAACAAAAAAGTTCCTTTTCACTTTTGCTCTAAATAGTCAAATAGAAAAGTTGAAAAAATTGAGGAGACCTGGTTGTCATAGTTTTGGCTCTCGATGGTTTTAGGTACTCATGAGAACAAAATAATCATTTCCACTGTTCCACCTAAGCTGGGAGTGGCATAGAATTTATGTTAGTAGGTAACTCTCCACTGCAATCTTTGTTGGGTGGGGGACTAAAAATTTCCAAATTTGAATTCCAAAAACTTTATTTGATTTGGGCATATTGCATATGTTTCTGAATCGCCTTGATGAGGTGAGTTCAATGATGTATGACACAGTATTACCCGGTATCTAAATAAGAGGAATACAGCCGTCCCAAAATTTGCCAAATTTGACAAATGTCCCCTGGTGCCCCCCTGAATATTTTTTTGTGATACATTTCTATGGCCATTCTGAACCAAAATAGACCCTAAATAAATTTCCAAAAATTGGCAAAATGACCAAAAAATACAATTGCGCCAGATCCCCTTGCTGATCTAGTCCAAATTTTACCATGGAAACCGAAGCATATTGAGTTTCTAAACAAAAAAGGGCCTTTACACTTTCGCTCTAAATAGTAAAATAGGAAAGTTGAAAAAATTGAGGGGGACCTGGCAGGGGCCCCCCTGATGAGAAAATTTAATAGTTTTGGAATTTTCTGAATGGTTTTGAGTACTCATGAGAACAAAATGGTTGTTTCCACTGATCCACCTATGCTGGGAGTGGCTTAGAACTCCCACTGTAACCTTTTTGAGGACTAGATTTCAAATTTGAGTTCCATTTGGGCATATAGCATATGATTTCTGAATTACCTTGATGAGCTGAGTTCAATGATGTATGGCACAATAATACCCGGTATCCAAATAAGAGAAATACAGCTGTCCAAATTTGACAAATGTCCACCGGTGCCCCCCTGAATATTTTTGGGCAGATGACATTTTATGAGGTCTTTGGGTCCAAGGAACAACATTCTGAGCCCAAAACTGCGCTAAAAATCTAGAACTATCGAAAATTGACTCATCAAAATCTGGCAAAACCTGCAAAAATGGTCAAAAATCAAAATTGCCCCCTGGTCCCCCTTTTCCCAACAGGTTCGAATTTTATCACATATTTCGATGCTTTCCACAATCTGAACAAGTTTTCCTCTATCATTTTGTTGTAAATGTATTTGAATTGGCAGAAAAACTTTGGGGCCCCATCCCCTGAGGGGACTCGAAGGTTTTGGAGTTTTCCTGTACCTACTCTTGGCCCTCTATCTGATGAGACCCCAGTTTTATCTGCGATTAGCGGTTTTGGCTGTGAATTTTGGAAAGAACAATTTGGGAGAACCCATAAAAATTTTATTATTGAAATCAGGGTATCTCCAGCTGCTGAACAAAGTTCCTCATGACTTTGCTGTGCAATGAGCGGTTAGCTTTGCAGAAAATCTTCTTAGGGGGAATTTTTGTTTTGGAGTTTAAATACTCTCGGTTATCTAATGGTGACCCCAGTTTTTCTCAGCAATCAGCGGTTTTGGCTGTGAGTTTTGGTCAGTGAGTGAGTGAGTGAGTGTGTCACTAGAATCTGTACTATTATATGACTCGCACTGCTCGGCAGGGGCTTCGCCCCCTGCACCTGAGAGCTTCGCCCCCTTATAGTCTCTGCAAATTTACCAAAAACGTTCCATTTGATTTGGGCATGTAGCATACCTGTTATCCAAATAAGAGAACAGGAGTCTAAAAATTAGTCGAATTTGACATGTCCCCAGTTCCACCACTGAATATTTTTTGGGGGATAGGTGTCATTTTTATTAGCTTTTCAGGTCCAATGTACATTATTCAGACCTCAAAAACTGCACTACCATATCAGGAACCATTGAAAATAGACCCTAAATAAATTTCCAAAAATGACCAGAAAATACAATTGCGCCCCTAATCCTGCCCTTTGCTACCACAGTACAAATTTTATTATTGGAATCGAAGCATATCGAGGTGCTAAACAAAAAGGTCCTTTTCATTTTTGCTCTAAATAGTCAAATAGGAAAGTTGAAAAAATTGAGGGGGACCTGGTGCCCCCCTGATGAGAAATTTTAATAGTTTTGGAATTTTCTGAATGGTTTTGGGTACTCATGAGAACAAAATAATTGTTCCACCTATGCTGGGAGTGGCTTAAAATGTATTTCAGTGGGTACAATTTTTTGAAAAATTGGTAAAAATGGTCAAAAATGAAAATTGCCCCCCTTAGTCCCCCTCGCTGACCTGGTACAAATTTTATCATAGAAATCGAAGTATATTGAGGTGCTTAACAAAAAAGGTCCTTTTCACTTTTGCTCTAAATAGTGAAGTGGAAAAGTTGAAAAAATTAAGGGGGGCTTGTTGCCCCCCTGACAAAAAAATGTCATAGTTTTGGAGTTTTTTCAATGAATTTGGGTATTCATGAGAACAAAATAATTGTTCCACCTATGCTGGGAGTGGGTTAAAAATGTATTTCAGTGGGTACCTCTCCACTGTAATCTTTGTAAATTGGGGGACTTTGAAAATTTTCAAATTTGAATTCCAAAACATTCATTTGATTTGGGCATGTAGCATATGTTTCTGAATCGCCTTGATGAGCTGAGTTCAATGATGTATGGCACAATAATACCCGGTATCCAAATAAGAGAAATACAGCCGTCCCAAAATTTGCCAAATTTGACATATGTCCCCAGTGCCCCCTGAATATTTTTTGGGCAGATGAAATTTTATGAGGTCTTTGGGTCCAAGAAACAACATTCTGAGCCCAAAACTGCGCTAAAAATCTAGAACCATTGAAAATTGACCCATCAAAATCTGGCCAGACTATAAATAGCCAAAAATGAAAATTGCCCCTGGTCCCCTTGCCGACCTGGTTCGAATTTTATCACATATTTCGATGTTTTTCCACAATCTGAACAAGTTTTCCTCTACCATTTTGTTGTAGAATGTATATTTGAATTAAAACTTTTCCCCTGAGGGGGGACTTTTTGGTTTTGGAGTTTTCATGTACCTACTCTTGGCCCTCTATCTGATGGTGACCCCAGTTTTCTCTGAGATCAGCGGTTTTGGCTGTGAATTTTTGTAGAAAATTGAAATTTTTTTCAATGCCCCCTGGTCCCCCTTGCCGACCAGGTTCGAATTTTATCACATATTTCGATGTTTTTCCACAATCTGAACAAGTTTTTCCTCTACAATTTTGCTGTGAAATGTGTATTTGAATTGGCAGAAAAACTTTGGGGCTAATACATCCCCTGAGGGGGGGACTTTTCAAAGTTTTGGAGTTTTCCTGTACCTACCGGCCCTTCTAATGGTGACCCCAGTTTTTCTCTCAGATCAGCGGTTTTGGCTGTGAGTTTTTGTCAGTGAGTGAGTTGTCACTCTCTTTCGTAAGTTTACTATATAAAGATATAGCAGGAGCCAATTAACTTGTCATAAATCAGCTGATCCAGTAATAATTAAACAGTGATTTCATACAATAATCAAAAGGCTTAAAAGTCTAAAGAACCTTTGAGTCTTTGAAAGACCTTTTTAAAGAAGACCTTTCAAAGAATAACTTTTTAAAAGACCTTTTCAATAATCTGCGAGATTCAGCATTTGTAGGTTAAGTATTGTGATATTGCTCTTTGAAACAGCTGATTTCTGACAAGTTGAATTGGATCCTGCTATAGAAAATTATAAAAGGAATTTGAAATTTTGAAAATATTCCATATTGTATTGTTATTTTTAAAATTGAGGCATGAAGTTAGCCATGTGATCTGTTTTTATTTATTTGAGAAAAATAAGAGTTCATCAAAACAGCTGACCTAAAAATAGTTTTCAACCCATATTATTATTTCTATGATGAAGCAAAATTTTACAAGTGCGATTTTTTAAATGATATGCATTCAAACTCGATTATTCATAATATTTCGAAAGCTCAGATTGATTTTTTTATAGTGCAATGATGAATCAGTGCATAAGACTGATGGCTGTACTTTAAAAAATTGTTTAATCTCATTCCTTTTTTTCCTTTAAAATTTCCATTCCTGTGCCTTTGTAGGCCTACACCCGAGCAGAGCTCGGTACCCTGATATCCTATTATATTAAGCGAGCAATTTCTGTATGTTTGTATGTTTATATGTTTATATATATGTTTGTATGTCCAACGGATCTCGAAAACGGCTCTAACGATTTTGACGAAATTTGGAATATAGGAGGTTTGTGATACAAAAATTAGTTTGCGCCGGGTGTCATCCCTGGGATAACTCGCTGAAGGACCAGCGACCACATAATACAAATAGACGGAGCATTCCTATTACTTCAACATTACGGGTGATGAAGCCAATTTCTGATGCCTAGACCTAAGTAAGATGGCGGCGGTTCACATGAGTGGGAGAGAGACAAGATTATGCCAGCTGTTTTCTATCTCTCCCACTCATGTAAACCGCCATCTACTTCATAGGCGCCAGAATTGGCTTCAATACTAGCCTGAGTGCTCCGTCTGTTGTATTATGTGGTCGCTGTGGGACCCAAAAGGAAACCGATCCTTTAGGAATCAGCTGACAGCAGAAACAAATTTCCGTCGGCTGTAAATGATAAGAAAGAGTGAGAGCGGTGATTGTGGGAGTGAGACAAGATTATTTCAGCTGCTGAGACAATGCATTTCAATCACATGTCATGATCACTCGTGAAATACACAACTACACTAACGTTTTTGGTAAAACCAGCGGTTCCATTACTAGAATTGAGAAAAATATCGAAACACATAAGCTGCTCCTATTCCCCTTTTTATTTCTGATTTTTAATTATCTATAGAAAATTAAAAGGAATTAGAAATTTTGAAAATATTCCATAATTATTGTACTGTATTGTAATTTTTAAATTTGAGGCATGAAGTTAGCCATGTGATCTGTTTTTATTTATTTGAGAAAAATCGTCAAGAGTTCATCAAAACAGCTGACCTAAAAAAAGTTATCAACCCATATTATTATTTCTATGAAGCAAAATTTTACCACAAGTGCGATTTTTCAAATAATATTTCTGATTTTAATTTATCTATAGACAATTAAAAGGAATTGAAAATTTTGAAAATATTCCATAATTATTGTAATTTTTAAATTTGAGGCATGAAGTTAGCCATGTGATCTGTTTTATTTATTTGAGAAAATCGTCAAGAGTTCATCAAAACAGCTGACCTAAAAAGTTATCAACCCATATTATTATTTCTATGAAGCAAAATTTTACCACAAGTGGATTTTTCAAATAATATTTCTGATTTTAATTTATCTATAGACAATTAAAAGGAATTGAAAATTTTGAAAATATTCCATATTTATTGTTATTTTTAAATTTGAGGCATGAAGTTAGCCATGTGATCTGTTTTTATTTATTTGTGAAAAATCGTCAAGAGTTCATCAAAACAGCTGAGCTAGAAATAGTTATCAACCCATAATTATTATTTTTATTAATTTTACCACAAATTATATTATAATTATCACAAATAATTTTTCAAATGATGTGCATTCAAACTCGATTATTCATAATATTTCGAAAGCTAAGATTAATTTTTTTATAGTGCAATGATGATTCAGTGCATAAGACTGATGGCTGTACTTTGAAAAATTGTTTAATTTCATTTATTTTTCCCTTTATAATTTCCATTCCTGTGCCTTTGTAGGCTTACCCCCGAGCAGAGCTCGGTACCCCGATATTTCATATTAAGCGAGCAATCTCTGTATGTTTATATTTATGTATGTATGTCCAACGGATCTCGAAAACGGCTCTAACGATTTTGACGAAATTTGGAATATAGGAGGTTTGTGATACAAAAATTAGTTTGCGCCGGGTCTCATCCCTAGGATAACTCGCTGAAGGACATTAAAAAGGAAAAACCGATCCTTTAGGAATCAGCTGACAGAAGAAACAAATTTCCGTCGGCTGTAAATGATGAGAAAGAGTGAGAGCGAGTGAGTGTGTGAGTGAGACAAGATTATTATTTCAGCTGCTGAGACAGTGACAGAGAATCAGCTGACAGAAGAAACAATTTTCCGTCGGTTCTTGATGTTGAGAGAGAGTGAGTGCGAGTGAGAGAAGATTATAATTATCAGCTGTTGAGATAATTCGTTTATCTATTTTTCGTTTATTTTAATTTATCTATAGAAAATTAAAAGGAATTCAAAATATTAAAAATATTCCATATTGTATTGGTATTTTCAAATTTGAGGCATGAAGTTAGCCATGTCATCTGTTTTTATTTATTTGAGAAAAGTCGTCAAGAGTTCATTAAAACAGCTGATTACTAACCCATTTATTATTTCTTATTTCTATGAAACAAAATTTTACCACAAAAGCGATTTTTCAAATAATATGCATTCAAACTCGATTATTCATAATATTTCGAAAGCTTAGATTAATTTTTTATAGTGCAATGATTATTCAGTGCATATGACTGATGGCTGTACTTTAAATAATTGTTTAAAATTTCATACTTTTTTCTTTATAATTTCCATTCCTGTGCTTTTGTACTCCCGAGCACAGCTCGGTCCCCCGATATTATCAATTACGCTACCGTAATATTGTAACACTATATTTCTAGATCTCATCAAAAAATTGGAAATAGATCTGAATTGGTCTCGACAGGTCATCAAGTCAGAATTCTGTACTGTACTTCAATTATTTTTTCTTTTCCTATAATTTTTCACTATATTTATCGAATTATTTAACCAAAGCACTTAGACTGCATAAGTGACATGCGCTAGTAACACCCATTGGATGGCTTGCTAGTCTATTAACTTTTACTTTCATTACGTGCTTTCAAAATCACTTCACGGTGGCTTGGCCGTTCCGAACCCACCTAGATATCAGGGTCAATTTACCTCTCATCATTATTATTCTCATCACTCATGCACGAGTCTAAAACTCATTTCTCAATATACTCCGCAAAAATAAAATTAAGAAAATTTCCTGTAATGATTGTTTGTCTCTTTTGAATGTTTCTCAATAGAGTTTATTCTTCAAGAGGTTCAAATTCGCATGCATACTTGCCGGACCCAATATACAATATAATATGTATACTATGTACCCAATATATATGTATAACAAATAGCACCACTGTTCATGTATCAATTCGGCAGAGCAAATAAAGCTATCTAGCGATACTTATTACAATTAAGTGTCGTGATTGCAGTACCGTATCAATTTTTACAAAATTTCAAGTTTTGTCAATAATTTTCAATTTCATCTTTTTCCCATAGTATTCCATAAGTTGGTTCCACTTGAGTTTCTCAAGTAACTTAAGTAATATAAGTAACTTAAGTTACTTACTTACTGTAACATAAGTAACTTAAGTTACTTACTTACTGACTTATTACTGACTTATTTTGGATTATCTTTTTGAGAAACTCTCTTTCAAATCTCTTTTGATAGGATAGATGAACTCAATGAAACGTTTTATTATTTAGGCCCGTTTCCACAGTATACGTTGAACCTATAGTTCAAACCAAATCTGAAAATTCTATTCTCAAAAGTGTTGGCTAGAGCAGTGTATGTAGAATACTACCACCTGTTTCTCCCAATGAATAGAAAGGAAGTTTATGAACATTGACTTTGTTAACTTATACTGTGATTAATCACCAATAGTCACATTGCATTGTTAAGTTGCTCGGAACTTGGATGAAAGCAAGATGCTGAAACTCATGTTCAGCACTGAATGTGAATAGTCTGTATTGAGCAAGTTGTAAGCTTGAGATTGGGCTGTGCAACTGCAATACGCTGATTGTAGCCTAATATGCTTATGACGGTCCTCGACTGGATTAATTAATGATACAGTATTATGCACTGCTCTGAATCTCATCTCCTATGAGTTTAATTCCATGGGAGTCTATATTCATCAATGTAAATCCCAGACTGGGAATACCAGTCTCTTTGAATTACCACCTCCTACCATTCACAGGACTGTAATTAAAAGAGTCGGACTCACACTAGACGTATGAGTTTATTTCATTATAAGCGGTTCTTTGCATGTATAGTGTATGTCTGCCTTGTCCCTGTTTTAAAGAACTTCGAAACTTCAGTGATACAGACCCAAGGCCTCATTTCAAATGCATTAGAGGAACTGATTTGGTATCAAAAATATTTAAAATATCAAAGAGAATCGATTCTATTTGATATGTCTATGATTATATTCAATTACAAACATACCAAGATCGAAGCTCTTCTATGTTTAAATTATTGAAATAGAAAAGGTGAGAATATTATGATACTAGCCAGCAGGCTGATGGCTTAGGCCCCTGGATCCCTGGCAGAATAATTTTTATAAACTAAAAGGGTGAGCGCTTCGCGCTCATCAAAGGGCTCCGCCCCCGGAGACACAGTGAGCGCTCCAGGCGTAATTTGAGGATGATTTTAAAATACTTCAATAATCCAATTCTTCTTATACCTTAGCTGAACCTGTGTGTAAGGTTTAAACGTTCTTAATTCAGTCGTTGTTGAAAGATCTGCAAAAACGTACTGAAAACGCAAGGAAAACTGCAAAAACGCCGATTTCTGGCGTAATTTAGGGAGAATCTTAAACGGTTTTCAACAGATTATTTTTAGACTTTAAATGAACTGAAGTACCAAACTTCAACATTTTCTGCCAATATTAGTTCTCGAAAAAGCTGAGAAAACGCATAAAATCGCTAGAAAAACGCGAATATTGGGCGTATCTTTGGGATGTTTTCAAAATCCGTTCTTAGTGCGCGTCTAAAGGTTCAACTGAACATGCATTCCAAAATTGAACGTATTGGTTGAGAAGATTTTTAATTCTGATAGATGAATGAATGAATCAGTGCAATTTCGCTTCGATAACAAACATACCTAGTATCGAAGCTCTTCTATCTTCTATGTTCAAATTTTTGAAAAAGGAAAGGTGAAATACTATCATATTACGAAGGAAAAACATCAAGAATGAGTGCTCTCTCCGTAAGTATTGAGGAGTTCTATCTAGAATGGGATTTGTAGCCCACTCAGCTCATAACGGAAAAGAAATGGCTTCTCTATAAAATGAAGTTGACTTTGATGACTCAATCTTCAGCTATGATCAGATAAATAATTTCAATTTTCAGCGTTAGAATGAGGACATTGAAGTTTAATAGGAAGTCATCTAGCGCTCGAGATGGAAAAGACGTAAAATAAATATTGAAAGTTTCACGCATTGGAGTCGATGGCAACTGAGCTCCTCTTCAAAACGAGGGCATCAAAAATACTGAATTTACCTACGCGAATGGAACTTCTCAAGAGATTGGTTGCCTAACCTGAAACTACGTATTAATCATGAAGTCCATTAGCCCTAAAACTCAGAGACCTGACTTCCTGGAACCTCTTGGAGAAGTTTACACTCTGGGAAGAGAAGCAACCGCAAATACCCACTCATCAAAAACCTGCAAGCTCAGAGATTGGCTTCGATGTGAAAGTCCATTGTTTATGTTCATCTTTCATGCACCATTGATGATTTACGGTAATTCTCGAAATTTCTCAATAAAGAATCATTATCATTATAATGCTGGTAACGGAAGTGAACAACGTTTCTATCATTATCTATCTTCATATCAGTAATTCCAGCTTCAGGCTGTAATTGACTTATTGACTTATTTCAAGAAAGAGCTAAGAGCTTATTATGGGTATCATCCCTAGCAAGAAAGGTGAGCAATTCTAGAAATCAGAATAGCATTGATAATGCCGATTCAAGGTAACCTAACTATTAATGATATTATTATAACTATAAATTTATCCTTTTTTAGATTTTCAATTCTATTCTTTTAATCTACGGAAAAACGAATCTATGGAGTAATTTTTAACTCCTTTCTCTGTTTCTGATGAAAAGTGGATTGCACGCCTTTGAGTGCATCATATCAAAAGGAATTGGGATTTTTCTCTTCTCGTTTTAATTGAAAATCAATATCAAGGGAGAAAATATGAATATGTATTTGCTGCTCTGGAAAGAAGCCAGAATTGATACTCCTATCAATAGCTGCCTTGTCCGAAACAGAGAATCTGTTGAAAAGTTTCTTCGAATAGCTTTGAAATTGTTTCCATCCACAAAAATACTTTCTTTATTTCAGAAAAAGACCTGTTTCTTTACTTCGAACTTTCCAGTTCATGCAGCTGTAATATTTTGTCTTTTCAAACTACTCTTCACTCTCATGGCCGTGATAGGGGCTGAGGTAAACTGTATTAATTTCTCCTCACAAATGCGAAGAATAATAATGGCTCTCCCTTTCTTACTGAATACAAAGTACATTAGTACTTTGTATTCAACATCACGAGCTTTAATACAAAATAAATAAATATTCGTATACGTATGATGTTTTCCTCATACGCTTGATTCTCTTTTCCACATCGGTCCGAGTATTCGAATATTCATCACTTTCCATTACCGTTGTTGAAGATTTAACTCCACCTTATCCAGGATGGGCAATTGGGCATTTCAACAATTTATTAATTAATCATTGCATAATTCATTCAAATATTATTCGTCTTCTTAATTTGAGTTACTCTACAAACCTTAGTACTAAACCAATCAAATATTCAATTGGTAAATTCACTGCAGAGTTTCACCTAAAAACTTTCTATGATTTGAAACTTGTGAGAATTGAAAATTCTAAAGTAAAGTTTTGCTACTTAACAAAAATCTTCTACTTTCAAAGCCTCATAATAATTCGAGAATTTCAATTTTGACTGTTCACTTCCTACCAAATGAGAATTTCATGCAACAACCAGAGGGTATAATACTAAGAGGGAATTGTAATTTATTGTAAAAGGAATTGTATTTCCTGGACTCAACCTTCATTGTCTTGCACAAAAAAAATGAAAAAATGAATCTATATTCACTCTTGTATCTTGGAAATACAAGAGGGAATGGTATAATAAAATGTTCATAAATCATTAACATTCATGAAAAAATAATTATTCGGGAAATTCGTCACAATTTATTGATTCGTCAATGCATCAGGCAAGAGAATGTGAGGTATATGAATATTCTGGGATGTCTTTCTAAAAATCTAAAAATTCAACTCATGAACAAGATGAGATGCTGTAACACAATAATCAAGTCCTGTTTCTGAAGAATCGAAGTACTCTGTCTGGTTATACAATATATGGCCCAATTTTCTGATAAGATTACGGAATCAAAATGTGATTTTCAAGAGCAGCGCAACGGTTCGCAAGGAGCAACTTCCTTGGAAATTCTGTAACTAGGGAGGGAGGAATCAATGGAAGCAACATTTCCGTTGAGAAGCAGACACGTGGCTTCCTCCAGGTTCCGTCTAATTGACAAGCTCTAATAGTCTGAGATAGCTCGGAAGCTCATTAACTCTCTTCAAGGACCTTCATGTTTTGAAGAGCAAGCCTAATTGTTTCATCTACGGTTTGATCAATATAATATTGTTGCCTCTTCCCATCAGATTCTCCTTCAAATCATTTCAGAAGTATAGTATGAATACGCCTATCAATCAAAAAAACTTTTCATCCGATCCAATATGGGCACAGAGGACCGCACCAGAGGTCTCAATAATTTCGAACTAGTGCTGATCAGTATTAATACAGACTAACCAAATTTTTATGAGGATTATCTCCGTAATTAATTATTACTCTGTTTTAAAACTCTTGATTCAATATGATGAGTTGATTAAGTTGATACCTTTGAATCGGAAAAATCTTAAATAATAAAAGAATTTTGTGTCCAACTCTGGAAAGTTCATGGAGAAGATTGAGTGGACTGATTAAAGAATCAAAATTTTGCAGGCTCTATTTGTTTTTTAAAAATAAACATGTTAAATAGGAGAACTTTGATAAAAAGATGAATAAGTTCCATGTGGCTCTATCTGTTGGCATAAAATTCACTAAATTATTAAATGTATTGAGTTTAGTTTCTTAAATTCCCCATAGATAGAGCTTAGAAGCTGAAAGGGTTCAGGAGATTCTATTTGAATTCTTCATATAATAATGATTTCGAGTTTCACAAACTCAATTTTCACAAACTCTTTTGTTTTTTCATCTTAAAAATATTAATGTTCATTCTATCAAAATTGAACCGTCAGTAGATAGAACGCTGTTTTTTTGACATATTTATTTCAGTTCAAACATGTCAAATTAATCAAATGTAATTTTATATCTTATACTATCCTGCATTCTAGAGATGCACTATCCCTCATCACAATCTTCGCTTAAAGAGGGATGCAACAATTATTTAGTATAATATGATGTTTTTTGTAAATATTCATTATTTTATAAGGAATTTGTATCTTATGTTTGTAAGTGAGAATGTTGTATTTTTTTTGTTGGCATTAATAAATTGAATTGAATTAAAATATGTTGAATAATTCAATTTCACTAGGAATCATGAATACGGTACTGAATAAAGAATCGCATTTCGATGCTTCATAAAAATGAAGCTCTCCTCTGCTCTTCATTCTAACCAAAGTATTACCGGTACGCAAAATCTATTCAATTTACATGACAAACATGACAAGTGTGGGGAAGTTCATTTTAGCTAAGAAAAATATTCCAGATAAAACTTGATGAGATGGAAATATATCTTCCAAGAATTCTACGAGAATACAGTAGGAAATGTTCAACTTCAGACATTCGCTGTCGGCTAAAGCAAAGCCTCTTCATATTGACAGGATATACTCTAAGATGTTTGAGGTATATAGCGAAACTAGAGCAGAAAAAGGAAGTCTTATATTTGTTTATGCGAAAGGCTATCGTGAATTTGTAGAGCTCACTGTTTATCTGACAGGTTGTCTGATATTGCTGATAGTTGAAAAACTCTGGAATTGTCTCGATACCGTATATTCCATGGTTTCTATAGATGACTTTTCTATACAATACTGTATTCTACAAGCTCTTCTCAAAAAAATTGAATCACAACTACTCAAGGTCTCTTTCCTTTTTATAAAATACGAGGTTTCGGTACAGTCAGATGAGATTCTTTCTAGTAAAGTAAGTTATACCTTCTAGCCTAGTCAGGCTCTTCACATACTCCCTGATCATTCGTGAAAAGAGCTACTTGAATGTCTGACTTATTATAAGTAGCGGGATTCATTCATTGATAGAAGTGAGAGTGGCCACTTTGCCCCCCACAGTAAGCGTGACTCAGGACAAGGAAGAGTCACGGAGGGTGTGAATACGATATGAAAGATATTCTATGGACCCATATAGGCGCACAATATTCTCAGAGGAGAGGCCGGCTGCAAAGCTTCCGCGTAATGACAAGTCGTTTGAGTGAATGTTTATGGCACTATGGCATCGTTATCTTGCTGCTGCGTATGATACAGCTGGCAATTCAAGCCCCTGGCAAGTCCCCCAAGAATTCTAATCTTTAAATTTCGTAGCTCGTAATGAATAAGCGCCCTGCGTACAGCATTCCAGCCTCTCGATTCCATTTCTTTTTGAATGATCTTCCTTCAAAGATAACACTGTCATCAGTGCTAACTTCTTTACAATTGAGAAGCTCTCTTCCTGTTAATTTTCTCATCTTTGTGCGGCAATGCAGCAGGAAATGCCTCAGGTTACGGGCTGTATTTATGAACGTTCCTTGAAGGTTCCTTTCCGAAAGGGCGCCTTGAAAAGCGTTTCATGAATGAAAAATCAGCTGATCTCATTCATGAAACGCTTCTCAAGGCGCCCTTTCGGAAAGGAACTCTCAAAGAACGTTCATAAATACAGCCATACAAGTCAAGAGCTGGAAGATAACGACGATTGAAGTTCGAAGGTTGGAAGAGCTGAGACAAGTCATCGGATAATTCTGTATAAGAATACTGGAACAAATTGAAAGGTAATGATGCTATAAGGAGACAATAACTATGAGCTTGACTCTTCTTTCAAAAGTTGATAAAATCAATAGAATACCCACTATATTCTCAAAAGGTAGCAATGAGCTTTAATCCAAGAAGTAGCATGAACAGCTTTTTCTAAAGAATATCAACCTGGAAAAAACTTCTTTAAACAGATACCTGTATTCTATATTCTATTCAGATTCAACTTTTTCAACTGCTAATTCAATGCAACAAAGGTGACAAAGACTTTAGAAAGTGCTTTTAAGTTCATTATTGTGATAATCTATTCAGCTATCTTGGACGCTAATTTATTGCTTTTGAAGGGTTCTTCTCAACTAAATATGCTGCACACTTGTCAGAACTTGTCTTAATTGTTTTTTTCTTCAAATTTTTCTCGATTTGAAGTTACGATTTTCTAATAGTATAATGATGTTGATAAGACATCTCCATATAACATCATGAATTTTTCTGTTACCGATTTCCCTAATGATGGATTGAGCCACAAAACGCCCAAGGATTTGTTTATAGAAAAAATGAACAAATTAGAAAAAAGTGCAAGAAAAA
The DNA here is from genome assembly GCA_017141395.1 of Laodelphax striatellus. Lineage (NCBI taxonomy): Eukaryota > Metazoa > Arthropoda > Insecta > Hemiptera > Delphacidae > Laodelphax > Laodelphax striatellus. The sequence continues at coordinate 27,397,380 of CM029531.1, forward strand.
AGTTAATCATGCCCTAGAACATGAATGAATTAATGTCAATTGCATCAAAAAAGAAGTGGAATATAAAATTTAATCCTTGAGGAAATCAACTTTCCTATGTTTTTGTTTGTTGAATTTTGTAAATTTTAGATTGTACTTAGGGATGGACCCTTAAAATTGATTACGGTATGTGTATTTTTGAATTCCACTGACGCAAACTTCATCAAGAGATGCGATACTTCTGCTACAAAATAATATCCAGTCTGCACCCAAAAATGCGCACGGATATGCAAGCAGCTTTCCTCAAATAACCAAACAAGAGTATGAATGATAATTGGCACATCGTCATCATGGGGAAAAATTAGATCGAATTAGAGAAGAGATTCTCTGCTACCGTACTGAAGTATTACACCATTCCCAGAGGACGTCTTGATTTCATTCAATTTATCTTCTGTCTTAGCTAGCTTTAATGAGATCAGACTCAGACCCTCGCCAACCCCTTCTCTCTTCGCCTCAATCAAGTTCCGCTGGTTTTAGAGCTTTCAAGCTTTACTAACCAAAAATTCTGTCTGATTAATAGGAATTTTTAACTTGATTTTCGTATGAGGTAATAGCATGAAGCGTATGAATGATCATAAGAATGATCACAAAGACGTTTATGCGTAGGTCTATTTAGTACAGTACTTTTGTGATGACATTTGATTTTGTGAGTACTTTTGACATTCAAACTCAATTACTTATTAATTCCATCGAAAATCCATATTGCAGAATATTGAATCTTCATCTTCTTAATGAAACATCAATGATACAATTCAATTATTTAATGTACTAGGAAATTCAAATTGCAGAAGAATAATAATATACATTGAATAGACAAGATTCCCTTTACGTCATGTTATGAATTATTCACCTAGTAATAATTATTCACCTGGTTATAATTATTCACCTAGTAAATTTCGACTCATACTTGAGTTACTGGTTGAATGCAAATGTTAAATGTGTTGCACAATAATACAAACAATTCATATGTGATGTCATGAACCATGAGTTTTGACAATACCGTACATTACAGTGTGCACCATTTTCGTTAAAATAAAATTCAACTTGAAATTTCGTTAACGACATAGTTCTTGGAAAAGAGACCATATTATAGCGTACTGTCACTAGTAGTAAGAAACTCATTCCTCAATACCTGTACCATTTTTAAATGAATAAATTTAAATAATTTATTTCTCAAAATTTCATTTACAATAAATAATTATATATATTGAACAAAAACCTGAATTTTAAATTTACAAAAATAAATGAAATATTCTAAGAAATTAGGTACTCCCGAGATATTTCTTTATGGGAGTTACCAATTTTTCGTGAAAATTGTCAGAATAACTTACTATTAGTGATATTCATTTAACTTGGCGGATGGCATTAGATAGATAGACAGACAGAGAGATATTATTTTTTGCCATCGGACTCTACGGTCATCAGCAACTAATATGGTCATCATGACTCTATGGTCATCAAGAAATAATATCTCTCTATCTATCTATCTAATGCCATCTGCCAAGTTAAATGAATATCTCCATGATTGCGTTCAACTTCACTTGTCATCGCCGTTGTATGACAAAACTATGTCTGTAGTAGGACGGAGCTGCAGCTGCAGAAATTAGGCGGCTGCACTTAACACACATATGGGTCATAGTCATAAACAGAAGCGTTATCTCACGATGGAGAGCTCACTGAAGAGCGTCTCGTGAAAAGTGAGGATTCGCCGATGGCTAGAAGTGGCGAAACTAGTAGCCAGTGACAGTGTCCGAAAAGGGGGGTTGTAGGAAAACAACTTTGTAGACCCCCCCGCCCCCCTCAAACCCACACAGAGTCCCAGAGCGGTCGCCTCTCATCAGCCGAGCCCGGCTATAACACCCATCTGCCCCTTCAAAGCTGTTGTTATCGTAAAACCTTGCCCCCCCCCCCTCTCCTCTCATTCCTGTACCACCCGCTTTTCCTCCTTACATCACAATTCTTCCATCGTACACCACTTCCTCACTCACGCTTTCCATTTCATTGTCTTTCAAATCATATTGTGAAGAGTCTTTGCATAGGATGAATGAGAAAATGCTTGGAAAAATTCTTGTTCAAATAATGTATCGATGAATTCTTTAAAATAAATCGTTAGAGATAATTATTATACCGTACTTGATGTTTCACTGCATCATCAGCTACAGTAAATTATATTTAAAATTATAAAGGTATGAATAACCTGTAATTCTTTCGTGAATGCAGTGTTTTCCTTGGAGAATGCAACATCTAGTTGCTTGATTGATTTAATTCATTTATTACTCGAGTTCAATTTCCAATCAAAACCAATAATTAATTACATAATAAAAAGCTGTAGAGTATTATGAAAAAACTATGGTGGGTATTGATACACCGATGTTTTTAAACAAAACTTGATGATTTTTCTCCCAAACATAGATGTTTTTCCCATCGATGTTGATTCTTTGGTGTTTTTTAGACATTGATGTTTTTTCTAGACATCGTTGTTTTTCCCCAAATTGATTCATTTTCCATATTAGTTTTTATTTTGGTTGTTTTATACCTTCAAACAGATGTTTAGGAGGAAAGACATCGATCTACAAACATCGTTGTTTTTTCTTTCAATACCCATCCCTATAAAAAACACAATTAATATTTCATTTGAGTGCAATATTTAAATATTAAATATTAATATATAATATTATAAATATTAAATATATGATAAATATTTTAAATATAATATTAAATATATAATATTTAATATTAAATGCAATTAGTGCATTTCATATTATCATGATTTGAAAAATGTCTAGGGGCTATCGAACTCTGAAATCTCAACCTTAATATCTACACTTATATCCTTTATTCACATGAAAGAGGACTTCCTTATGAACATTTTACCGTGTCTAACTCATTTTAGCCAAAAATGTTGGTTAGCCCTTTCTGTCAAAACAGAGTCGATGCATTCCAGAAAAACCCCTGAATATTGATTGTTATATCGTAATATCAATGGGTAATATAATTCGGTTGACTAAAATTATAGCTAATTTTAATCTGTACTGTATCCAAGAGATAATTATTGAAGCTCTTCAAATTCAATAAAATCAGGTACTCTATATTTCAGAAATGAGGATGCTCAAGCTCATTCTTGTTTTTCCTATAATCATGTCTCATCGAATATAATATGGAGTTCTTAATCTGAAAATCCATATTTCAGTGGTTTCATATTAGAGCTAAAAGGAATTTAGAGAAGGCTTCTCAAAAGTTTGATTCACAAAATATGCGTCGTTTTATGCCCTGAATGACTTCAAGTCATCACTGAATTTTAAATTATCAATAATTTTCTTTTCAAAGTTTTTTTTCTCAAAACTGTAGAAATGTGGAAATAGAAATGTGTTATGGAAATGTGTCATATTAAGTGTTGTGGGAATCGTTTTAAACTTTTATCTTTTCTGCAACTCTCTTTTGTGTTCATGATAAAGTTCAATAGTTTACATTTCGTGTATAAGGCTATTAATTTGGTAAGATTGAAGAGATAATATCCCCAAGGTATTATGAGTACTTATATTAACTCGAAGTGTCATGATTATAAACATTCTGACTCAGTTATTATATTGTAATTCTCTCTCGTCCATACCAAAAGGAGAAGTGCAATTTTAAAAACGCACCTTATACCTGAAGATTTGAGCTTGTAACTTATAATCAATAGACCTATAATCATGTAGCAGAAGTCTAAATAAAATCAATATTCTTGGTTTGAAAGTGAAACGCGAAGCACAGGCCAACTTGTACATCTTTTATATTTTTTTCGCTCATTGATTCTATGAGGAAAATATGTATATAATATTATGGAGAATAGTGACGAGAAACATTTTGAAAGGTCAAATCAACGAGACTCTTTTATTCAATGCACATTTCATCCATAAAAGATTCTAGAACGAAATTTGAGTACTTATCATTGCCAATCATTTGGACTGTTTTATCATCATTTTTTTTTTTAAATGATGAATTATAGATCCGTCAGGTGCATGAAAGTATATATATGTTGAATTGGGATGTGACCATTGCAAACGAAGAGCTCCTCGAATCATCAATCTCAAGAATGATCTTCTAAATGGATGTCAGATGAATGATTTATGTTCCATTATAAAGCAGAAGTATCGCCATGTTTGAGTCTTTCAAATGTTTTTGTTCTCTTATCACTTTTGGTCATATTCGCCCCCTAAAACGGACAAAAAATATTTGTATAAATCAGGTAAGTGCAAGAGATAAACATTAATCACAGGAATAAATTCATTAAGTACATAAGTGTTAAGAAGTATGTTTTGTCTATCAATAATATATATTATCAATAATTATATGAATTATTATTATCAATATGTTAATGCAATAAGATTGAAAAATTTATGACTTCAGTAGTTCAAGAAAGTTATTGAATCAATAAATTTTTGCATTTGAAAGCACACGGTTATTGATTCAATAGTGCTAATGGATCCATAAACTGTCTATTGAGCGACTGAAAAAGACATACCCAAAAGCATTATTGTTATGACTTCCATGGATTAGGCTATCATTTTCAAGCCTTTTTGCAAAGTGAAAGATTCAAATTTCAAAATTTCCTATTGAAAAACACCAACCTCGATGGAATGAATCAGTGAGCTTAACTCTATTATATAATTATTATTGGCCTATTTAATCTGACGCTACAGTTTAAGTGTTTAAGATATCAAACACCAAAAATTGATTTTCGAAATGAGGATTAAAATACATCTGAACTTACACAATCGCTGATTTGATAACAGCAGCGGCTTCTAATAAATGCGGCCACTGGGGGCGAGAACAGATCTGGATCGACTTGCTTGGAATCGGATCTCACCATATTGACAATGAGACTCACCAGTGTTCCAACAATCATTGTTACCATAAATCCAATCACAATATACCACAGATAACTTATCCTGAAGAAATAATTATAGTGCTGCACTCTGAAACAAGCAAGGACATTTTTTGATGACAAATACTGTACAGAACGAAAATGTTAGTAGAATCAAAGATAATTTTCAAGACATTAATCAAAGACATTTTTCTAATATATTTCTCTAGTCTATGGTAGGCAGTTATGAAAACTTTCAGCTCAATTCGACCAAATTTTTTAATAAACATTTAAATATTATTTTTTTTGGCTTGGCCTATTAGCACAGAGAACAGATTGGAAAATTAGATAGTAGATACTACAGAGAGTAGTAGTCACTGTTTATAGTGTATAGTCAAGGTATGTAGAGTTCCAAACCTACAAACCTATAGGTCGATACTAGATTAGATACTAAAGAGTATCGATTCTCTATGCTATTAGTCCATGTGTATTGGAATGAGTAACATCAATGGGTCTTTATCATAAACAAATTTGAAATATTATTAATTGAGAGAATTGTTCTCCTCCAACTGTGAATCTTTTTTTAAATTATAAAAATTTTATATTACTGCTTTTGATGATTTAAAATTCTCAAAAATTTCATTTAAAATCTATAGAAATTTAAATTTATTCAAATTTTGCATCATTCTCTCCTACTGTAAAGATGAGATTCGGAATTTATCAATCTATCCAAAGGATCCTTGGAAAAGTTATTCTTAAAATATAATATGGCACGAAAACAAATATTGTAATGTTGGGTTGCACTAAGCAAGATCAATTTCGATCCAGGATCAGTAAAATGCTAATCAAATGGGATCAGATGATTCAATTAGCATTGATCTCAACCATGTTGATGAAAGTGATAATAAAGCACTGCTGGATAACATTGTTAAGTATATATCAACAATTTAATATGCCTCAAATAGAGTATGTATCTAACTCAGTAAGTAAATTTCTTAAAATATAATATGTCACACAGGTATTAATGTTGGGTTGCAAAGCAAGATCTTTTGATTATTGTGTCAAATGATCAGATGATTCAATTTAGTTGATCCTGGAGGCTAGATTGGATCCTGCTATAAAATATTCCAAAAATGAATAGAAATAAGAAGTTATGTTGTTGTTCGGTCAGTGTTAGACTGTACTTACCAGTTATAAATTTTAACACATTAATTTTGGGTTGCACCAACCGGGATTAACTACTTTGAATCACCGAACTTACTGAGGAATAGGAGAAGCAGTTGTTGCATTGTTGATGACGGTGGTTGCGAAGTTCATGATGGGCGTGGTGGGGCTGCTAACTTCTGCTGCACATCCTTCCACTGACACAGGCAAGTTGACGAGTGGCGGCTTCGGCCCTCCAAAACCGAGAGTCAGAGTAGCCGCCAATCCACATATCAACCCAATCACTGCTCCCTGATAGATAATTTTTAAAAATGATTTTTGTCAATAAATCCTTGTACTGCAGGAGTGAATGTTGAATGGATCTACATACAGGCCAAGTGTGCAATTTAAATCACAGACAGAGATTGTTAATCTCATGATTTATTTGGCCTTTAAATCCATACCCATCAATGCCACCCCATTGATTTTTATTAACTCATACTATAGATATATTCATTAATTGATTATTAAGTTCAAAGCTCCCTTATTATTCCATCTGGGCTAAAAATATTGTATCAAACAAATCTTGTTCTGAACCTTATTATTCCATCCAGGCTAAAAATATTGTATCAAACAAATCTTGTTCTGATTTTGTTTTTGGCAATAGAACATTATTATTAAAATTTGGCTACTATTATTATTGTTATTACAGCGGTGGTTTGAGGTCATATTTATAATGTTATTAAAATATTATTCTAGTATTTATAGAGGGACTCCAATTATTGAGACTCCAATAACCGATTAAGATTTATAAAAATAAAAAACAAACTCTTCCTGCTGGTATTTCCAAAAAATATTTCTGATATTATATTTTGATTGAGTACTTTTGTCAATGTTATAATTTGAGACCGTAAATAAATAATACTCATAATAAATACCAGTAGTGTAAATGTTCTCAATATTGTTTGACTACGTTTTACTCTTAGGCTAGACGTACACCGGTTAGTCAAGACAAGACAAGATTAGTCACGTTTAGTCACAGTAATTCACATAGTTGCTCATAAGCAGCGATGCAATGAATGTGTGTTGCAATCCATGTGAAGTACTGTGACTAAACATGAATAATCTTGTCTTGTCTTGTCTTGACTAACCGGTGTACGCCTATCCTAAAAAACACCATTTTCGAATAAAATCCAATAATTATCTGAATAATTTTTAATTATATGGATGAGGCGAGTCTATTATTGATTTCCACTACAGAGCACAAAATATTAGAAGATAAAATCAAATAGACTTACAAACTCATTAGCTGGAGGAACAAACATTCCCAGTGTAAATATTCCCAAAGAAGGTCCTCCAGCGGCACCAAATATTGTAAGTGTGGCTTGTAGAATAGATTCAACATATTGTGCTAAGAAGGCTACCCCTAAGCAGATCAAGCCATACATGAAACATAGCACTTTTGTTAGAAGAACTGTACTCTGAACATCTTCAAGTGGTTTCTTGTTAACATAGTTATAACCTGGCTGAAAAAGAAAATAATATTAGGCCTACTGTTATTTAGAAGTAGGTAAATTAAAAAAGGGTATTGAAATGCATCATATCATCATTTATATTAACTGATAACTTGAAATCATTCATATTAACTGATAATACGAACTCATAAAGAATTTTACTGTAATTTCGAATTAATAAATCCCATTACCATCACCTTTTAAATTCCAAATAAGAATTTTGGAGATTTTAAGAGTTTTTTGTAGATGATAAATAATTTGTCTATGATTCAATCAGAGAATATCACTACAGTTCAAGACTTCAAACAATAGAAAATAGAGCTAAGTTATTAAGACTGAGTTTTTAAAGACTAGTGCAAGGTATTTGGCAAAGTACTACTGTATTGTGATGTGTAACACCAAACTTTATAATTTATTACTGTATCACCATGTTTTCAAATATAAATTTGGAGCCAAGAGGATTTTTCAATTATATTTTTCAACCAATAAATCTTTCAATAAGCTACAATACCACTAGAACAATAAAAATTTTTGGAAGGTGGTTAATAATATCATAATAAAATTATATGTGAGAAGGGCCAAATAGAAAGTCGTTTCATGGAGATAAGGAATCAGAAGCCAGGGCAACTTAGGGGATTACTAACTTGGTACGGTACATATACTATAATTATTACTTTTCAGTCCGCATTATTTTATTCTACATTGATACTCTATAATAGTTGAGAAATTTTTGACACAACATTAATAGTTATACATATCAATACATTATTATTCGCTTACCATCAACTTATCAACTGTTTTACTCATTTCGTTCAACTCGCTGATGAGATTGCATGAATATGTCATCATAAATTATTATATCATTATTAAATAAAATTGACTTCATAATATATGATTCTATAATGAATCATCGCCGTAATATCATGGATGTTATAAGTTATAACTATTTGATTTATAGTATCTTATTCATTTCTTAGAAAGCAATAAAATTGAACTCTTGAAATATGGTAGTATATTCATTTTCATATCATTTTATACCTCCATGGATTAAGGTTGTTATATCTTTGACTTTGGCACTTCATACATCTATATCATTAGCCATATTCTCTGAGATAAACAGTAACACTTTCAAATACTGGATAATTACTCTAAACTAACGGCAATCAAGAAAATTTGTTGAACACATTTTTAAAGTAGTTCTATGATAAGAAAACAACAAAATAAAATGTCCAGACTTAAATTGAGTTCATTTAGGCTCTGATAACATGAACTGACATCAGAAGACACAGATAGAAGTGGGAAAAAATGGAAAGGGTGAAAAGAAGTGAACAAAAATTAATGATCTAAATAGTAAACATTTCACAGAAAAAACAAATAAGACATCACCTGTGGCTAACCTTGATGAAATCCTCCAATGTTACAGCAGCCAAGGAATTGAGTAATGATGAAACAGTACTGAGGGCTCCGGAGAATATCCCAGACACAAAAATGCCAGTAGCACCCGGCCAATTTCCTACTGTTTCCAATATGTACAGTGGCAATAGTTGGTCAGTGCTATGTATACGTCCGTCCCTATATTCCACAATATTAATGTCAGAATAATATTTTGTATGCAATGGTTGTATTTGGTCTTTAAACCACTTTTAAGATACCTTGAATTACTCGCTACGCTTGTATTTTAATCTTGTATCTCACTTGTGGTTTAAAGGCTCTCATAATACAACCATTGCATAAACTAACATTTCAGTTTCAGTGTAAAATATCAATAAGTCAGATTTACAGACAAGGAGTTTATTATACTCATCATGGTCTTTTTAAATCAAGTAATTTTGTAGAGATGGGGAGTATGCCTCATACGAAATTTTCAAAGCCTCACTTCGGCCTATATTACTCGTATGATGCTTGTATGGATGCTAAACCATGGAAGACTCATAGTGATACTGAAAGACTAATATAAATTGAAAAAGATTGGATCAATTGGAAAGACTATTATCAAATTTATAGAGATATAATGAAGCCTCTACCTCGAAATTTTCCAATTTTCTGTTCAATGACACAAGAATAGTTCCAAGAACTCCCTTATTTCCATTATTAGAAATGCTAACTGGTTCATGTAAGCCAATCTATGATGACTCATTTGATAGAGGTGTAGATGAGTACGGTAGTTAAATATTCATGGAGAGAAATATAGGATTTTCTGAACGCTCTTAACCAATAAATTTGAGATAGATGTAAGATAGAGAGTTATAGGAACTTAAATTATAAGATACGTACTTGACTGGATCACAATCTTTGTACACTGCAAATACAGCCAACCCACTGAACATTGTAGTCAAGGAAAGCACACAGAATATCGGAGTGGAGAGATAGAGGGCTTTAATGGCAGTATCAACATCTTTCATACTCAGGTATCTTTGCACCTGGTTTTGATTCACGGCGTAGAGAGACAGGAACTGAAATCCTCCTGAGAGAGACAATCCCCAGAAAGTGTGTCGGATTGTAGGATCAAATCTGAAACTGTATAAATATCAATTTGAGAATATTTTAATAGAAATAAACTGGATAATCCAATAAAAATAAAGTTTTAAAAAAAAGCATAACAGATACCATTCATATCATTATTACAAAGATGTTTGAAACTTGAATGAACTCTAATATAGTAAAAGGTGGGTACCGTATATTCACGCTTTCCATGCAATGCTATTTATAACTGAGTTTCAATGTTGATTGTAATTTAAAAATTGCAAAAACACTCAGAAATAATGGAATTGATATATTTAATACTGTGATTAATATTGAAATAAATGTATGAATCATATTGAAACATATATTCTATAAGCGTTGAAGTTCCGTTAATCCTTCAAAGAGAGATTTTCAATAAAATATAAAAACCTAATTTTTGATTATTGGACTTGATTGCAGGCAGATCAATGGAATTAGAAGGAGAACTTACTCAAAAAATTCAACTCTTCCTCTTTCTTCAGCTATTCGCCAGATGTTTCCAAAGCCTATGCGCATTGACGCTGACGCTATTACAAGGAATATGGCAGCATACATGAGAAGAGCCTGTGAAAGTATAAAAACTTTAAAAGATATGTTATGTATTGATATCTTATGATACATGAATATAGTTCGCGTATGTTAAGAAAATTTGAAATTATACTGTGTTCTTCCATTGTTATTGTAATGATGTCTGATTTGAGTCCCATTTACAAAATTAAAAAAAAAGTATTTTAAAAAAAGGAAATTGAATAGGTAGATTTTGAGAAATAAGTTATGATTTTTTAAGACCCAGGAGTTTGGTGGTGAAGAAACTAAAAAAGCAAACAGTAAAAGACAAAAGTATATGTCGATGGGTGAAGACTATTTCCATCAGGTGCCGGTAGAAAATATAAAATTAAATTAAATTTTTACATTATGAAATCTTGTACTGAACCAATTTTATTTTTATGGAAATAATTCTTTCAGTATAATTAATAAATTTAATACTAAAAACCAAGACCTCTACTAGAGAGGTTGAAAAATTAATTTGAATAATTTAAATTTTTTATTTATTCAGTATCTGAAGACAACATGAGCAATCATTATTATAAAACGACGAGTATGAGTCATAGATTGAATAAATTCCAATTGTGTGTGGAACATAAAACTTACTTGAAATACATCTGTGGCAATGACAGCCTTCAATCCTCCAAGGGTTGAATAGACTGTGCATACTAGACCGATAACTAGAATAGACCAGTTTTGGGACAGAGTGGTGAGAGCATTGAGAGCGACGGCGGGGGCATAAAGCACAACACCCATGTACAGTACCATTTGAATCAGGAATAGGAATGATGCCATGAGTCGTGCTAGGTGGCCAAATCTTCTTGATAGGTACTGAAAAAATCACAAAAGTTATTCCGGTTGTACCTTAATTACTTATTTATTTTATCGCTTTATTAAATTTCATTCAACTTATTTAATTGATAGTATTGTATTTATTTTATTTTAATTATTACTGTATTAATTCTATAGCTGGTTCTGTTTCCTATAAAACAATGAATTTGATAGGTGCCTCACTATATCAGTTTATACAGTATAAGAATAATTCACTACTTTATGAAACCGTCATGTTGAAACATTGTATATAGTGAATACCATGGACTGAACATTTTGAAATAAATGTTTGGCTCAATAGGTGTTACACGTATAGGCCTACCATATAATTATAATACCGTATCTAAGTGCTGTAGGGAATAATAAATTACAAATTATTTTGCCGTTTCATCATAAATAAGCTATCAGACATAAAACCATAAAAGATTATCAGCAACATTTAAAAAATTGGAAATGAAATACCAGAAAACATTATCAGCAATATTGAAGAGATTAAAAATGAAATAGAATGAGCAAGAGCAGGTAATTCATTAAATTATTATTTGACGATGAGTATATTTAAAATAAATTACAGGCCTACAGCTTCTTGATCTTCCCATAAAAATCAATTTTTATTGCTGATGATCCCTATAAATTCACATATTGACAATAATTGAATAATTATTACAAGATGAGTTATATAAATCCAATTAATCAACGAAGTGACCAGTTATTGTATTGTACTCAATCTATTTTCATTTTATGAATGTATGATTATCATTTACTTTAAGTATTGTAAATTATCATCCACTGTATAGTTTTTATTGTAGTATGGCAAATAAATGAATTTGATATTGAATTTTAATATTATGATTTTTTAATTTCTATTTAAAAGTTGTTCTATTGTAAACTTATGACCATTGGCGTCGCGCCGGTGGGGCACAGGGGAGCAGGTGCCCCCCCCCTCCCAACATCATGTAAAAAAAATTTGAGAACTGCTAAACGAAAGAAATATCTGGTGATACTTAATTATTTCTTTTTGGGCCTACACAAAATGATTTCTGAGCATTTTATTAAGTATAGATTAATATAAAAATAAAAGTACCGTTTTCTAGTTTTCTTCTCGGCTCCTATTACCCTGCGGTTTTGAATTTGCGCCCCCCGAATTCATGGCCCACGCTACGCCTATGCTTATGACTATGTATCATACACATCCACAATATACACCCACGATTTAATGATTTCTATAAGGTCTCTTGCTCTTACCTCTTACCTCATAAGCAGACGTTGCTTGTAACTTGAAAAACACCGGAATATAGAGATGCGCAGCTACTGGTGCAAGAAGGACATAGCCCAGGTCGATGAGAGCAAACTGGGTGCCTCTAGCATAGAATTCGGGAGGAATTCCAAGCATCGTGATTGAAGATATAAAACTCGCCATTAATGAGACCGCCACAAAACATAGAGGCTGTTTCCTGTCTCCCAACAGGTATTCCTAAAAAAATGACAAGTTTCCCAGACGTTTAAAATATTAAAAGGTTTTTCTGTAATCTCATGAATTAACAGCCCACGCGGTATTTATTAATTTTTTTTTACAAAAGATGGCTTTCTATAACATTGTAAATATAGGTGCAGTAGGCCTACTAACTCAATTTTGAGTGAAGTTCTTGGATTTCATTACATTTTAATAGAACAATTCATTAGCCAACCGATAGAAAGAGGTTCCTACTTGTTGTTTTAGGAGCCAGACTAAAAATGAATTAATTGTATTTGATCGCTTAAAATGTCTATCCAATATATTATATCTCCAATTTATAATCTAAATCTCCAATATAAATATAACGCTTGAATATTTCATACTGTTCAAGTATATAAATTTTTGGCTCTTGAGATGGATACCGGTAGTTGAGATTCCAATTTCTTATTGAATCTTCTTGTTATGAATGTGACCAGCAGTGTTAATTGAGTGAGTGTTCTACAATATTGACCTGCTTTTGCTTTTAAGATCCCACCGAAAAGCAAGGGTGATCAGTAGTATTAGTATTTTGAACTAATTTGAACGGAATTTCTGATGAGCTAAGGTCTTTATAAGCTTTCTAAAAGTACTCAGTAATCAATACATACACGATGTTACCTATCAAGGAATAATTGGTTATGTTGGCGAAGCGGAACAACCCAACTCAGATTCTCCCCTAACAATATTAAAAGCCATACGCAAAATAATAAATAAATAAATAAATAAAAAAAATTGTATTTATTCAATACAGTAAAGTTTCATACAATACAATTGAATATCGTCAGAATTAGAATATTAAAATAGTACCTGTTTTACATGTTATAAGCATAAGTTAGGCTATTTACATTTTACAGTGTTGTAGTCGCTCATATTTTTACAGTAATTTTTACATCGTACATTCAATAATAATCATATATAATTGTCACATAAAACTCATTAACACTATAAAAACATTTTTCAGCAAGGTAACTATATAAATCCTTTTAAATGTAATTTTCTTTATGATCTAAATGATTAGGCAGTTTATTCAGGAACTTTGTACCAATATAACTAGTCTTTTTTCATATAAAGCAAGCCTATGAGTTTGTACAGTCAAAGCATTTCTATGTCTTGTGTTGTGAGAATGTACCTGTGCATGAGTCATAAACCTGTCAATATTTTTTGACAACAAATAATATAGTTTTAAAAATAAAATGCTTGGTACTGTTAATATAGACAGCTGTTTAAAATGGTTTCTACAAGGATGATTAAGCCCCAGACCCGCCAAGTACCTAATGGCACGCTTTTGTGAGTACAAATATTTTGTTGATATTGTGCAATGAAGTACTACCCCACAGCTCTATCCCATATGAAATATGGGAGTATATCAGGGCAAAATACAATGTTCTAGCTGTCTCATTGGGCACATATCTTACCATGTTTCTCAATACAAACAGATTCCTACTAATTCTAGTGGCCAGATCATCTGTATGCGCATTCCATGAGAGATCTTTATCAATAATCAATCCCAGCAGGTTTGCTTCTTGTACATTTTCAACAGTTGAATCTCCAATGCTAATCATAGGCTGGAAGGCATGATTTTTGGATCCAAATTGAATAAATTTACTTTTTTTGGGGTTTACTGACAAAAGTGACTCATTGTAATATTGTGCAACCAGATTTGTTTTTATATTAGCATCTACTTCAAGATCATTCAAGTTTTTACTGTTGAACATTAATGATGTATCATCAGCATAAAGTGTTATATTCAAACCTACTGGTACTGATGATTGCACATTGTTAGTGTAAAGAACAAAGAGCAACGGGCCCAAAATGGAACCCTGAGGCACCCCTCTTGTAACATTCAATCGCATTGATTCAGCTAGCTGTGACTGAGAGTCAACTGTAACAAATTGTAATCTATTCGTCAAATAAGACTTGATCAGACAGCTACAAATACCTCTTATTCCAACATCTGAAAGCCTATTGATAAGTATGTCATTATCAACGCTATCAAAAGCTTTTGAAAGATCCATGAAAGTACCGATAACAAAGTTCCCCTCGTCAACCTGCTCAATAATTTTTTCAATGAAAGTGACTGCTGCAGTTATTGTCGACCTACCTTTCACAAAACCATTTTGACATGATGAAATTAAATTAAACTGCTCAAGGTAAGTCATTATCCTGGAATAGATTAGCTTCTCAAATACCTTTGACAGAGATGAAAGAATAGAAATAGGCCTATAATTTTGTATGTCAGTTCTTGCACCCTGTTTGAACAATGGTTTCACCTTGGCAATCTTAAGTAAATCTGGAAATATGCCTGTTTCAAAAGTGTTATTCACAATGAAAACCAGAGGTAAAGCTATTTCATTACAACATTCCTTTATCACATTCACTGGAATATTATCAAAACCAACACTATTTTTGTTTTGATACTTTTATTATTTTTAGCATTTCATCCCTATTGGTTGGAAACAAGAAAAAACTATTGTTACACTTGGAATTTTTCGAAGGAGTGGCATCATTAATTTGTATATTTGAATTTGGAATATTGATTTTGGGTGCCATTGATATGAAGAATTTATTAAATGCATCAGCTACCTGCTTGGAATCAGTTAAAGTTTTTCCATTTTCTTCTAGTTCTATATTAGGCTGTGTTTGTTTTGTTTTACCTCTAAATTCATTAATGATTTTCCAACTTGTTTTCGATTTATTTGAAGCTCTCAGAATTACATTACTTATATATTGCTTTTTAGCCTCAACAACTTTATAATCATACATTTTTTTAATAGATTTTAATTGCTCCATATCAATTGTCAAACCATTATTAATTCTGAGTTTGGCTACCTCCAAAAGATTTCTTATTTGTTTAATTTCATCAGTAATCCATTCACCTCTAAGTCTTTTTTTGCTCTGAGTCTTCTTTTTTCTACACCTTAAAGGGCAATTTATGCCAAGATGAGACAATAAAACTTCATGGAACCGTGAAAATTGATCGTTTACATCTATTGCATTATAAACTGAAGCCCACGATTCACCACTCAAAGAGTTCTTCAATTTGATTATGTTATCCTTTGAGCAATTATACATTGGAATACCAAGTGGAATATCTTTAGTTTTGAATCTCAAGGAATCAAGTGTGCCATGTGTCTGAAATACCTGTGCCGTATGATCCGACAAAAGTGTATGAACAATCTGTACTGAATAAATACCTACTTCAATGTTGGTAACAATGTTGTCAATGGCTGTTCTGCTTGTTCTAGAAATTCTTGTAGGCTCTTTAATGGTATAGTGCAAATCATATAGATTCAAAATATTTACAAGATTTCTATGCTCAGAAGAATGATCTAAAACATTAATATTATAATCACCTGCAATAACCACTCTATCAGATACATGACTACAAATACGATTTAACAACATTTCAAGATTTTCAAAAAATATACTAGTATCACCGCTAGGTGATCGATACAGACCTACAATAGAGTACGAATCTTGACCAATCTTAAAATTAAAGCCACATATCTCAATATCCTTAATGTTACATAAGTCAGAAATATTAATAACTGTGAATTTATGATCAATAGCATTCAATAATTCAAGACTGGCATATATGACCACTCCTCCTTTTCTCATATCCACCCTACTATAACTACATACTAAAATCATTTTATCAATAGGCAGGGAATCAATTTCATATTCTTTCAATCCATGCTCGGTTAATATTAAAATGTCTGGTTTTTCATTCTCCACCAGAATGTCTAAAAGAGCCACCTTACTAATTATTCCATCAATATTTTGATGTATTATTTTCAAATCATATGGGTCCTGCAAATGTCTATTATTACTAATAGTATCATTGCCCAGGCATTTTCTGAACCAAAGATTTTCTTTCACACCCCTAGCGCAGCTAATTAGTTTTCCACTTCCTTCAATAAGCTGAAAACTCCATCACACATTTTTGTGAAGCTAGTTGAGCCGAACCTATTTAAATGTAAACCATCCTTGCCTAAACCTTTTTTGGTGTTGATGAAACTATTGGGGTTCACAAATAGCACACCTAGTTCGGCGCACTCACCTCTGATGGAGTCATTAATCCTGGTAATGAATGAGTCACTCACTGAACGTCTCAAAATTATGCCGCTGATTATTATTCTTGATGAACTGAAACATTGCTTGGCTGTCCTTATCATGTTCCGCATCTCATTCACCACGGATTCTTCAGTTTCTCTGCGAATTGAATTAGTGCCTACATGAATTACTACACTCTTATAATTCTGTGCTGACGATTTTTTATATTTATGTTCTATCACTTTAGTAAGCTGATCAATGCGTATTCCCGGACGAACATCAACAATACAATTTTGAGGAGTCACGTTTCTAATCATAGAGTCACCCAAAATTAAATTTTTATTTTCAAAATATCTGCGTTTTTTCTCCTGATATCCTGTAGATTCCCATTTACGACGGTTGGATTCATCACTCATTGCCGGAAATTCATCGTCATCAACAATCGGAATGTTTGATCGCCTTGACCGAGCTGTTTTAGAACCAACTAATTCGCCACCAACAATAATTCTTGATTTATTTGATAACAAGTCTTCGTACCTATTTTTCCACTTATTGGAATCATCCCTAGACAAGCTAATTTCGCTCCTCAGAGCACTGTTATCTGCCTCCAAAGTTTCAATTGTCGTAGCCATACTTTTAATCTGATCTTTGAAAGTTAGATTTTCTTTTTCAAATTCCATCGTCATTGACTTGATGTGCTTCTTTTGTGAATCAACTTGTTCCTGGAGGGAGTCAATTTGCATTTTTAGATCCTGAGAGTGAGCTATCAAATCATCGCGTTGTTGAAGAAGCTCAACTGCATGCATGCTTGGCGAAGAATCTGTTGAAACTGATGCTCTTGAAGTCGGGGTGTTTACACTCATATCACATGTCATGGGAGGAGTTAGTTTGCCACTGCCAGGAGTATTCGGTTTCTTGTTCATTAACTTATCAATGCCTACTGGAGTTGACTGCCCTATAGAAATGTCATTGTTCATATCAATACTCTGATCAGGCGCAGTATGACTGTGCAACCCACTTGTCTCCAACACTTTATTCATTAGGGCATTTGTCTTCAAAGAAGCGGGACAACCATTAAATAGACACCTAAACGAAACTCTCCCATCCAACATTGTACGTTCTTTTCGGTAATGAAATCCATCTATACTAATAGCAACATTATTCCTCTGTGTTGTGAATTTCTTTATTGTTGGTGACATAATGAGAATTGAAAACGCAGTAGAAATTGTGCACAGTTATTATTTGAAGTTATAATGAAAAAATGCCGAACCGTTCATGAATTGGTAAGAAATATGGAAGCAAAAAGGAAATTGAAAGGAAGAAAAGAAGAATGCCAAGAGAGCTATCAAGGCGGTATACGGAAGCTCCTGATAAGGAAGAGAAAAAGGATTGAAGCGAATTCTCGTTTAAAAACTGCCGCGCTTGGTTGCCATAGTTACACGCCTTCAGTTATGGTATAACGTAAACAAGAAACAGCTGGTGATTATCTGCTTCACAACAGTCAGCGGCATAGATAACTAAGTCAGTTGTAAAAACAGTTTGTTGCCGTTATCAGGGAAGGCCTTTCACTTTCGTTATCACTCCTACAGCCGGTAGCTAAACAGTCTCGATAGAGTCCTAGTAGAACCACTCTGTTAGTTGTTCATCGGAACAATAAATTACACGCGCTTGCCGGTCACGAAAAAAATGGAGTCAATTGTTTCAAATTGTATGCGATCTGTGTATTTGAATCACTGGTACTATTCACTCACCCTTCATGCAGTCATGGAATTCGTTAAAACAGGTACTTTACACTTTAAAAAAACATCTGAATTCCCCCAATTTCACATTTTTTTCAAATAACCACTGTAAAATGTTAAAAATTGCGGAGCAAATTACTAAACAACATCACAAAGTAGCCCAGTGCTACCAACCTTTTAAGATCCCACCGAAAAGCAAGGGTGATCAGTAGTATTAGTATTTTGAACTAATTTGAACGGAATTTCTGATGAGCTAAGGTCTTTATAAGCTTTCTAAAAGTACTCAGTAATCAATACATACACGATGTTACCTATCAAGGAATAATTTGTTATGTTGGCGAAGCGGAACAACCCAACTCGGGTCTCCCCACTATTAAAAGCCATACGCAAAATGATAATAAGTACAAACCTGATTAGTTTTTTGCTTTCCACCTGTAAAACTGAAGAAAACCCCAATTCCAGTTGAAATCAGAAGAGTTAATAGGCAAACGACATAATCTGCCAAGCCAAGTGTCTGCTTCGTGAAATCATTCATTTTTCTTCTTCCTGCAATAAATCGAATGAACTATTAAACAGCGGAGTTTTTACTCTACTATAGTTAATTTGTTTGTAATAAAAATAGGTAACTTCTTCGTGGCTTATTTTTATCATTATGTTATTAAAACAATAATTTCTTTAACATCCCAAAGTACCGAATTTCATTTCTAAAAATTGCATTTATCACGATAAATCATTAATACCGTACCGGTATTGACTTGTACTGTATAATTTCACAATACACACACAGTATGTACCTATTTTTTTTTTCAGAAACATTAGAAATAATTTTTGGAAGCATTAGGAATTTTTATTCTTCTGATGTAGTTTAATCACGAATTCAGGTTTATCAATGAAGCTAAATACTTGTTCTTCATAGAGATTTGAAAAATTTCTTGAAAGCATCCTGCACTATACGGTATCGGTACCTACATAATTACAGAGTATATAAACTTCAATCAATGCTGGAAGCGGTTGACTTCGTGGTCGTGCCGGTGTCTAATCGCAAAATTAGATAAGACAAGACTTGCACAGTCTGTTATTCTCATTGACGTATGGGTGACCACTTTCGGTTAAAGCCTTTTTCCGCTGAATGTCATTCATTCCATGAGAATCAAAATCGCTTCCCGGTGGTTCGGAACCCACCTAAAGCTGTAGGTCCACTCAACTCTCATCATCATCATTCTTCCCATTACCCACGCACAAGCTAAGAGCTCATGTGGGCATCAACACAGGAAAAAATCAAAAGAAAGCGATCTGATGCGAGAGGACTGGCCTAGTTTAATAGTAGTTATTACTGGTACACAAATTAATTTTATTAAATCGAATATAGAATTACACTGTTCTAAAGAAACTTTCAAGTAAAAAACAAATTTAAATTTACATTGCAGCTACGATCTGTAATTGAGAAGAAAAAAATGTATAATTATACAGTACAACACAATAACCACGTCGAATATAAAACTTTTTCAAGATTTGATTGGAGTAATTTCAGTCAACTTGACAAAGTATAGTCTACCTAAATTTGTGCTCATAAAAATCCGAGAGCTTATGAGTACTGAGTAGCGTACAATTTACAATAATATTGTACAATTTATCATGTATATTGTATAGTGTTTAAACTGTAAATATTTTATTGTAAATGCATTGGTTGTGTTTCTTTTCTTTTGTTTTTTGTCTGCGGCAACTCCTCCATGCCTACAGGGATGCTTTCCCTTGCATGGTAGAATTTATTGTCAAAACATTAATCTGATAAGTTATTGGTGATTTTTTGTTGTTTAATTTTGAAGGTAGTAATATGACAATCAAATGTCATTGTAATGGATTATCATTGATCTTTTTTTGTATTGTTTTTGGCAATAAACGAATTTATTTATTTATTTATTTATTTATTTATTTATTTATTTATTTATTTATTTATTTATTTATTTATTTATTTATTTATTTATTTATTTATTTATTTATTTATTTATTTATTTATTTATTTATTTATTTATTTATTTATTTATTTATTTATTTATTTATTTATTTATTTATTTATTTATTTATTTATTTATTTATTTATTTATTTATTTATTTATTTATATTATTTAGTTCTCTAGTTGATTTTTTCTTTCTCCAGTTTTTTATTATTATTTGTTGATTGTATTCCAGTTGGGTTGATTGGAGAGAATATTTTGGGATTTCCCAGTATACTCCTGCGTTAAGAATAAATAGATAAATAATTACATTGAATGTCTATGATATTTGTTTTAAAAAAAATTTATCATGTTTTATTGGAAGAGAGTGTTGGAAGAGAAAAAAAAACATTTTATTGGATCACTTTCTTGAGCAAATTAATTTTTTCAAGTTAAATACCAGTACTCATAGTGTTAAAAATTGCATCACATTATTTCACTAAAGTAATGCTTATTAGGCAATCTAGTGATATTGATATGGTATTGGAAAATGCGAAATCGACTTCGAGATTATATTACTATTGTTTTGTCTCAGCCATAGACAACACAATTATAGTAATATAATCTAGTTAGTATATTATGTATCATGTATAGTTAGTCTATGGTCTCAGGATGATGAACAAAACAAATCTTTCTCTTTAATTGATTGCCATGTGTAATCGAGTAACTTTCAAGCCTTAATTTTATGCATCCATGGATTTTTGGAAAATGGAATACTGCTTTATTAAGTTTATTGAATAAAATATCATTTACTGCGGTTATTGTTGATGTTCGTTTGTTTCCGTGTCTAGGTAATTTCTTACTATTAATCTTTAAAATGAATAAATGAGATTAATGTATCAACTACAGTCCGAGACTGAGCTCCGTGTCCCTAAGATGAACGCAAAAGCATTGCTGTCAGGGACATGGAGCTTAGTTTCGGCCAGTAGAATCGTCACAAATAATGTGAGTCGATTATACTCTCTACTTTTAGATTTTGAGACTATAAGGTTATAAGTATTCTATAAAATAATTGAACTCTATCAATCATTGCTGTATTCCCATCACTCATAATAAACTTTTTCCATTTTTTTATTCTTACTCAGCTTTTGTTCTGTATTTTAACAATAAAATCTTATTATTATTTATTGATATTATCCACTTATTAGTACTCTATATATATTTTATATATTTAAATAAAAACTGAACCTTCACGTTTTTCATATAAATACCAACGTAGACGTATAACTTGGATTAATTATTATATCATGTGGGCTATGTATATCTGAATTCCATATAATTATGTCATCGTTTAAGATTTATTCAGTAATTCAGTTGTGTTACAAGACAAAATTTAAAATAAATATAATATTTATAATAAAATAAATTTTTAATATAATTATTAAATATATATTTATAATTTATAATAAATAATTTATTCGACAAACAAACAAACACTGTACAATCAAAAAGCAAGTTCAAAAATTACATTCTCAGGAAAGAAACAATGTTGTCTATTGTCTAAATAGGCATCCCCAAAGGTAATCCTGAGTGGGGATCCTTCATTAAAATTTAACTTGGAATTCAAGAACTCTGAAGAGATAAAATTTGAAAACAAAATTAGAAATAATCAAATAATCACCAAATAATAATACAGTAATAAAAAAACCAACATTTAACAAAAACGATAATTTTTCACCAAACTAATAAAATGGAATTAAAAAACTCATTAGTACATTGAAATATAATGAATGAACTGAAATGTTATTCGAGAAATTTTGTTGCGGTTGTAGATTTCAAGGAGAAATTGATAAAAATAATATAATCAAGTTTCTATGTCCCTTTGCATGTGAATTACTTTTTTAATAATTATTTATGTGATTATCATAATTGTTGTAAAATGTATTTTGTTATCAAATGATATTTGATAACATATTATGTTATATCTATATAATATCAGGACTAAGGCTTACAGTTTCACCACAAATTCAAACAAAAAATCCTTTACCGATGCGCCAAAAGTTTTTTAATATAACAGATTCGAATGAATTGATAGTTACTGAAAGTAAATTAAATCATCATCATCATATCGTGTCCAAGCAAAACTCTTTTATTATTATTATATTTTATATTTTAAAACAAGTCTCTGCGCGTTATCATTTGCTAACAGCACATCGTCAAAAGTACATGTAAAATTATTTTGTGGGCAAAGCAACAGATGCTCCATTGTCTGAATATTGCCACAATCACACTTGTCATCTTCAGAGTAGCCCCATTTGCAAAGGTTGGCCCTGGATCTACCCATCATACACCGCATTCTATTTATGGATTTGAAAAGATGGAAGTTCAAATCAGCCCCTTGTGGTAGGTCTTCTTTGGTGGGGAGAAGATTTGAGGGAAATATATCTGGTGCAGTTGTTGTCCACAGCTCCAATCTATCTATGGGAGGACTTACTGAAATCGTTTTGGATGAGGCCATGAAACTATTTCTTGATTTCAGCCTTCTCTGAGGTGGGACATAATTGAAAAGGGCGTGCCTGCAGTCTGTCTCAGCCTTTGTGCGTTCTACCCTTGCGATTATTTCACGCCGCACAGCTGGTGGCGCAATACCTGCCAGAATCCGCACTTTGTCAACATTTGTCGGCTTCAGACATCCAGTTACCAATCTGCAGGTGTCATTAAGTGCCTTATCCACACACGAAACATGTTTAGAGAGCGACCAAACCGGACTGGCATACTCTGCAGCTGAATAGCATAGCGCCAGTGCAGTAGTTCTCAATGTATGCGGACAAGCTCCCCATTCGTACCCTGCTAATTTCCGGAGTAGATTATTCCTTGCCTCAACTTTCATTCTGGTACTCTGACAGTGTTGTTTGTACGATAGAGTTCGATCCAATGACACCCCAAATACTTGGGGTTGTTAGCAAACTCAAGAGTAGATCCCTCCACTGTAAATTCAGTTTTTTCCTGCAAATTTGTTTTTAAATGGAACAATGCTACTTGCGTTTTGCTGGATTTGGCCTTAATTTATTATTTGATAATATTGAGACATGATTTGCAAGGAATTTTGTAGTTGTTGTTCAACATTATCAAAGCTTTTCCTTGAGCTACAATTGCAAGGTCGTCAGCAAATATAAAGCTTTTCAGAGGCACTGGCTGGTCATTAGTGTAAATGTTGAATAATAGTGGGGCCAAGACACTGCCCTGTGGGAGGCCATTCTTCTGTCTTCGCCACCTGCTTTTTTTATCATGCATTGTTACATAAAACATTCTATTCCCAAGCAACTTCTGAATAACTTTTGTGAGAGCATAATCCTCAGTCATATTATGGAACTTTTGAAATAATAATCTGTGACACACCGTATCATAGGCAGCACTCAGATCCACAAACATGAGCCCGTTGTTCACCTCTCTCAAACCCATCCTCAATGTGCTGAACCAAGTTCAACACCTGGCTTACACAGGATTTTCCTGGTCTGAATCCAGCCTGCTCACTGATGAGTTTTCCATCGATGAAAGTTAGGATCCTGTTGTACAACAGTCGCTCGAACAGTTTATAAGTATGACAGAGTAGAGAAATTGGCCTATAATTCTTGGGGTCATCTGGTGTTTTCCCTGGTTTCAATAATGCCACAACTTTTGTTTTCAGCCATAATCTTGTAGGGATATTCATTCAAGATGTTATTGAATCAGTTTGACCAACTAATTTCTTGTTTGCGATTTCAAAGTGTTTTATCTGTTCCATAAGTATATCATCTTCACCAGGCTTTTACCATCTTTCAATGATGTAAATGCCACTCTCCGAAGTTCATCAATGGTAAACGGGAACGTAAAAGGTGTTGCTGAGCTGCCAGTTCTGATTTTGTCGTTGCTATCTCCTGCTCAGGACCTCGGCACTCTTCCCCATTCAGAAGAAGTTGGTGGGCTACTTGGCTTGGTGTACTGGCAGCACATAGTGGATCTCTCTGGCTGTTGCCAAGCCTCCACTCAGTTTTAAGAAGATCCCAGGCTTTCTTTGTTGTTATGGTGTTTATGTCAAGTGCTTTCAAATAAGAGCCTATTTCTCCATTTTCTCTGCGTGATGGTGAAACAGCCTTCACCAAGTTCATTTCCAAAGTTCTTGGTGCTCATTGAGAAAGGGTTGATTTCATATTATCTCTGATACACTCATTGTAAAGTTTGGCAGAGTGTTCATTTAGCCCTCGAATATACCTCTCTCGACAGCCACGCAGTATGCTCTGTCTATGATAATAGCTTTAACCATTCTGACAAAAAGATAAATTAATAAATAAATAAGTAAAATTAAATAAATCTTCATTGTATGCCTTGTAATTTTTAGCGATGAATCTAATAGAAAAAATATACAATAAAAAATTTTAACAGTTTCTCGGTGAAAGTGTGAGTTTTCACACAGATTTTGCAAAGTGAGTTTTATTTTATTCCCATCATTATATCATCTCTACATTACTGTAGTATTTAAACCAGTTTTGGTACGTCTGTCTGTGTCAGTTATTGTTGTAAATGAACATACCCCCATTATTCCGATGCTTCTTACGTGGCTCAGTCAAGTTATTGACTTTAATTATTCTTTTGTTCATATTCTTATTGTTCTCTTTTGTCTTCTTTAATTTTCCTGTTAGGATTTTATTGTAAACCTATGCATCATTATGGCTAGACGCATCTCTTTTTCCATTCATATACAAACCAGCATAAATGATAAAATTACAAAATCATAAGAATTAGAAATCAACACATGAACATTGAGGCCACCTATCCTTATTTAATGACCGGAACTCTGAATGAAGTGTTTATAGTAGGTTCTTTAAAATGCATTAAATAATAATTGAACCCACTTTATCCACCAGCTGTTAATTCTCAGTTTAAAG
Organism: Laodelphax striatellus; assembly: GCA_017141395.1. Taxonomy (NCBI): domain Eukaryota; kingdom Metazoa; phylum Arthropoda; class Insecta; order Hemiptera; family Delphacidae; genus Laodelphax; species Laodelphax striatellus. The sequence continues at coordinate 27,422,947 of CM029531.1, forward strand.
TTGAGCTGGTAAAAGTAGAAGAATGGAAATCTAATCAAATTTTTAGCGTAACTGCGTATCACTCTGGTCGGTTACCGCTTTTACAACACCATAACCACAGAGATGTTAGCTGCGGCTGGTTTTTGTTTGTGTATACCAGCACCTTCCACTCATCGCCATCAAAGGTGTGAATAACCTTGTCAAGCGACAATAACTGGTTTGTTTTACAAAAAACTGGAATCTAATAGTTCTCTGAAAGCTCATTAGAAGGTCATCCGAGAGACAAAAAATTCCAGTCTCATCAAATTTCCAAGAATGTTGAGTCCTTGATTATCTAAAATCCATAAGTTATCTGTTGAAGTATCTTGGTGTTACGGTATTTATAAATTAAAATTGTATTTAGAGTTTTCTTTGAAATCTAAAAATCAAAATCATCTCGCCACCTTGTAGCTAGACTGACACGGTGTGTGACGTGGGGACATTACGTAGATACCTTTAATAACTCTCTCTATTTGAACTCAGAAACTATGATTTTTCATTCAAACTGGTTTCTTACCATATAGCAACTTGTGTTCACCTCACCTCATCGCACCAGCTGCTCACATGCCACAAATGAATTAATAATGACCTGGTTACTAACTGGCGACGTTTCTTATCCAGGTTATTAGGCTAAAACACTAACAATCCTTTTACCCTCGAAGCTAATAAGAACTTCCCGTTTCAGTGCGGATAAACTCTGAATAACCCAGTGCAGTGCTCACTGCAAAAACCAAACATTCATCGTCATCTAACTTTCTCATCGACTACCGATGATGAGTAAAAATAAAAGTAAACATACCGCACAGTGCACAGAACTCTCGGTTATAGCTAACAATTACAGTGGAACGAACTTCCGAGCATTTTATAGAATTTTGATGAGTCACCAATTCGTTACCACAGGTGTGGTCAACAATTAGTACGAAGCAGACATGCCGTATTCTTGACCAGGCGTTATTAATGTATAATACTGGCAGAAACATATCAATTGGTGGCAACGGAATTGTATTATTCATGCTATATTCGCCTTTTTTATGAACAACATGGAGCGGAAGTGATCCGTCCCACATTCTTCACCTTTGCCTTCATTTGACCACATTCATTCAACAAAGTTGAGTCTTAGATGGCGACCTAAAACCCTTGACAACCGGGTTTCAGTAGTAAAACTGATTATTACTAATTTGAATAGCAAGTAATAAATTGGAGACAATGCAATTAACAAGGATTGATACCAGGCTAGTGAGCTGATTAATTCTAGGCTGATCAGACCATGTGAAGTACAGACTCCGATCCATAAAATCAGTTGTTTCAAAAACTAGGAAACTTATATTGCGTTTTTATAAAGGCATTATTAGGTGGAGTGCATTTTGGCGTGATTTGAGTGGTCTGCAGCTGAGGGCGATAAGCGCCCGTCTGATAATCCGTGGTCCCTTAAGTTCGAATACCAGTTAGCTTGAACGATTTGACAGAATTACGGCCAACTCCTGCATCCTGAGATTGCCGTCGGTCCCGGATCTGCCCAAAACAGGATTATGGTCACCATCAATTCCTAAACCTGAATACTCCACGCACAAGCATAGAGCCCATACATCACCCTCCAAAAAGAGTATATATATTAATGTAGATGCATTACCAGTATGTGACATATTATTGTCATAAATATACATATAGCAAGTATATACACCACGAGCGGCTTAAATTTGAGCAATATTATTATTCAATCATTCCCTATTTTAGACCAAGTCAAGATTATCGTCTCATAAATCATAAATCCATATAAACCAGATCAAATCTTGAATATTACAGCACCTTATCTCCGAAAAAAGTCAAATGAAATTGGACAGAAATCTTCTAACAGGCAATGAATAATTATTTTTATAGAAAGCTGCTATTATATGGACGGATAGAAATTCTCAGCAGAAATCTCACCAAACCTCAGAGGGAATTTGCAGTCAAGAAACATTTCCTGGCCGATATGTTTGGGACTGTTGAAAAGAGAGCTCATAGCAACTCGAAAGCGGCTCAAGTCCAGTGAATAATAAATATGTATTCACAGTAAAATATTGACTGCAAGTCATAAATTATAGTGATGAATCAATAATTTCCCAATAGTGAAATAAATTAAAAAATGTGAGCAAAGCAATTTTTTGGTGAGCTTCAAACAATTTGTTAGGTATTTCTCATGCAGGAGCGGAATGTTTTCATTTTTAAAAGAAGCTCGCCTGAAGCTTGCAATCCATTTTTTCAGTACTGATAAAGTAAGTTTTCCTCTCAAATAATAAATACAATAATGATATCTCATCACATTCGAAGCAAGAGTGAAAAATTCTATTCAGATGAATTGAACAGAAAATATAAAATTGTTACATCTCATATCTATTAAACGAAATTACATCTATTGCTGTTAGCGAAATGGCACTCACTCATTCATCAGCAGAACCAAAAATCTACAGAACCAAACCCTTTCTAACTTGGCAGGCATGTTCAGATGAACCTGTAGACTGGCACTAAGAACGGATTAAAAATAATTCAAATAAACGGATACACGTTCAAAATATGCGTTTTTCGACCGTTTTTCTGTGATTTCTCATCTTTTTTGAGATCGATTTGACAAGAAATGTTTGAATTTAATAATACAGATGAGGAAAGACAGTTTGAGTTCAGGTGAGGATTAGGGAAATAAAATGTGTTATAAGTATTTCAAAATTTTCCCAGGAATCGAAGTTTTTCTAGCTTTTCTATGCGTTTTCCAGCTTTTTCAAGAACGACTGAACTGGAGAAGTTAAGATTTGATACACAGTTCAGCTAACGGTGATGTGTTTGGAAACTTTCAAAATTATCCTGAAATTGTTGTTGAAATATCAAGAATGTTTCTTCTTCAAGAACAATTTTTCTTTGTGTATACTATCTACTAACTTGATTCGCTTTTCATCAGAGAATGAGGAGCCATAGCGAATGTTCGGAATAGTGAAGTACCCCTCATTATTGATAAGATTTTTCTTAGATGAATTTCGAATAATTTAACAATGATAATTATTACAGAACAAAATCAAAGTAAGCTATATAAATATAGTTCTGAAGACTTCTGCTGCAGAAAATATTGACAACAAAACTAAATAGCCATAGGATAACAGATGAATATTGCTGTGTACTACGAATATGATATTTGCTGTAGCAAGTCTTTTGAACTATAGCAGGATCCACTAACTTCGTCAGAAATCAGTTGTCTGCACACTAAATAGTAAGTGATTTCTATTACAAAGCCAATCAAAGGCTTGAAAGTCTTTGAAGACTTGAAGCTCCTCAAAAGTCCTTTTTTTAAAGAAGAATTTTCCAGAATGAATTTCTAAAATACCTTTCAATAAATCATGAGATTCAGCATTTGTAGGTCAAGCACAGGATCATATGTTTTATGACAAGCCACTGATCCCATAAGCATGTACTTATACAGCTTTCGATTTCATGTTTCTAATTATTATGTATTCACAGCAGTTGAGTAATCCGTAAACATCCAATAATACTTCTCGTTCATCAAATTGAACAATGAGTCAATGAGTGTTTTCTGTGAGCTAGAAATCAAACAGAATGCCTTTCAGACAGATGATTAATAATAATGAGTATGCTTGTCTAGTTTTTTTCAAATTCTATAGATCATTGCTTTCGTTGATAAACTAGTTTGAACATAGTATGTACAACTGAACCTAATCAATTAGAATTTGAATTGTTTTTTGAAAACTGACCTCTAGGGCCGAATTTTTTTAGAATCTTCCATCTCGTAAGGTTTTCTATTTAGCGCGAGATCACCTTTTTCTGAAAATTTGATTCTCGTTTAGCATGGGACATTTTTTCTGAAAATTTCATCCTGTTCAAAAGCAGAAAATCTTATTAAGTCACGTTAATGAATGGCCACTCAAAGATTCTCTAGGGAAATTCAACAATCCTTTGTAAGCATATTGGAAGTAAAGCCTCTTTGGGGAGACACCTAATCCACAGTCAATAATAATATATAACTATGTTAATAAAGTATCACAGGAAGGTTTAATAATTCTGAACCAGAAGTTTGAAAAACGAACAACTGGCATTTATTAAAAATATCAAATTGTATACAAAATGTGTCAAAATATTATACTGTATAGTTCTTCTCTACATTCGTTGATTGGAATGTAATTTAGATGGCAGCAAAAGTAAAACGTAATCTGTATTCTCAGTTTGCATATAAAAATGAAATTGACACTTTATATATGACGACATCATTAGTAGAGTAGAATTGTTCCAATCAATGAAAGAAATTTTGGGTAAATTACTTCCAAAAGAGTTTTTCTTATATCAAATTTTAAATCTAAATTAGATAACACCAGCCAGTTTAATATTACTAGAAAATCAATACTTTTCAAATATTGTTTGGCAGATCTTATTCATCTGTATGAACATTATAATATTATATATATCGTTCACTAGTTGTCTGGCTGATTTCAGATTATAAGAGTAATAATCGATATTTTATTTTTTTTAATCGAAACTGTTTAATGCAGTCACAAAAATAAACTTTAAAGAATTGGACTGCTACCCTTGAGTTTTTATTAACCCTACCGATTGAATATTATCAAGAGTACAAGAATACTGAAGAGTATATCAACTCCAAATAATTCTTAAGTCAATAGATTCTCCTATGTAGTACACTATATGAAAGTTCATTCTCCTCTCAGTTGAAGAACGAAATTGATAAGAGATATATACTATTATCATCTTTATAATGCTTTATTCTTTTATGAGGATCTACTTCCATAGGACATCCCCTATCAATAAAAATTATATGACTGATTAAACAGAGAGGCCCAATACAACCTTATCAATTTTTTTGTTAGTTTCAAATGATTTCATTCCAAATTCAATAGTTGTATAGCAACTCATTGAATGTGGCAATTCCCTATTCAAGAATTAAATTCAAGGTATTGCCTGGTTTATTATTGATAAGAACAGATACTTCTACTAATACGTTGATGCCTTTGGTTGTACTAACACGTGAACCGATCAAAAAGTTTCATAGTAACACTTTCTATTAGCATTTTAGAAGTTAATCAAAGTAATACATGACTGTGTGAAGCTTTTAGTATCCAAGAATCAGGAGAGCGATACTGGTAAATAAAAATGATTATAAGTAATAGGCATTATGTCAAGTGGTTATTCAAATCTCACAAAAATAGTTTTTCTCAGTCTCTGCATAGTTACGATTAATAATTAACAAATCACAGACTACACAGTAGTCAATCACTCATTATAATAGGAGCAAGATGCAAGCGACGATTCGAGATGCATATATATACAAATTGTGGCGCAGAAACAAATAAAGTTGTCAACAATCTGTTGTTGATGGTCAAACTTTGCACAAAATATAGACTGTCTTGTTCTAGGCTGTTGAAGCCGTCGTTTGCATCAAATCGCACAACGTGGACGACGCCATCTCATCCTTCACGAGTTAAATCTAATATCACAGATGATCGAGTCCGAACTGAATTGGGGCCGTATTATATGAGGCACCATTGGGTCATTGCGCCCTCATAAAGTAATACTAAACTTCTTCCTAACTATGACGATAATTACAGTTGACCGTCCTGCAATTACCCCATCTAGCGTAGTTGTTGCACTGAACGTTTTTGGAACCACCCCAATCTGAAAAAAATAAATAAAATAATTAAAAATCAATCGAATACTTTGTAACTTTTATTATGCTTAATGGATTGAATGAAAATTCAAAATCTAATTGATATGAAAGGTTTTTCAAAAATTTGGGGGTAAAAACGCGTGAATTATCTCTGTTCAAAATTGAACAAAGTGAATAGGCCTAATTCTGAATACTGAACTAAATTTCTGAAATAATCATTCCAAACTTTCGATAAAATTTTCGTTCATTGAATAAGAATTGACTGAACATGAGTGGCTCTTCAACAAGCTACCAGCAAGTTTCATTTCATCTTAAATACTTTTCATCTTTTTGTAAAGATGTGTTTACTTTGTACACAGTTCTTTTAGATAGCCTATTAATTGTCAGTCTTCGTACTAATGATATTATTTTTTATTTGTTGTACTATTATTGTAGCCTAATAATATAGCACAACACAAAAATCCGCTCTCATATTTTTCTTTGCCGATGTTTTTTTTCAAATTGTAATTAATTAAGTTAAATAATTCCCAATATTCATATTAAAATGGAGGAATACTCACTGCTTCCACCTCCTCCTCGACCACCACGCCAGTTGTCGCCTCCTCGTCGATCTCTCTTGTTGCGCCATAGAGCCTCCGCCTCCGCGGCTATTGCTCCCTATCGTTTCCGGTCATCTCCGCCTCTGTTCCAGTTCTGGCTGTTACCGCCGCCGCCGCCGTTGTTGGGTCCGGTAGGGAACGAGGGTCCGGGTCCGTTGAACATCGGCTGGTTCATGTTGAAGGGGCCAGGGGCCGGGGCCTGGGGCATGGGTCCCATCATGGGGCCCCCGGCATAATGGGGGTCCGCCCATTCCAAACGCCATCTCCGGTGGCATCATGCCGGGAGGGCCCATCCCGGGCCCGCACCGAACATCTCTGGTCCAGGACCTCCAGGTCCTCCGGGGCCGTTCATATCGGGTCAGGTCCTGGAAAACAACAAAACTCTGTTAAATAACACTTAAATAGGGGGGGAGAACATGATGAAATAGAATCAGATTCAAATTTTCATTTTACGATTCTGATCAAGAAATCCTAGTGACTATGATAGCATTACATACCTATTTGTATTTATAATACAACATATTTATACTTATAGTAGAAACTTTGCCAAATATGTAGAATTCACGTAAGATAAAATTTCAATATCATAAATAATTTATAATACTATTATAAAATAATTACCAAATGTAAAAATTTATAAATGTACAGAAATGTATTATCGAATGACTCAAGACTTCATTGTTGGAACAGGAACGTGGAAAGGGCCACAACTATATTCGTTGTAACTCCAAATAAAACTATAAAACTTTTCCCAAATGATATGACTTAAAATGCAAAATGACTCCAAAACTTCAAGGGTATTATCTCTTTCAGTTCATATTCTGTTGTTAATACTTTTGGTTTAGGGTCTTACTCCTGTGCAATTTCAGCCTTATTTGAATGGCAATATAAATGAAGAGATAGAAATTCCACCGATAGAGAAAGAGAAGACAAGCTGTAACAATATAAATCCACTTCCTTAATACACTGCAATTTGAATTTCAAGATTCAAGTCGAGAGTAGCAAATTTGGGTAATCTAACCATCCATTCATTGGGTGGCATCATGCCCATGTTATTAGAGTGGGCCAGGCTTTGTAGGGGTCCGAAGTTAGCTCAGGTCCGTCGGGTAACCAGGAGTCCCATGTTGAGGGCCCGGTGCCATGGGCCCCCATCATTCCAGGGGCGCCCTGATTCGGGTCCCAGCGGCCCAGGGAAATGAGTGAGGTCCGACATTCAGCATTGGATACCTCCAGGGCCTATAAAATTCGGACCAAAACCTGTGGTCCCTGAGTAGAGACAGGTCCCATGCCAGGTACCATGGTCCAGGTCTGACATTGCCGCTGGTATAAGGTCAACTTTTCGGCTCTGTGTGGAACATTGGTGAAATCGTTGACAGAGTCCTCATTTTCCACTCAAATCGTCCAAAGGAATGATTGTTGGATCGGTGGTGGCGTGTATTTGCAAGATCTGTCTGGGCTGGAGAATCCGGAATCCTACGGCAAAGAATAGTAACAGGCGATCTAATCGAAAAGCCTCCAATCAACAAAAGATAAGGAGTAAAACTATACGTTATTTCAACCCCGAATAGAATTTATAATTCGTGAAATGTTTAAAATTCTTGTGATCATAATCAAATTATCGCTTTCTTGATGATACATCACATCAATAATGCCTAAAAAATTGGAAGTATTCATCACCAAGTGTTAATGTGTTCACTAACTAAACAAATTTAATTTCTTCTAGTCTCATTTATGTATCAATACTCTTTTCGAAGCATAATAATTATTGACTAGTAGTACTAATCTGATGCGATTATGTAAATTCTACTCTAAATCTATAGAAATAACTGTAAATTTCAAACATAACTGCTACAGATAAATTGATTTTTGTGGCTTAAAATGCGAACTGAATATGCTATTGAGATGTACAAAATATCACCAAAAATGTCAAATACAATAAATTCAAGATATTGTCACAATAAAATATCAACAATTTCATATGAAATAATATTTCTGTTATGCCAGATTCTTGAAATGATTCTTCACTTTCATATTTCTTGTAATTCTAAATCAAGAGCATGAATATTCAAGTGAAATCTATTTGAAAAGAATCAAATAAAATGGTACTTTTAGGGGCTGAATGGAGAAATTTTTGCGATACTTGAAAGTATTAAGAACATCATACATGATAGGTAATTTATAACCATAGAATAGATCATCATTGGTAATCCAGCTACTATACTTACAATCGTTTGTAGAGGTAAATTGCTTGAGCCACCGTCTTCTCTCGTGCATACTGTACATCTTTTTCATTGCTGTTTTTACCAGGTATGACTGGAAGTGCAGGCAAATCTATAGGAATCAACACTCTCCACCTTGTTTTCTCTTCCATAACATCAACATTGCCTGAAAAATGAATCGAAATTTTAAAATTAAGTTCCAAGAAACAGCTGTTTATGAATTATCACAATAGTGATAAATCTATCCATCACTGATAAATAATAAACAGTGATATTATTCAAATTCAAAAACTCAAAAGACAAATCCACAGTTTCGAATACAATTGACACAGATAAGCATGATGATTGAGAATATCAGTACGGTAGTTGTACCATATTCAATTTTATATATACACTGCAATGATCATTCTATTGATGGCAACAACAATTATTATTATTCACATATTGTGGAATATTAAAACTGATTACGCAAGATTAACTATATAATGCCAATTTTTCAAATCATTCAGTTAACCGAATCGGTTAACTTTGTCGTCGCGTCGGTATCTGACACTCAAATAAGAGGCGTGCGCCAGCTGCTTTTTTCCTTGAAGGATGACCACTTTAGGCCGGCTTTGCTTAAAATCATTAAGAATCACCTTCTGAAAATTCAACATCCACCAGGACCGACATATGATCATATGATTTAACTCTATACAAACAAATAGTCCAGTGCACATCAGTCCGTGTGCATTGGACTATTTGTTTGTATAGAGTTGACAATCACATGTCGGTCCCACATCTCGCAACTTTAAACTGTGGGTCCATTCACCTCTCTTCTTCATTTTTCTCACAGCTTATGTTGACATCAACGTCATCAAATATAAAAATGATTGAAAATCTGAGAGAAAATTGCGCCTACAAAGCTTGAGAAAATTATCAAATACTAAATTCACAAAAATATAGCGCATTGCTTACCAAGTTTACGAGCAATTTGGAAGTTTTCTCGTTCATGATGCCTTTCCATTTGCTTCATGTCAACGAATGTTTTGGTAACATTGACTGAAAGCGAAAAACAATCAAACATTGTAATCACGATTTTTCAAAAAAAGTTTGTGGTGGATGATTTGAGATGACTCAAAATGATAATCAGCTTTAAACTTATTGAAACTGTTATTCAACAGTTATTATTTAATTTTTATAAATATTCATATCATCAACTAGATTTCATTAATAACAATTGTTAGAAAAAACATCTTAATAAAGATTATATGATTTGGAGGAATAAGAGATGGAATTACTACCAATAGTTGGTAATAAATATTTCCCACTTAAATTTATTATAGGTAAAAATTCATTCACATTATATTGACAAAATAAGTTCACATAGGATTTGTATATAATTTTATTCAACTTAATCTTAGCTAGTCGAAATATTCCATGACACTTTTCATTATACAAATCAAAATAATGAGAAAATGTTTCGTTTTTCTAATTTGTAGGAATGATCAGATCATGCAAATTATCCTTCTCGCAAATAAAATGAAAATTACCTCTTTCATTTTCGTCAACCTCGAAGTATTTCACATCGGTCAAACTTGTTTTCCATTTCACAGACTTTTTGGGACCTTTCCTAAGTTTGGCAAAGACAAGAACTCCTCTAAGACCTTCGGCATTTTGCCGATTCTCTTCATTCTTGATACTTGCTTCGCGTGCAGCTTTCTGTTCCGGAGTTTCAGGCGTTGGAGCTGGAAAATATTTTTCAAGATGAGTACAGGTCCATTAGAATTATGAGTAGAATATTATGAGTGAACAATAAATTATTTTTCTTCCACATAGACATTTCTCGCAAGTACAGTATAATCTCTACCCCTGAGAAGTGGAAACCTACTATTAAAAAACCCGCATTAAAAATGAGCTTGTTCCATAAGTGAAAAAATAACAGAAATCTTTGTTCAAGAGAAAATTTTGAAAACTGTAATAAAAATCATCCACAGACCTCCAACATTATTAGCAGGAGTTTGGACCAGTAAGGGCCGCTTTCCCCAACGCTGCTTAAGCGCAACAGCTGATGCACAATATTATTTTTCTATACTTTTCCTATTCTCCGAATGAGGCCTAAGCTAGATGTATAGCTTAAGCAGCGTTGGGGAAAGCGGTCCTAAGTGTTTTTGTATGCAAGTAGCCTATATTATAAACTTGGTTGGTAAAAAAGGGTTAAGATAGAATTCATTGTTTATTATTATTCCTGGAAATATTAGTTTACCAATCCCCTAAACATTGGGTTGGGGTGACAAGAAGGATCATGTGCAACTTTAATTAGCATTATATAAATAACTCAGATTTTTCTTGTGAGCGTTTCATGTTATACGTATTTTTACTTCAAAAGCAAATAATTATTACTTATTGAAAAATAATTATGATAATTATTACTGTTATAGAGAATAATCCAGATGTTATACAGACGTCTAGAAAAAGAACCGTTTCTTAAACCTAAAAAAGAGAAGATACCTAAATATTGCCATAGAATAAAATTGCGTAAACTGGGTTTTTTATTTTTGAAACTCTGTATAAGTGAATTTAGTCAAATCATTCAAAAGTGAATATTTGGAAGAAAATTAACAAAATCAACTCACATCGGGTTTTTCGTTGGATTCTCCATCTTCCTTTGAGTCAGCATCTTCTTTCCCTTTTTTAACTTCGTCAGCTACCTCACTTTTTATATCCTCAGAATGATCGAGAGTATCCTGGTAGAACTGGAAAAAAATTTCAATACGAGGTTAATTTCAATAAATTTTTTTTTTTAAATCTCTTTCAATAATATTATCAATATACAGAACTCAAAAGGTAATAATATATAGAATCTCACAAATCTTTTAGGCCGAATTCATTACAAAACAAATGACCCTCTGACTGACCTTTACTACCTTCACAATGTAATCATTTTCAATATACTTGAATCTCAAACTGTATTTATTGATTTTTTTATTGAAACATTTTTTCTTGAAATTATGACGAGACATCTGCCATGACAATATCTCTATATTCTAGCGTTCTTCATGTCAATAATTGTTAACTTTGATTGAATACTATATGACCCATGTCATATCCATGGAGCTAAATAGTTTTAAATTAAAATAATTGAGGTAATTTTTTTACCTCAAAATACCTTAAATTTGTGTTATCCCAAAAAAGGTACAATGTATAGAGGATAGTACTTGAAGTTATTCTCACTGAATTGCGTTATGATTATTAAAATGAAAAATGTTGCAAAGAACAAGTTGTAAGGATAAAATCAAAATTCAAGAATTTACTTCTTCAAAACAGGAAAATCGAATCTATGGAAAGTAAATTGAAAACTTTCAATGGCCATTCATGGTAACAAAGTCTAAAGACACTTTTTATTATTGAGTAATGAATCTATATGAATGGATACGTTTTTTAACTATTCCAACTCTTAGTTCGGTTTACCACACAACGCTGGAGGTGACTTCTCATCATGATTGGGAGATGTCGGTGGTGTCGAATCTTTTTTATCCGATTCTTTGCACCTGCTTAGTCTTCTCGTTTTCTTCTTCTTCGAATCTTTTGTAGAACTCATGGAAGCGTTGAGAGCATCCATAAACGAGCCACTCTCTTGAAGAACTGTAGACAAGAAATATAGAGGTATTGAAAATTTACCTTGATAATTGTTAAATATAATTACACTGTTTTTGGCATAAAATGGTCTTAAGATAAACTGGAAACTAGAACTTTGAATTATTATTGAAATTCACAACGAATTTTTGAAAATGTATCTTTGAGAAATTTGAGCTTTTGTCGAGAGTTGAGTAAATTTGTATGTATGAAATAGAAGAATACTCACCTCATAATGGAATTGCACTTTGAGACGCCCAGATAATTATTAATAAATTACTTATCTTGACTTCTAACATCAATTTATTGTGCCTTAAAATGAATTAAACCAATATCATATTAGCTTGATAATTTGATAACTTCCACCCAAACCATCAACTTATGAAGTAATTTACCAGTTTTTCTAATAATGATGCTCACACAAACGCAACCCCGTGGGTCCCGGGTCTTCTAATTTTCCAATTGAAAAATAAAGAGTCTACTCTTACATTTCTCACATAGCGAGAGAGGATAAAATTGAGAAAATAATTGGAATGGAAGCATGGCCTCTCCTTCCCCATGATTGTAAACGTCTATTCTATTTAGAAAACTTTTGAGAGGAGGATGACCATTCTCAGCAGTTTTAAATACGTTTGTCTATATTAGACACTTCTTTTTCAGGAAAATATTGTATTATTTATATACAGGACTACAGCCGCTGAATGAATATTCTGTTGGGTTTTATCTATTGTGATCAATCGACTGAGATTTCTCAAAATTAGTGGTTCTGTTAATAGAAAATGGATTAGTCTATTCCCTCTATAAGAATTTGTATTTGAGTTTATGTTCACTGCATTTTGTTTTTGTTGAATCTACCAGAATTAATTATTCATTCTGAACCCACCAGGAGGGCTCCTGAAGCCAGTCTTGTTTTCTGCATGATAGTAATATTGATCGGCTATAGATATTGGTTTAGATAATTCATTAAATAACTGAGCATCATTGTTTGATATACTTGAACCTTGAGACTTTGCATTGAGTAGGTTCATTGAAAACACTTACAGAATTCCAAAAGATATTTGATCTATACAGAAGGTCTACTGGTATCGACCTGTCAAATCATCTTCCAGCATAGTCCAAAGCTCTTTCCTCTTCTTGCTTATCCATTGATTGAACAGATGGAAACCGGTAAGCCAAAAAAGTCTTTCTCATTATCACGTTGTCACAAGTACAGTACTCCTTTGTTAAGGCGGCATGCCAGTTAAGCCTTTGAGGATTTTTATAAGTCTAAAAATGCATCTTCTCCAGCACTGTCTTTAGTATAAGAGTCCCAACCTCGCTTTCAGATCTTTATTATATTGCTACAATTCAGTGCATAAGAAGAGAAAGAAATACAAAAATGTATAATGAGCAGTTTGCAAAACCAGCCTGACAGCCTACCCCTCATTGATTTTTGATGTGGAGACCCTTGCGGGTACCATCTTGCCTTGCAGCCATGAAATGAAAGGGGTTTTGACACTTCACATCCATATACGCTGATATACGCACTATAAGGCTACAGTGAGCTAACAGGAGCAAAATTTTCAGATATGTTGGCTTTGCACACAGTTGGCTACATCTCTCTCATATCAGTTCAAACGAGTGCTGATGGAGATTGTCAAGTCATTGGTAACTTAATCAGTTCATTGAAAATTCAACTACAGTTCTGCATATGCAGTGGCTCATAATGAATGAAATCCCGTAAATCAAGTAAGATACCGTAATAAAACTGTCCACATAATTCTGCAAGTGGCCAATTATTCTGATAAATGCTATATAATCTTTTTTTCTATAACTAACCGTACGGTAATTAGAGTAAATGACGTTTTTCATCAATAAATAATTTTTTTATTCTGATTCTACCATACGTCTACAAATAACTACCGGTACAGTACTGATATTTTATTCACATATCTCTCTCTCCTGTCAGGCCAACTAGTTTTTCTAATATATTTCCTCTTTGTGAAACTTTAAATTATTGTGTGTGAATATGAATTTATATGTCAAATAAATTGAGTTAATTTTATCCTTCCTTATAAATAAGAATACTTATAAGCTATTCAAAATTATTTAAGAAATTTTACATTATTGTCTATTCACTTGATATGATGATAATGTTATTTGCAGCTTTCACATGAATGTGTTGAAACTTATCATTATTGAAACTTATAACAAACAACAATTATATTACGAAATATTTGTACTGAAATCTAATACAGTAGAATATTTTAACATAGCTCTCATTTTCATAATAAATGTTTAGTAACGATAAATAAATAATAAAGTTGTTTTTAATCAACTTAATATACCGCCTACTAATTTACTTTCCTCCTTCTATAAAACTTACTATATCACACAATTAAACCTAGCATTTATGGACATTATAATAAATAGGTGAAATCATCATTTTATTGAAGAGAACCTGATATTGATATTATAAGTTTTTAAAAAGGACTTGCGAAATTCTTTCTCTATTGTATAGTAAATTGGGAGGAAGATGTAGAAATTTAATAAATTAGCAGATTTATTTCTTCCAAACTCAATTATTAGATCTTCATTGAAGAAAATTATTAATAAAATGCGACTGATCTTTCACTTAATTTCAACATTGCTTCTATATTATTTGCTTCAATATATTGTATGGAAATACATGTAATTAAATTTCCAATTTCATAAACCTTCTACATTCTACATCATAATATATGATAAAAAAATTCATTCTGTAGAAGTGACAGAGATTGGAATGAATTTCATTGAATCAATGAGGTGTTGCTGAATTAGAGCGAGAGATAAGTAATCCCTATTGCTATTGATTAAATATAATCTTGTTCATACATTTCGAATCAAATTCAATTATTTTGATTGAAAGCTCTGACAGAAATCCAACCCGATTGGAAGAATATGTGTGTCTGATTAGGCATTATAGCTATTATTATAGGTTCAATTTTGTCAACTTTTGTTGACATAATATTTCCTGTGTTAGGAGAAACGGTTGTCCCAGTGGTAGCAGGCGGGTTCAATTGATGAGATTAGATAAGAGACGGCGCCTACCACTCCTGTTGTAATGGTGACCAGCCTCTTAATACAATTTATGAGCTTCAAAATCGCTTCCCGGTGGTTCGGAACTACCTAAAGCTGTAGGTCCATTCATCTCTCATCATCATCATTTCCCATTACCCACGCACAAGCCTAGATCTTATATGGGTATCATCCCCAGAAAAAGTGATGTTCCACCCTAGATAAGATATAGGGTTGAGAGTGGTATTCATTTAAAATTCAACTCAATTGTTATTAGTATGAAATATTGTAGTTCAAACGCTGCATTTTCTTGAGTGATGACTGATGAGTAACAATAATACTTAGGCGGATCGAGCCCACACGGACCAACTGTTTTGCGACAATAACAGCTGCAAACCGGTTGCGCAACCATTTTGCAATAGAAATGAAACCTCTTTCCGCACACGACCATTTGTCATTGAACCGTTTCATTCAAGAGCCTATGCTATTGCAATTCAGCAGTAGACTTTCAATAATGTCGCATGTCGGATTTAGATTTGGAAGTCATTGTTACAGTATTATTTTTTTAATATTATTTTTTTTTGTTACAGGGATATTAATTTTTTTAATTAAGTCTTCTAGAAGGCCTACCTACATGTTACAAATTATAAAATATAGACTACCTTGAATAATTTATTCAATTAGAATAAGAGATAACTTCGTGCTATACAGTACTTACACTATTTGAGTCGCGGACGCGTTTCGAACAATGATGTTCATCCTCGGCGCTTTGGGCTACGACTGACTACCTTAAAAACATTGTAAGGCTATGGAAGGTATTGGGATGTGGTGGGAGTGGGGGGAGAAGAGGGAGAAGTTTGGGTGGGGGAGGTGTAAGTACTGTATAGCACGAAGTTATCTCTTATTCTAATTATCTCTGCAGTACACGAAGTATGGATATACACAACAACAATTTATTCAAGTTTGAGAATTATTAAATATAGAGTTGTTTTTGAAATTACGTAATTTATAAATTCAGTAAATTAATTTAGAGCAGCAGATAATTAACAATAAGATAATTGCTTTTATTTTGATAGAAAAATACGTATAATTGTTGATAGATTCAAGTAGGAAATAATTAGCAAAAACATATCAACAACCAGCTGGAATTGAACTAATTTAGCACACGTGTGCCCACGGCTTTACAAATAGTTTTTTATATATTTTCAATGTGATGCCCATATAAGCCATTGACTAGAGCTTGGGTAATGAAAGAATGATAAGAGATGAATGGACCTACAGCTTGAGGTGGGTTCCGAATGACCGGGAAGAAATTTTGATTCGCATATTGATATTCAGCGAAGGTCTCGAAAGTGGTCCTTGCCCCATTCGAGTAGCAGGTACACGTCTCTGAGCTAATCAAAGCAAATAGATGCCGACATGATCACAAGCACCAAAGCAGATGACTAGCCTTCAGCAGTTTATAAGGACCCAATAGGGCCTTATTGCAATCCTACTCGTGTCAGTCCCTTATAAGTCTGTACGCACGATATCTGACGAACGAAAGATCGTAAAAAGTCTTGTATTGTTTTTTTTTAAATTCACTCCTCAACGTTCAAAATCAAAGAACAAAGTATCATAAAAAGTATTACTTATTTCCATTTGACGCTATACTTTATTAACACTTGACGCTATACGTAAGTTTTTCGTATACCGTAAATTAATAGCTTTGACACTTTTTTTACCACATATGGGGTCCTTGGATACATTGTTGCATCAGTTTATTTTTTCAAAAGTAGGCGAAGTTTTTTCCAATCAAGTAATATTTTTTACATATTAAGTGGTTCCTTGATTTTTAGTAGGCCTATTTATTGTTTAGGTGGATGCCAGAGTCCATAGTCTTAATATTACCGTAGATCCACTATAATTCATGAAAAATATAATATAGAATAAATAAGGATGATGAATAATTTTATTTCTCAATAGAACTAGTCATAACATGAGGAAATAATGTCTAAATTTTGAGGAGAAACTACTATAGTAGGAAAACAGTTCAAATTGACATAATATAATATTTTTAGATCAAAAATCGTGCACAAGATTGAATAAATTATGGATTTAATTTCCTTCAGTTCAATCATCGCAGCTATAAATTACCTTCAGAAAATTATGAGTTTAATGAACAATATAGTTTAAGCATATTCAATAGTAATAGGCCTACGTTTCTATCTTAACATGTTTAAAGTTGATTTTTTAAAAATTCTATTGTATCACAACTTTTCCAGTTAGGAAAGTGTGTAACTTGGAATTTCAGTTGATTTCACATAAATTCAACCAACAAACGTATTAAATGATCAAGTAAAACATTTATTTTTGAGTAAATTAGGTACTTATTTCAATTGGTATTGATTGGATAATATAGGCTAGAATTATGTAATAAAGCATATCAGTAGAGTATTCATAAATTCATTGAATGAATAAATTCTTTTTATTATACTGATTACAAGTTTCAAGAGTACTTGAAACTTGTACAGTTTAATCTGTAAGATTTGTCAACAGGTCAACCCAAATCTTTACCATTACGGTATGAAATTATACCAAAATAGAATGGATAAATAAAATTAGTTTTTAAATTGTATGTTGAATGTATTCAAACTTGAAATATGTGGTCAATAAAAAACCACTTTACTCATTTCTAAAACACGGAATTTTTAGAACCATATAATAATACCGTGTTACGAGTAGTAGCATTAAATCAATAAATGGGAATTGAAACAGTAGTTTTGTAGTCAAAAAATAAAATTTTTATCCAAGGGGAAATTTTTTGCCACTAAAATATATTGAATACTGTATGGGCCTAACCATATAATAAAGAAACATGCTAAGCTGGATGATAGAATTTAAGTTAGTAATTTTTGTGGAGAATATTAGGCTAATGAATTATAGTTTATTACCGATACGGTACAGGAAGTAGGTACTTGGGTATATAGTAAATCAGATTTTCTGTTGAATTACAATACTGTAATACTTTTTATTGTCACTAAGAAATGATCTGTAAAAAACCTATACACAACAGATAATAATAACAACAGATAATTCAGATAAGCCCTAAAAGTTTCTAGAAAAAATACCCTATTATATAATTTACTTAGAAATTACCGTATATTGATTTTCAGTTCAACATATTATTGTGGGTAGGCCTACTGAAGTTTGTTAACAGTATTTTTTGAATATGAATAATGTTTGAAGTTTTAGATATTCTATAACTGTCAAAAGAATTACAGTAAAGTAGACAAAGCTAGTGAATATTTCCTTGAATTTATACATTAAAATACAGTGTTTCAGAACTCCCTGCCAATATTCTAGTTGAACACCTTTTTACTGTAGTATTTGAAATTCACACAAAATAATCTAAAATCGCTTACAAATAATAACATGTAAAGCAGACGGATACTGTTATATTGTTGTGGCAGACTTTAGCCGCATGCCTGCAACTAACCTCACCGTCACGTATCAATAAAGCTGCCATATCTCAGTTAATATTCGTTCAAACTTAAAAATAAAATCTCAATAGATTTTTAATTGAATTAATTAGAAAAGGTTATTCTTGTAATACAGTACCAACAGTTATTTAGGAAACAAAATTCCAAGTGGCCGCCATTTTGTTTTATGAATTTCAAAAATTGTCATATTTTTTGTAGCTTTTAGTTGTCATAAATGTTTGTGCAAAGTTTCAATTTCGTGTGTTCAACTATTATTTAGAGAAAAAAAATAAGTGAAAAAACAAAATGACAGCTGTGTGAGTAACCAAGGACTTCCGGACAATTTAAATACAGTGAGACCCCGATTTAACGTATTTGAAGGGACCAAGAAATTCTTACGTTATGTAGGGGTTTACTTAAAAACGAGGTTCGTTAAATCGAGGTTGAAGTCTGGCAAAATACGTTATATAGGGGTTAGTTATAACCTCCATATAAACAATATAAAGTACATTGAACACGTTCAACCTCTATTTGAAGTAGATTTTTAGATATACAGTTTACAGTACTGTACAAATACTGTACTGTATGTTTCATATTACAGTACCGTACTGTACTGCTACAGAAGGTGGAAGAAAATAGGATATTGAAATTATTCAATTGCTATTATATAATAGAAATACTGTATTGAAAATAGCAATTAAATAAATGCTATTATTTAATAGCAGTTTAATAATTGTAATACAGTACCCATTTTCCTTCCACCTTTGTAACTAGCCAACTTGGCTTCTTAAAAATGAATGCAGATTTGTTAACTACTCTATAAAGGTGGAAGGAAATAGGATATTGCAATTATTCAATTGCTATTAAATAATAGAAATACCGTATTAAAAATAGCAATCGAGTAAAAAATGCTATAATTCAACAGTAGTTGAATAATAGCAATACTGTACTGTACCCTATTTCTTTTCACCTATACTGTATAGCTCAATTTCATGTTCAAACATGCTCAAGTGATGGCCTAGATAAGAATAAAATACTTTATACAGGGGTCTGAACCGTGGGAATACGTTATATAGAGGTTACCTACGTTATGTAGGGGTTTCTTAATTTTTATATACGTTATACAGGGGTCAAAATATTACTAAAAAACACACCAAAAATTCGTTATATAGAGGTTCTAATACGTATTTTGTACGCTACATAGGGGTTAATTTTCTATTAAGGTTTATGGGGTTTTCAAGGGACCGGGAAAAAAATACGTTATACCGGGTTATTCGTTATATCGGGGTCCGTTATATCGAGGTTGCACTGTATTATGATATTTAGATATCCTATTATATTAAGCGAGCAATTTCTGTATGTTTATATGTTTATAATTATGTTTATATTTATGTTTATATGTTTGTATGTCCAACGGATCTCGAAAACGGCTCTAACGATTTTGACGAAATTTGGAATATAGGAGGTTTGTGATACAAAAATTAGTTTGCGCCGGGTCTCATCCCTGGGATAACTCGCTGAAGGACCTTAAAAAGGAAAAACCGATCCTTTAGGAATCAGCTGACAGCAGAAACAAATTTCCATCGGCTGTAAATGATAAGAAAGAGTGAGAGCGGTGATTGTGGGAGTGAGACAAGATTATTTCAGCTGCTGAGACAATGCATTTCAATCACATGATCACTCGTGAAATACACAACTACACTAACTTTTTTGGTAAAACCAGCGGTTCCATTACTAGAATTGAGAAAAATATCGAAACACATAAGCTGCTTCTATTCCCCTTTTTATTTCTGATTTTTATTTATCTACAGAAAATTAAAAGGAATTAGACATTTTGAAAATATTCCATATTGTACTGTATTGTTATTTTTAAATTTGAGGCATGAAGTTAGCCATGTGATCTGTTTTTATTTATTTGAGAAAAATCGTCAAGAGTTTATCAAAACAGCTGAGCTGAAAATTGTTGTAGCAGGAATATTTTAAATTGTCAGAAAACAACTGATTGATGTACGCTCGTTTACTGACGTTAAATCAGCTGTTTTCTGACAAGTTTGAATGATCATACTATATCAACCCATATTATTATTTCTATGAAGCAAAATTTTATAAGTGTGATTTTTCAAATGATATGCATTCAAACTCAATTTTTCATAATATTTCGAAAGCTGAGATTGATTTTTTTATAGTGCATAAGACTGATGCCTGTACTTGAAAAATTGTTTAATTTCATTCCTTTCTTCCTTTAAAATTTCCATTCCTGTGCCTTTGTAGGCCTACCCCCGAGCAGAGCTCGGTACCCCGATATTGTTATTCTTATCCAGGAACAATGCCTTAGAATCTTGGTAGGGAGTTCTGAAACACTATAAGAGGTAGTATGGCTAGGTATGGGTATAATAAGAAGTGATGGCCATGAGAGGAATAGGACGACTAGATTCTCGCATTTCTACAAACAACTAATCCGTTTATAGTATCGTACCGTAATTCATCAGAGTTTTTCTTTTAGCTGAGAAAGTGAGGGTTTTCAGTCCATGGACCAGTTACCGGCGAAATATAGGACCCAACGTCACCCCATAATGAAAGCGGCGGGGGGGGGGGGGGAAGAGGGAGAGAGAAACACAACCACCCAGACCAGCTTTGCGCTGGATCATAGCCTCCTCTAAACTACCGAGTTTAGAGGGGGCTATGGCTGGATACTTGCCAGCTTCATGAAGTAATGGACTAGGTAGGGAGGGAACGAACTTATCTGAAGGTCTGCGGCCTCAAAATTCGTACAACTTGAAAACCCTGAAATCTAGGCTTTTTACTGATAATCTGCCTTCATTCGTTAAAAGCATTGGCATAAAAGTTAACGCTAGCCACTATGCAAGGATTCGTGCAAATTTCAAAACCAGTACTTCCCAGTGATACAGTATTATAAACTCCTACTTTGGCAAAAGTTATATAACTAATAACTTCTTATACTGAACTTTACTTTTAACAAGTTTTGGTAATAATTAGGGCTGTCTTATTTTAGGTTTGGAACCTCCTATAAGCCCTATCAGTGTAGGTAAGTTACAGACTGTGCTACTGTATAGTTTGGGCTTATCAGTTTATCGATAAAAATTATGACCAAGCATATAGGTACACATGCTGACCGACAATTTGATTACCGTAGTAGGCTACAGCCAGAATGGCATGGCATCAACGGCGGCAATTGCCGCGGCGTCATACTTGCACATAGAAAATTGACACCGCGACAGCGCTGCGTCGAATAATTGGGCCCTGATAACGTTGGGTGTGCAGTAAACTGACCTTCATCCACATAAAATATCTATTGATTGGTGTTGGTGGAAGTACCAGTGATTTATAAATGATGCTCGATATTAAGCAGGAAATAGTTTAAAACCTAGAAAATTTTGCATTATGTAGGCCTACCCCATAAGTTAAACATTTTCAAAGGGCGCTATGCCTCTTTCCATCAAAATCTCAAGAAATTTTACATATTATCAAGTGTCAGACGAATGTCAGCTAAATCTGAAATATGCATTCTTATTAGCCTAATGGTGGCATCTCACTTTAAGGCTGTGCATCAGTTTGAAAAAATACTTTTTTATGGTGATATTTTTCAAAGTATTTTTGATTTGGATACTATCAAGCTATCAAAAAGAAATATATTTCAGAGGAAAAACTTTTTTGGACCATTAGCTTATGAGATATGGCGCCTAAAGTTGAAATTTTTGGAACAGATCGTCTCAAAATTGGTTGCAAATACAATCATGAAATTTTGAGCATACATGCTTGAAGGTATTCATGTCTATCACATGACATATTTTCCCAGGATATCAACTCTTGAGTGAATAACGAATTCTCCATTTTAATTGAAAATTTAGTTATTTTTTAAAATTTGATATTTTGAGAAACAAAATATGTCATGTGATAGTAAATACCTTCAAGCAAGTATGCTCAAAATTTCATGATTGTATTGGCAACCAATTTTGAGATGATCTGTTCCAAAAATTTCAACTTTAGGCGCCAATATCTCACAAACTAATGATCAAAAAGGAGTGGTCTAGGTTGTCTAGTAGGTGGTAGGTGATGGCTACTAGAGTGGTAGGTGGTCTAATGGTTTAGGAGTGGTCCGTAGCCGAGGGCGATAAGCGCCTGTCTGATAATCCAAAGGTTCCAAGATCGAATACAGTTGCCGGAACGGATTTTGACAGAAACTGCCACTCCCGTCTTTCGGAGGAGACGAAAAGCCGTCGGTCCCGACTGCCTAAAAACAGTCGTCATCTCTCATCATCACCCCTCTCATTACCCACGCACAAGCCTAGAGCTCATGTGGGCATCACCCTCAAAAAAAATTTTTCCTTTGAAATGTATTAAATGTTGATAGCTTGATAGTATAAAAATCAAAAGACTTGCTGATGCCGTAACTAGTTCTTCAGTGCTATTCTTATTGTTTACCTATCTTAACTTTGACGCGCCTTCTGGCACCCAATAACCTACGACACTACACGCAAAATTTGATTATTTCAATATAATTCTAAATATTGAGTAGGTATGTGATATTGCCGATTCTAGGCCAAGTCTACTCGCTCATAAATTTTCCACTTCAATTTAACCTAACCTAAGTCACCCTGCTCTAAGAAGAAATCAGGGAACGATTTTCCACCCTAGCTAACTGAAACTAACCCAAGTCACCTCATCCTCAATATTAACCTCGCTAAAATTTATATGGAAGGGAAGATAGGACTTTGTTTAGAATTAAGATCTATGTAAATTATTAGTGTAGTTCAACTTGATTTTTTTTTAGGGTGATGCCCACATGAGCTCTAGGCTTGTGCGTGGGTAATGAGTGATGACTGTTTTTAGGCAGTCGGGACCGACGACTTTTCGTGTCCTCCGAAAGACGGGAGTGTCCGTTTCTTTCAAAATCCGTTCCGGCAACCGTATTAGATCTTGGAACCTTTGGATTATCAGACAGACGCTTATCGCCCTCAGCTACGGACCACTCCACATAAATTCTACAAAGTAAACTAAGCTTACCACCTAACCTAAGATAATGCACATTAACCTAACCTTAGTCACTCTCCCCATAACCCACTCACAACCCCTCATGAGTATTAGCATAGCTCTCTTTAAACTACAAGTTTAATAAGGGGTAGTTTAAAGGGGGCAACCCCTAAGAGTCGAGTTTTATCATTTATTAAAGAAATTGTAAAAAAATAATTCCTTATTCAATTGTATTGTTGAAAATTCAATAGAGAAAAAATAGTGTAAGTTTTTTTTTAGAATGAAGCCTGGTGAATGACATGTTAGCTCTGCTGTCAGAGCTAAGACAGACAGCAAGAATGTATCAGTAGAGCTGATAACAAGTGCAATCTATTTGAAAAACATCACAGCTGAGCTGATATTAACTTATACTTGTTATAATAATTTAATCCTGTCATCAATCTTATAATGTAAAATATAGGATAATAGATTTCAATTAATTTTCTAAACTGGTAAAAATCATCTGGAACTACTTTGTATACTACTACTAGGTGGAGGAAAAGGTAGCCTCCCCGCGCACTTTATACATAACCAATAGTAGTGAGTTTCTTCACCACACTGTGCTCGTTCATTTCAGGCGTCATCCTAAAAAATCTACTCTACCCTGGGAGGTGTTATCATTAAAACGATTACTTGATTTAGAAATCAGTAGCGCTGACTGTCATCTTTCTTGGGGCTCAGCTGCTTATGTATATAGAGAATATCAAAATTCTCTACATCGCTGTGCTCACAAAAACAGCTTTCTAGTATTATTAAACAATATTCTTCACCTCTAATTTAAGCTTCAGTGTCAACCTGATTATAAGTCCAATTAGGTCTAAATACAGAGTGGCGCATAAAGAACGGATGTTTTTCAAAGTGTTATAAGAAAGTTTATTTGAATCATACATTCAACTTCCTAACACCAAAATACTAAATAAATAACCCAATTTGAGAATTTATATGGAAAACTCCAAAACACTCAAGTATATTTAACCTACAAAATGGTGTCGCTCTGCGGTCACAGATAGCTCTAGTCCACTGATACTATCCTACTCAAATCCATCAGTCCATTTTGCGCCACCCAGTATGAGGCTTATGATCCTTGAAACTTGAATGGGACTATATCCACAGTAGCGTACCCAGTCTTTCGTATGGATATTAGTTTTATTTGACATAAAATCTTTTCACGAGAGCACCCTAAAATATTAATCTATGAAATGAGGGCCAATGAACTCTATTTTCAATGTAACTGGAGATTGATTATATCGATTGACTCTATAAGCATAGAGCAAAAGAATACTCATGATCAAAAAATGTGTCTAGTTAAATTGTGGTAGCCAATAATTTTCAAATTAGCTCGTATTGAATAGAAAGTCGTCATCGAGTTCAGTTTTGGTGACACTTGATTTAAAAAGTTGGTGTGTAGCCATGAGCAATATTATCATCACATCACCTAACTTTTTATTTGGGAGAATGCTAATCATGAACTGATACAGCTATATTATGAACTAATGAGCCAGACAATGGGTAAAATAAAATACACGCAACTCGATGTCATCAATTGTTGTATTTTTTAAACAATATAGTAGCAAACAATGCAGAGGAAATAATTCTCAAAATCTTCATTATGCTTATTATAAATACAGTTACCTGTGAAAAAGATGCACTTGATCATTGCTGGGCCAGTATCAGAGGTCATCAGCTAGTGATCTGCATGCATTCACACCACTTGGGTAATTCCAGTATCTGTCAATGAAGATTATTAAGCAATGTGCATACTACACTGAATTCTCGATATAACCCGCAACCCTGACTGTTGAGCCCATTCATTGAGGAAAAACTGTGTTTAGTAGGCCTACTTGATGAGTCCACAAATGCCTACGGTATCCATTTATTATTGAGAACCGGATTAAAGGGCTGCCGGCGATTAAAGCGCTGAGTGACGAACTACGCATCAATTGGCAGGGATTTTACCCACTGTGCAACAAAACACGATACTACTGAAGTCAAATTAAATTGAATACTTAAAATATCATCAATACTATGTTGCTATCTATTATTTACTGGTTTTAATGTGTTTTCATGGATGTATCAAAGTATTTTTATCAGTAGACTATTCATGTTATTTTCTTGCTAATCTCTGCTACGATTTTCGTAGTTGAAAACTTCCTGCTTTTTTGCAAAAATCTATATCGTTCAAGTTGTATAAAAAACATGATTATTTTCAGTCATCAATAATTGTTCCACACAGTTAATATTCAAATCAATAAAACATTATCTACAAATAATAATATTGAATTTCAACTATTTATAAATTGTAATCTTTCTTACTATATCGTACTCTGCAAGTCTTAAGTAAAAGAGAATAATCATTGTTTCTTTGCTCTTAAAATGACTACTATAGATATCTAAAACATCATATCATTTATTTTAGAAATTACTGGAATATTTTGGATATTTTTCAAATATGATTGGTTTGGACCAGGCATTTTTGCATGTCATTTAATGATAGCTTCAATCCCTGCCCATTGTTCACTCTCACTCTCACTTGAGCGCACCATCATCTCTAGTCTGGTTCTCAATAATACTGTATTACATTGTTGAATGCAACAATGAACAGTCCAATTAAAAGAGATAAAAATGAAACAGGCATTCGTGGGAAGAAAAAAAAATAGAATTTTATTTTTGGTCCAAAAATAAATGGAAATCTTATACCAAATTACATTAAATTTACGATAATCAAAAATCATTATAGAAAAAATATTGACTTGTACAGAAGATTGAAAACTTGAATAAAGTACAGTAATTAAGGAAATATTGTTTCAATTGAAAATTGAGCAATAAATAATTTCCTAAAATTGGAATTTAACCATGATAGTTTCATAATACTTATTATCAGAAGGCAGTCGTATATAAACGTATTAAGAAATTTAAATTCAACGACTTCTTTTGAGTAGCCTACAAAGAATAATACATTGTTCTTTTTTCATAATCAGGATACTTCAATAATGCTTTCAACATCATTATTTTTATAAGTACAAATTGTTCATGTACGTTTTTTATTGTTAAGCCAATCTTTACTGCTCTTTTCTTATGTTCCCAACACTTTCTCTCCTCGGCTCTAATTGAGAAGTTAGAAATATTTATAAAACTACTTTGATAAGAATTAAAGAAATATAATACATACAGTCAACCTTCAACCGTAGTAATAACAGGTTATATCGAGAAAAAACAGCATGATTTGATGAGAACAAGTAAATGCTTGCCAATTTCAAAAAGAAAAGAAAAACATTTTAATAATAATACTACTGTATTGGACTTTAAATAACTTTCAAGTGAAAAAACACTCACGTTTTTTGATGTGATTATTGTAATAATAATAATATTTGGGAACAGTGCAAGTAGAATGAATAATGCTGTTCTGTATAAAAATGTTGGACGAAAATCTTTTCAAACTACTCTTCTTCTACTCACCATTACTAACTTTAGAAAAATTTAGAATTCTATAGATGTCAATTGAAAAGATCAAATTCTTTGTTATCTGATATTTTATATAAGATAATTTTAGACTTGAGAGAATGAGCTATGAAAAACTTTCTCAATTGTCTAGTAAGCTTCAATGAAAATTTTTTAGTTTGAAAAATATTCAAAGGAATAATTCTGTATCTTCAATGATGGTTATGATTTATAATGAATGAGTACACCTCTAGCTATTGGAAATTGTCAAGTCAGAATCATTTAAGTTTTCTAATTCATTAAAGACGCAGACAATCTAATTTTGCATGAAAATCCATCCACTAGAATGATCTTGAATCGAACAGCTGACTAGGTGGGGTACACTCCCGACATCCACATCATGGTTCGCTCTGCTGTAAAAGTTCACCAGTCCACGTCAAGAATACCTAACCTAATATAGCTGTGCAATTCAAGCTTATTATTTTAATGGATGAGATTTGAATAGTTTAATTGTGTACACACGAATAAACACATCTAACATAAAGACATACAGTACTACTATTAAAATCATCAAACAACTTACTTAAATATATTCAAGAAAAGTTCAGGAAGGTACCGTAACTCTCAGAGAATATTAATTTCTGATTATTGTACCTGTAAAGATGCTTACAAACTTGTGCGCCCCGTCACTCGCGAGAATGAATTCGCCGAATTCGTATGGTGCGCACGATCGCCGCACGCTTGACGAATTTATGTTCGTGGCGCGCAAGTCTGGAAGCATCTTTATATTCTTATTCTTATACAAGAACCGGAAATGTCAAGTAACCGAGGTAAAGATGCCGGAAAACGCAAATTTATAATTTTGGCGGTTTATTTGGGGATAAAAATGTATAGGTTGATGTAAAATTTATGGTATTAATAAAATGATTGAGAACAAAAAGCATAACAAGTTTTAGAGTTTTTCAACAGATATTCAATGCAGCTACAAACAGCTACATTGGATTTACGGCATTTTAATATTATACAGGGTGGGTGAAAAGTTTTTAAACGGCTTAATATGTCTCGTACAAAGATAATTTGAGGAAAGGTGACATTGAGGATCGTACTGAAATTGAAAATACTACTTTATTGTAACTTCAAAAATCTGGTCCGCCATCTTGGATCTAACTTAATTTTTTGAAATGGAAATGTGGTCATGTTATGCATGATTTCGATACAGAATTTCAAGAGAAAATTAATGGCGGAAACCGCATATCGATATGTCAAACCGTTTTGAAGATATTTTAATAATTAATCAAACATACTTAATCAGTTAATATCTCGAAAACGGTTTTTCGCCATGCGAATATCGATGTGCGGTTTTCGCCATTCACTTTGCCTTGAAATTCTGCATTGAAATCATGTATCGCCTCACCACCTCATCATTTGAAAAATAATGGCAAATCCAAGATGGCGGATTAAATTTGAAAGTCACTATAAAGTAGTACTGTATTTTTGATTTGAGTAAGATCCCTTGTAAAATGTAACTCTTGTAAAAGATTTTAGCCACCCTGTATACCGTACATAGAACCTGAATATTTTTATACCCATAAGCCCTCGAAATTTATAAATCTCAATTATGTCATCCTTATCTCGGTTAAAAACCATTCCCTGCAAATTTTAGAGATTTTGTTGAAACTTTTCATAAATTCAAAACCAATATTCTCAATAATAATATTAGAGAATGACGAGTTCGAAGCACAATAAAATGGAAATCAAGATTGAAATCAATAAGAAATTCAAATAATACGGTACAGAACAGAATGATTCTACAGTTACAAGCAAAGTAAATCAGCTCGTTTACTTTGCCAAGGCATCTAGATTGACAATTAATTATTGTCATCACAGATTTTAACCATGTTCGAAGTGTATAAAATTTCATCCATTATACAAATATTGATACGGCTTCATCTTGGTTGATGAATTCTTAAACACTTCTATTTTAAGAAGCAGTAATAAATAAGGTGTCGTCCAGGTGCCTTAGCAAAGTACTGTACGGTGATTCTTCAGGGAAAAACTGAATTATTATTCCATAAATATTGGAAATCTTTCAAGAACTAGCAGCATTCGTGCAATTATATTGTAATAGAATCGTAATAGAGCACTTGTTATCACAGTTCTTTTTTCCAAACTTAGATCTTGTGTGCATTTGTACGGTTGTAATGTAGACCTACGATTGATTTTCAAAGGAAGATGATTTTCAAAATCCGGAGGGGAGCACTTATTATTAGTCAAGTTTACACCGTTTATAAGGCTCTGCCTGGTACCGGTGAATTATGTTATAGGGACCGAATGACTTACAAATTATGTCATTGTCTGAATGCACTGTTTGAGATAAACTGATAATTCGAGTTTGTTTTCATGAATCTTGCTATTCATAGAGAAAATAATAGTTTTCGGTGGAATTTGACCAAATAATTATGGAGAATCATTCATCATTGTCTGTATTCAAATGTAGTGAAGCCTACAAAAATAGGGTATTTATTATAAAACTGTATGTGGGTAATATGTTTATACAAATTAACAAAAAGTGCAATTTGGAAATTTTCAAGCACACAATCATTCAACTGATTTTTCCTCGCGTACTTTTCACTCAAGTGACTGCTTATAATAAGGCCTACCAGATTTTCGAGCCAACATAGAACTGATGATTTTCTAGACTATACTAAACAATATATATATACAACAATACAGGAGAGAACTAATTGTGGTTACGCTTACGGCATGCATAGACCTCAAGTTGAATTACTTCTCAGACAAACCTATCCTCATAAAAACCCAGGTTCTCAATTTACATCCAATACAATATCCGAGCTCTAATATACTCCTACTTTTCAATAATAAACAGTAATATTGTCTTCCCATCAATTTGACTAAAGGCCTAACAATAAATCTACCACATGAACAGAATAAGAATAAGAGCTTCAATACTAACAGTTAGATAAGAATCATATTAAAGAAAAATCTGAATCGAGCTAAAGCAGAGAAATAAATATTATTGGAATCCAAAAATAATCTATGGCTGATTTTTATGTGTTACAAAAATTAGTGCCACAACCAATAATAACTGTATTTAATTTTAATAAGTTTTTAATTTGAAAATAGTTTTTTCAACTAGAAGTTTTTTCATTTGAATAGAATTTTTACTTTCAAAAAATCTTCAAATTCTAATAGTTCAAACGCAGAAAACTTACTTTTTCATGTAACTTACTGATGTAATACTCTATTTTGATTCCTAAAAGATAGAAGTTTGTTTTTCAAGTATGCTCATTCTCAAAGAAGAGAATAGCTGATTACAAGCTGCTAGCTGCACACACAAATAAGCAACCCTCCGCTAAGCTCTGAATTACATAGTACTATCAACCCAGGCTTTCAATTCATCAATAATTATCTATGTATGGAATACATTAATCGGGACGGGGATAATTTAAAATGATTTCATAAATAATGAGAATATTCAAGAGGCAAATCTAATAGTTGGAGACTGATTCAATTTTATGAAACATCAAGATGCAACCATGATTACAACAATTTGACCCTTTTTTATGACAAGAGAAAACTGATGTTTGAATAAGATATCTCAGTTAGATTTACATAAGATAAAGAGTTGTTGTAATACTACATCCAAGAAAACTACTTGATAAGCATACTAACAAGTCGACTACGATCTTTGGAAGTGAAAGAGTACGCAGAGGAAAACCTAACCGAGCATTATTATTTTTGTACTGTGCACAGGATAGGAAAAGAAGTCTTGCAGGCCTTAATAAATAATATGATTAGTACTACGATTTTTTGTAAATTAAAAAATAAATTTTGTAGTGAGGTCTTACCTTTACAAGTTGTTTCTTCACACATTATGCTTCACATAACGTTTCCACTCACGTTGTTAAGATGTAGCAGCAACAGCGACTCGAAACTATTCAATTTCTTTGAGCAAATTTCTCATTTTTGAACTGAACTTTTACTGTATCAGTACTCCGTTTACTCACCTTTGATCAAGTAATAATAACGAGAGAACGACTTCTTGAAAAGAAAGTGGATCTTTACACCCGGTTAACACGAGTCTCTTCAAAAGCAAATTTCTCAAAGAAAAGATAATCAATAAATCAAATATATATGTTGAGCCAAGAGCAGATAATAACTCTGGCACGAGCTCCAATACATCAGCAAGGCCGACCATCAGAGCCTGAAAATGACTAAAATTAATAGCATTAGAATTGTTTCAAATAACTTATTCAACTAACTTTCCATTCTCCAATAATTCCTGAAAATTACAATTCCTGAAATGTTGGAAGGAAGAGCGCTATCTTCAAGGTTTGTGCATTCATTCAAATTCATTTTGAGCTTTAAATCAAGTTGGTTAGAATGAGCTGTATTATAACAATCACTCTTCAGTGATTTTCATATTGGAATTGACTCATCAACTTTTTGAGATAAGATTGATAAAATATTATGTTGTGTTCAAAACTTACTAAAAATGAAGCAACACGCATGGAGTGTTGTGTTTCAAGAGAATTGATAACTTTTGGGTTTTTTTGAACCATAAGATTTTGCAATTGATTGAATAAAGATATGATTAGTAATAGTAGATAGAGAGAAAAGAGTTGCTTACACTTGGTTTTGGAGACTGGAGACTGCTTTGGAACAGAAACGGTGGCAGCAGCTGCAGGTACAGGTGATTTGTCTACGGAATTAGCAGTTGGCTTCTTAGCTTCGTTTGACTCAGCCTTGGCTTTCTTCTCGGGTGGTTGCACTTCTTTAACCGGAGATATTCTCTTGACGGGCTTCTTATCAAGCAGCAACGGTGGCAAGCCGACTTTCTTGGATGATTTCTGAGCTGGTGGAGGAGGAAGCTCTTCTTCAAGACCAGTTGACCGAAATTTGGAATTGAATGTTTTTACCGTTTTTGGCCGAGATTCACCAGGTGGCAATTTTCTGGCTTCAACAGAAATATTGTACTTTTTGCTATCTCTTTTTATTTCTGGGGGCGGAGGTTTTCTTATCTCTGAAGGTTTCTTTACAGTCGAATCACTCTTTCCACTTGCCGATGACTTAGCATCCTTCTCAGGCGACTTATGTCTATCCTTTGACTTAGATACATCTTTATCAGACTCTTTAGTTTTTGAGCCCAATTTTTCTTTCTTGTCACTTGTTTGATTTTTATCACCAGCATCCAATTTTGTCTTTTTCTCCCCATCATCTATCTTGATAACCTTACGTTCACCTTTCTTTGGTATCCTGCCCAGTTTACTTATATCAGGATTACTAGACTTAACTTGCATGACTATTTTATTTAAATCACCACTGACTTTTTTGACGGGCTTGACTGGTTTTTTATTCGTTTTTGGCTTATTTTCTCTACTTTCAATTTTCTTCTTTTTACTTCTAACTGGGCTAGACTCATTTTCATAATCTTCGAGAATGAAATCTTCATCACCTGCATCAGGATCTTTCCTAATTTGTCTCATCCTATCTTTTCGCCTGTCTTTTTTAGGATCACTTTTGTTACTAGGTACAAATGTTGGATCCAACCCGGAATTTTCCCCACGCTCTGAACCACTCAAGCTACTCTGAGATGAATCATCACTGAATTCAATTTTTTTCGTTTTTGCTGGTAAAACCTCATCCATTACCTTCTTGGATTTCAATCCAGATGGTTTCACTGGTTTTTCAAGTTCAATTTTCTGAGGGGAAACTTCACTGTCATTAACTTCATTGATATCAGACATTTCAATATCTTGTTTCGACTCTTCTTTAGGTGGAACTTTGGTCAACACTTCTTTTCCATCTTGCTTGATGATTCTATATACAGGAAGCTGTTGATTATCTTCAATCACTTTGTTGTTGGCACTTATGTCCTGATTATCTGTCTCATCAACAGATGAAGTTGTCTTCTGCTTTATGAGGACATCATTAACCACATCAAGCCACTTTTTCACAATTTGAGCAGCTGCTAACTGTACACCTGAAACAAAAACAAAGCCAGAGTTGAAGAAAATATCATTAACACCTTTTTCTATCAATTCCCAACATTCACAAAAAATTGCGAAAATCTGAAAGAAAATTCCATAAGTTTGTACTATGTTTGAAGTTTCTTGCAGCTTATAGTAATAATAATAATTGTAATACAGTATTCTATTGTTGCAACAAGGTTTCATGTACCCGGAGGCAATGAACTTCAGGAAAGAGTTAAGACATTTTCTGGTGTACTTGTGATACTGAGATAGCACTATGAAAAAGAACGGGTTACATTTCAAAAAGATTACTTTGTGTCCTAGTAATCTCTCTAATAAGATCAATAGCAGCTCTAATGTTTCCAGTAATAGAATATGTATGCCTGATTTCTCAGTAATCCATCAACTAAATGTTTCATCAACTCAATGCTTAATAAGTTACTGCTCCAGTAGTTAATGAATCTGGCGGGAAGTTCAAAGTTGAGGGCAGCTTTGATATAATCTAATTGAAATTTCATCTTACTACTACCACCACCACTTCTACTTCTTCTAATGCACGTCATACTAGTTTTTAATCACGTCAAGATTCTTTTTTATGTTCAAAAAAATACATGAAATTATACAGAAACAATGTTGTTATATTGTAGTAAATTATATCAACAATAGCCTATCCTATTATATTAAGCCAGC
Organism: Laodelphax striatellus; assembly: GCA_017141395.1. Lineage (NCBI taxonomy): Eukaryota > Metazoa > Arthropoda > Insecta > Hemiptera > Delphacidae > Laodelphax > Laodelphax striatellus. The sequence goes on from CM029531.1 coordinate 27,456,706, forward strand.
AATTTCTGTATGTATAGCAGGATTCAATTCAACTTGTCATAAATCAGCTGATCCAGTAATAATTAAAGAGTGATTTCGACACAATAATCATAAATCATAAGGCTTGAAAGTCTTAAAGACCTTTAAAGTCTTTAAAATACCTTTTTAAAGAAGACCTTTCAAAGAATAACTTTTTAAATGACCTTTTCAATAATCTGCGAGATTCAGCATTTGTAGGTTAAGTATTGTGATCATATGCTCGTCGATCATATGTTTTATGTCAAGTTAAATGGAACCTGCTATATATATGTATGTTTATATTTATGTATGTATGTCCAACAGATCACGAAAACGGCTCTAACGATTTTGACGAAATTTGGAATATAAGAGGTTTGTGATACAAAAATTCGTTTGCACCGGGTCTCATACCTGGCTTAACTCGCTTAAGGACCTTAAAAAGGAGAAACTGATCCTTTAAGAATCAGCTGACAGAAGAAACAAATTTCCGTCTGCTCTAAATGATGAGAGAGAGTGAGTGTGGGAGTAAGACAAGATTATTTCAGCTGCTGAGACACTTCATTTCAATCACGTCATGATCACTCATGAAATACGCAACTACACTAAAGCCTCAGTCACACATTGCTACTAGTAGCATAGCTATTAGTAGCTGCTTTTTGTGGGCGCTACTAATCGCTAATTGGCGTCACATATGGCTAGTTGTAGCAGCTTCTTGATAGCTGACTACTTCACAGTTGTGGCGGCAAACACAATTGCGTGGAATTGTATTTGAATTGATACGATATGAAATTATTCAAAAACGTAACAAAAATGTATCTTGTAGTACGAAATTTTGATTGTTCAATAACCGTGAAAATCAACTTCAGAGAAAATGTCATAAAATTTTGACAGGTACTAATGGAAAAAATAGATAAATAGCGACCCCGAATCATAAAAATAATCAAATTGATAAATAGCGATCCCGAATCATTCAAATAATATTGATGTGGGAGGGGGGGGGGTTCAACAGTTTAAATTGGTTATGTACAGTTTGAACTGTGGTTATGTACAGTTTGAATTAAATTTGATATGTACAGTTTGAACTGTGCTGAGGTATGAAGAAAATGTAATTTGTGAGATTAAGTAGGTAGTAGATTATTAAAAAGTAGAATACTTTTCATTTTCTTCTTCAAGGAATCTTCTGTGACATTCATACCATCAAGAGACAATTCATTAATGAGTCCCTCAGTTGCGTCTTTCTTCGAATCTCTTTTTAAATAGTTTTTGGACCTCATGTCTTAGGCACAAACATTCATAATTTCTAAATATATTTAGAAATGAAACTATCTGGTCGGTTGACCACTTTAAATGATTGGTCATTTTCCAAATGGATACAACTTTCAACAATCTTTAAACACTTTCAAACTTTAAACTTTAGCCGGAGTTTTGGTTGTGGGAGACTAGACCACATGATTTTCAATGTCAGCTTCTAGCTACTAGTAGCTCCAATTTTCGAACATGATCAACTTTCCTTGCTGCTATATTTTTACTAGCTGGCGTCTGCTAGTCGCCGCTACTACTTTGTCACACACAGCTGCTAGTAGCAATGTAAGACTGAGGCTTGACCTATAGCAGGATCCAATTCAACTTGTCAGAAATCAGCTGTTTCAAAGAGCAATATCACAATACTTAACCTACAAATGCTGAATCTCGCAGATTATTGAAAAGGTCTTTTAAAAAGTTATTCTTTAAAAGGTCTTCTTTAAAAAAGTCTTTTAAAGACTTTAAAGGTCTATTAAGGCTTTCAAGCCTTTTGATTATTGTGTCGAAATCACTGTTTAATTATTACTGGATCAGCTGACTTATGACAAGTTAATTGAATCCTGCTATACTTGATAAAAGCAGGGGTTCCATTACTGGAATTGAGAAAAATATCGAAACACATAAGCTTTTCTCATTTTCCCTTCTTATTTCTGATTTTAATTTATCTATTAAAATGAATTCAAAACATTGAAAATATTCCATGTTGACTTGAAATTGAAATTTGAGGCATGAAGTTGGCCATTTCATCTGTTTTTATTTATTTGAGAAAAGTCGTCAAGAGTTATTAATTCGTCAAAACAGATGAGGTAAAAATAGTTATCAACCCATGTTATTTCGTATGTCTATGAAGCAAAATTTTACCAAATTTTAAGCAAAGTGCGATTTTTCAAATAATATGCATTCAAAACTCGATTATTCATAATATCCCCTAAGATTAATTTTCTTTATAGTGGATATGACTGATGGATAAACTTTCAAAAATAGTTCAATTTCATACTTTTTTCTCTAAAATTTCAATTTCTGTGCCTTTGTAGGCTACTCTCGAGCAGAGCTCGGTTATATTATTCCATTACTTATCAACCTACTTGGAATTCAGCAGGAACACAAATCCATTGTTATTGATATTATATATATTATTCATATTCTAATATTGATATACAGTATATTATACTCATTACAGTAACAAAAATAAACTTTCTAAGCAGCATAACCTAATAAAACTGATCAGAATTCATCTAGATGACAGAATTTTAGTTCTAGTTGAAGGACTTTTAAAACTGTACTGCCCTAATTAATGGAGCTCAAGTTAATGGATGACTGGGAACCTGAACAAGAGTGTCGTACTCTTTTGTGCACAGGCACAAGAAGAGAAAAACATTTGCAGAGGTTGGCAGGGTGATTACTGCCATAATGTCAACTATATGTACAACAATAATATTCTCTTGAAATATTATCGATAAGCCTATTGTACAAGAGACGCGAATAATTGTACTGTGGTGGCAAAATAACAATTTTTAAGGTATCTAGTCAACAAGCAGTGACTCGAAATTCATAACATATCTTCTTATATGGGATCGAAACGAGGAGCGAACTGTTCAATCAACAAACTGTTGGGGAGGGGGCAAAAACCAGGAGGTATGGGGGTATTCCACGACCCCAATTGAAAGAGGGTCCTGGGTGTTTCCCCCTAAAAGTTTTTGAATATTACGTTTAAAAATGAAATTTTATCTAAAGTCTAATGTCTGCCCCCCCCCCAAAAGGCGCTGATCGAAAATTCCAATAATAAAACTATCACGGTTGGTGCAAACAACTCCGAGTTGGCAATACTGCTGATACACTAGCATTTGAATGCAAATTTCTCAATTGAAATAGGAATCAAATTCAATGAGAGCTTGGTTTATAAATGGTAGTTAAACCTTTAAACGCTAGATCGAGCTGAGAGTTGCACGATGATACAGAAAGTTACAGTATGATACTGAAAGATGAAACTGAAAGATTCAGAAAGTACACTGGCGGCTCGTGAGGTGAAGTGCCCGTATCTTAGTACAAACACTTCACCTATTTCGTCGGCACGAGCCGACAGGGCGAAAGATGAAAGGGATGTAGGATGACGAGGAAGCAGTGCAGGAAGAAGATGAAGATGAAGAGAAAAATAAGAAGGTCGAATTGACGGCATATAATCGCTGCAGAAAAACGCTCCGCCCAACATTTGCAATAGCAGCATGTATTGGTAGCATTCCTAGTTTTTTATCAAACTTTTTGGTCGGTTGTACCCAAATTACAGTACATAGACCTGGACGACATTGAAATATTGATTGTCAAAAAAAGGAACTTCTGAATGTTGACAGAAGAGAAAAGATATTGAAATTTAATGGGAAGGTATTATGTAAGAAAAGAATTCAGTAGGCCCTTTCAAATTCAATTTTGGTTGGGAAATAGTACATACTAATGAAATAAATAATTATGTATAGTATTCTGTATATTTCAAGAACGTTTCCTGTTTGACTGGAACCTTTGTTTTGTATTTTGAAACACACGGCGAATATAATTGTCGCCAAAATCGTGAAGAAAAACAACTTAATCTTCAATTCCCGTGAAAGCATCCCTGAATCCCTTTGCTCAACTCCACTTCAAATACTGTAGCCTAATCATGTTCGGTAAGAAATCTTCTTTATAGATTGTGGAGATTGTATAAGCGTCTATTACTTGTGCTGTTTGAAGCTCATATTGTTTTTAGTTTAGAGCCATAAAAATTCAATTCTTGAAAAGTTACATTCAATTTGGTTATTTTCAATAGTTTGGAGTTGAAGGATACGTTCGAAGCTGCGTGTGAGGTGCAATTAGGGTTACCAGATGACAGGGATTTTCCGGACTTGTCCGGAATTTTAGCTCTGAGTCAGGGAAACTTTGAAATTGTCAGGGATTTTAAAGAATTGAAAGAAGAAAATTAAAAAAAACTATATTTATTAAGGAGTTTGTTTTCAAAGAGAATAATTGAATAATATTTGATATTTTAATAATAGAATTAATATTTAATAATAGAATAGTATGAATAATAGAATTTTTACAATTATAATGAATTATTCAATCTATTCAATCTAAATGCAAATTGTGCAGATCATGGCCATGGGCAGATCAAACCGGTTTTAAAGGAGGGGGCGACACCCCCCCCCCCACCCGGCTACACACACCCCCCACACCCCACACAATGTCCGGAAATTTATTGAAATGTCAGGGATTTTGTCAGGAAAAATGATTTTTTGATCTGGTAACCCTAGGTGCAATGGGATCACCACTCTCACCTCTTCTAGCGGAACTTTTTATGGATAAATTAGAGAGTAGCATTGTTGAGAATAGTCCTTTCAAAGATAAAATTGTTTACTGGTTTAGATATGTAGACGACGTAATTTGCTTATGGAAGGGAAGTAATAGACAGTTGGACAATTTTCTTTCTTACCTAAATGAATTACATAGTAAGATCAAATTCACTGTAGAAGTAGAACAGGATTGTGTATTGAATTTTCTAGATTTAAAAATAGATCATAGTACTGGTTTTCATAAGTTCTCCATTTTCAGAAAACCAACTCATACCGATGTTATCATCCCTCATAATTCTTGTCATCCCATTTCTCACAAACTTGCAGCTTTTAACAGTATGATTCATAGAGCATTAACAATACCTATGAACCATGACGATTTTCAAAAGGAGATAAGTACTATCAAACAAATAGCTGTGACAAATGGGTATGAGGAAATTATGGTGGATAGGCTGCTAAGTAAAATCAACAGACGAATCTCAGTTAATTCCAGCTTTGTAGGGACAAACAATGAGGAAAAGCTTTGGGTAACTATTCCTTATTTAGGCTTTGTTTCTGATAGGATAGGTAGAGAATTGAAAAAGAATGGATTTCAAGTTGCTTTTAGAACCAAACCGATTTTAAAGAATCTATTTAGCTACAGTAAGGATAAAATTGATGTATGGGATAGAAGTGGGGTATATAGGCTTAAATGTGGGGATTGTAATGCGACCTATGTTGGTCAAACTGGTAGAAGTTTCAAAATCAGGGTAAAAGAACATATCAAAGATTGGAATAAGTGTAATGGAGATTCAAACTTTGCTGAACATTTGATAACAAATAATCATAAGTTCAAGGTTGAGGAGAATGTTGAGTTTCTGCATTTTAATAACAAGGGCAGAATTCTCAACATACTGGAAGCTCTAGAAATAACTAGGATAACAAAAGATGATCAACAGCTGAGTTTGAATGACCAAATTCATTTCAATCAATACAACACCACAAATCTCATTTTATCATAATTTGTTAGGCAGGTATTACGGTATGACTTTATTCCTTTGTTTTTCTTATCCTTCCGTAATACTGTTTCATTTATTTCTTAGTTTATTGTAGCTATTTATTGTTCTTCAATTGTGTTTTCTTTTTGAATCGCCATTTTGTAATGCTTGAATGAACCGCTAATCGGGGAGGAGCTTGTCTAGGCCAATGACAGCCGTTCACGGTCATTGGCTAGAGCGTCTACCAATAGCGGTGCTTTACCGTTAGTATAAATACTGCTGCTCTGTACGTTAAATTTTCAGTTTACCAGAGATTGATAATGGTGTAACAACCGAAACCGGTATCTCGATTTAATAATAAATCAGTGGTTTGACAACATCTTGTCTTTTCATTTATTATGGATAACTACCACAATATCACCTTCACAACTACTCAAAGAGTGAATACAAGAGGTATGATTCAAGTGTAATACACCCGCAACAGACACCAACTTGAGACTCAACATACAAGGTTGACCAAGATATACATCTAGAACTAAGGTGTAAAGTTGCCAGAAAGCCAGAGTCTGTAAAAAAATATTTCCGCCGCTCTGTACAAGAAGTCTCTTTTGAAGCCCTGTGTGCCAATCCCTTCTACTCGTTAGGCTAGGCGCATATTGAGACGCGACCAGCGCGTGTAACGCGACATGACGCGAGTGACATGACACTATCTCCCCGCACGCGTAGCGTCGTGAAACGCATATTGAAACACAGTTTTGTGGGTGATCTCTTGCCATATGATCTGAGATCATATATCATCTGACAAAGATGGTATGAATCTTATCAAAGTACTGTACTTACTAAAAGGAAATAATACCTTACAAAAGAAATATCTCAAGCCAGGTCCAAACACTACGATAAATTTAATCAATTTGATTGAACAACTAGATTGATGCGATAAATTGGAGATTGATGTTCTGTCCAAACGCAACAATCTTTTGCCTCAATTTTCATTGCAAATTGGCAATGCCACCTAGATAGTGTTGGAATCGGGGCGTTCGGAAAACACAGAAAGCAGAAATAAACATTAAAAACCTCATTTTATAGCATTTTAGTCAAAAAAATTACAATTTTGCTATTCATTGGTCAATTTCTCAAATGAACGACCCCAAAATGCAAGTTCCCTGATCTACAATACGATTCAAACGTGATATTATTGATATATTCAATGCATTTCAGAAGTAAAGCCCCTAAAAAGAAGATTCCTCATTCAAATTTAGATTTATTTAATTTTCCTGGTATTCAAATTTCACTCTAAAAATCCGGTTAATCGGCCAACCGCGATATATCTTAGCGATCTCTTGTCCAAAAGCATCAATCACCGACACAATTTTGTTGGTTCAATCAGATTGATCCAACAAAATTGATCGCAGCGCTTGGAAGTGGAATTACTTCCAGGAATACACCACAATAACAACTGTTATTTAAAAACGAATTCACCCCGTACAGCTCAAAGCGCCGCTCTATTGAATGTTCTAAATCTTAGTTTTAAATATTTGCTATTTTGACTATCTATAGCTGACAGCATCAAAGTCATACCAATGAAATCCTATCTTGTACAGTGATAATAGATTACTATTTATAGTCACTGGACTACTTATAGCTTCTTAGCTCTATCTATGGGGGATTTCACAAACTAACTCAGTACACATACTAACGAGTACCTATTTTTGGTTTTAATTTTTTCTCCAATTTAAAATGATGATTTTTGAGAAAAAGAGCCTGCAGAATTCTGTTTTTTATCCTCATTTTGGCGCAAACCAAATCAAAATCGGTCCACACCAGCTTTCCAAAATCTACTCTACACGGGCACAAAACTCTTTTAATATAGATGATGATTGAATGCTCTCGCATCCGTTACTCGTTACCATGAAACGAGTTATCGTTTCATGCGCCCTCCATCTTCCGATAGTTGAAGATTACAATATTTAGAGTGAGTGAAATTTAGAGTGAGTTATTTAGAGAGTGAGTAATTAATTTTATGATACATGGTGGGTATATGTGTTTCCCTTGAAGTACTTCTGGCCCTCTCCATCACCTTCAAGGCCCTGATCTGAATAGAACTCCTTTAAATTGATAGAATTGGAAACTGGAAATTGAAAAGTTGTTATATCTATGCTGGCCCAGTAAAATAGTACATTCTACCTTGCATGAAATGGGGTAGTCGGTTTCTTTTTTTAATAATGTTTATGGTAGTCCTGGGATGCTGAATCCAAGTTTTAGACCTCGGCAAACTATGGGATCATCTCCAAAAATCGTTCAAAATGGCGGAATTTTGCACTTTTTTTACGTTTGGCCAATTTTCACCCTGAAGAATCACTTTTTCATATAGGACATTGTACATATTTTTTAAAGTATATTAAATTACCTACAATTTGAGACCAAAATTATCATTGTAGGCCCAACCGTTTGCGAGATACAGCTCTTCAAAGTTCATCAAATTAACGATAATTCACCCTTTTTTTCAATTTTTCGCAATTTTGACCATGAAGAATCACTTTTTCATATAGGACATTCAACACAGGGTTGAAAGTAAATTCAAATACCTACAATTTGATACCTAATTGGTTATTGTAGGCCCAACCGTTTACGAGATACAGCTCTTCAAAGTTCATAAAATTATCGTAATTTTTCACTTGTTTTTACATTTGGTCAATTTTGACCGTGAAGCATCACTTTTTCGAATGTGACTTTAGCAAAGTTTTGAAAGATTATTTAAAAAGCTACAATTTGAGACCAAATTGATCATTGTAGACCCAATAGTTTGCGAGATGTAGGCCTTCAAAGTTTATCATATTGTTGAATTTTTCCACTTTTTCTACATTTCTTCAATTATGACCCTGAAGAATCACTTTTTCATATAGGACATTCAACATAGTTTTGAAAGCTAATTAGATTACCTACAATTTGAGACCAAATTTGTTATTGTAGGCTCAACCGTTTGCGAAATACAGCTTTTCAAAGTTTATCAAATTATCGTAATTTTTCACTTGTTTTTACATTTGGTCAATTTTGACCGTGAAGTATCACTTTTTTGAATAGGACATCCAACATAATTCTCAAAGTATATTAAATTACCTACAATTTGAGACTAAATTGGTCATTGTGGGCCTGATAGTTTGCGAGATATAGGCCTTCAAATTTCTTAAAATTTTAAGTCTGATTGAATACGCCATATTGAATCTAAGTTCATTTTTTTAAATGGGAAGGTGGTTTTTAAATAGGATTTCAAAAACGGTTTTGAGATATTAACTGATTTAGGTGTAAATATGTCTGATTTATAATTGAAATATCTTAAAAACGGTTTCACATATCGTGGTGCGGTTTTCGCCATTCATTTTCTCTTGAAATTCTGTATCGAAATCATGTATAACATCAGCATCCCAGGACTACCATAAACATTATTAAAAAAAGAAACCGACTACCCCATTTCATGCAAGGTACACCCTATTTTTGATGACAATTTTACTGGGCTATGCTACAGAATCTTTACGGAAGAATTCTTTAAAATTTGTGGCATGTTTCACCAAGTTTTATAATCCCATAAAACAGAAGAATTGCAAACTCATACTAGTAACACTCTTAGCAGAAATTTATATTATTGTGGATAATTTATATTCAAGTATAATTAATATTTCATTGTTAATTTGACTTATATATAAACTTTTACAGATTAAAATCGATAATCCACTTCAGGTTACCGGTTTTGAGTGAAAAATTATTAAATATTATAGACTTTTCTTTTTTTCCAGGCTTCTAAATCTTTATGAAACATGCACCACATATTATTTTTCAGAATAAAAGTTTAACTACAGTATTATTATGGCATTCATTTTTATAAAAAACTTTTCTCCAGTAGAATCAAATTAAACATTTCAGTTGGCCGCCATCTTTACAAATTCGGATTTTGGAAAAAATTCTCAATACTTTTATTTTGTAGAACAGATGTTTGACCGAGCGAAGCTCAGTTTGAACGAAGTGAAGTCTTGTTTCAAGTCGATTGGCTTTCGTCTGTGTGTTTGTTTGTTTGTAATGCATTTACGGCTAAACGCATTGACAGATTTCAAAAAGATTTGGCAGGAATGTTCATTTTGAGACTGCGCGACGATGTATATGTAAGGTTTTTTATAATTTTGCATTTTAAGGACGAAATAGAAGGGAAAGAAAGTGGCTGTATGGAATATAGCTATATGGAATATACAATAGCTATATGGAACACGTGATAGAATTTATTTTGAATTGAATAAAATACTATAAGTTGAAAGTGGAAGTTGAAAGTTGCACGAACATAGAGGACCACAAAGGATCCCATGTTAATCTTATGATAAGATAAAGACTATAAGTTGAAAGTTGCACGAGCATGCGTGCGTTAACAGATGATTTTTCAAAGATGATTATTAACAGATGATTATTAACAGTGATCTGTTTGAAGAAACATTTTTATAAATAAGATGATGGAATGTGTCTATGCACATGTCAAAAAAACCATTCACAATATTTCATTCAATCCTCATGGGTTTCAATATTTATCGTTAATATTAAGAGTGAGACTAATCCTGCTTCGAAGTTTATTCGACCTACGTATGGGACTGGAACTAGTGATGTTTTTGAGGTTAAGCTTCAAACGTGTGAATTTTCATAGCCTTATAAAATTAAGTGATTGGTTTGAGTTCGCGGGGTCAGCCACTACCACCTAGAGTTACAAAGCCATAGCGCTGCTTGTTCAAAAATCTTGTGACGTCATTATTAGTGGATAAGCAGTCTTGTTGTTTGTTTTCTACTTTCTCATTCTAACCACATAGGCTACAGCTACATATGGTGTTTGATTTCTATGAAGTACAGAGTATTTTGTGAATTCAGAGACTAAAGATGAGTTTTGCTCACTGAGTCAAGGTAAGTTTCAAAATCTACTCATTAACTGAACATTAATAAACTATTTAAGTGTAATAGCTACTCATAAATTTTTTTAAATACTTCTACAATCTTTGCAAATGCTTTGATGGCATACCTAACCTGAAACGTTTTGTTTCAATTATTATAAACTTTTTGCAAAGAATTTGAATGTTGTTGAAATGGACAACTTTCTATGTAAAGTGATTGTTTTAATGTTACTGTTTTCTTGACAGAAACAAAATTCATCATTTATTCAATGGATTGAGTAGCCATGCATCATGAATTGACAACAATCCTATTGAGTTAACTTCCTTTTCTGAATGTAATGTACTGCTTTCTAGTGAAAGCTAATTGGAAAAATTAATTGAGATGTCATTTTTTAATAGCATCGAATGCTTTTTTGTGTATTTATGATTGTAATGATTATGAGCATCTTGTGTAATCAACGAAATTTATAATTATTTATAAACTATATGCAATCAGCCTAATGATTATGTTGATCATGGGCTTGTTAGCCATGCCACAGCATTCTGTAAAATTTTATGACTACCATCCCACTAAAATACATTTGATTGGATGCTTCAATTACAGTACTAATAACTCAATCTGCAATAACTTCATATTATATCATTTCATGCTCAATAATGTTCTAAAATCATTGGAGTTGACTGAATATTGTATCTTTTTTTCAGATGCCACATGAAAATGTTGATATAACTGAAGATGATTTGAACAAATTGGACACAGACATAACTCTACTGACTACCTATCTTGCAGGATATTGTGTGGATAGTGTTCTAAAAAGATTGAATAAGAACAGTTCATATTGTACATTATTAAACAAAGCCTAATTTAGAATTCAGAAAAACATAGAATCCATAAAATGATAAACTATAGATAGTTCCTATTGATTGATATGGAATTCATCTGCAGTATTATTAATGATACATAATTATATGTACGACTTATAATTTTTACTTAGTTCATATTAAACCTGAGTTACAATTTGAAGCACAAATCTCTCCTCATTCCATCCCTCATTCTATGGTTGGGTGTTGATGGGAAGGATGTCCTTGCACATCCTTCTCCAAGAATGGACATTTATATGTCCAAACTCCGCCATTTCATGTAGATACAAAATCAATTACTTATATTTCCAACGACGTTCATTTAAATAAAATATATCATACTAGTATTAAGTTGTATTCAAAAATCTTGAATTAAAATTTATACCTATATATTTTCATCTTCTTTCAATCTTTCTTACTTCATGTTTTGTTCAGTTAATCTTATGCTGTATTTATTATTTTTAAATGACGTTCATTGTAATGACTCTTTTGACCTAGAATTTAAACGACATATTTTGTGATCTGCGTGAATAAAGTGATTATTCTATTCTATTCTATTCCCTACATTCAACCTGCCTAACATAATATAATTCTCAACTAAGGAGCTGGAACTGGTTTTTCTCAAAGGCTAATGTGTATTTTCTACTAAGAGAAATATTTTTGGGAAATTAGATGTTTTTAATTAGTCTTTCTAATAGTTTCTATTACCGTATTACGACTAGTAAAGCTTTTTGAGTTGTTAAGCTGATGAACATTCAGCCCATCGACCACTGATGACGTCATAACCTAGCACTATGGCTTTGTAACTCTAGGTGGTAGTGGGTCAGCTAGTTGAATATAAACATCATCATATTATGGAATGATCATCAGCTAGGTCAGAATAAGATTTTTTCGCTGCAGTCAGAGGGGCGCTTAGCCGTCAGAGGGGCGCTGCGAAAGCGGCGGCTTGTGGGACGTCACGTATGTTTAAAAAATAAATAACTAAAAAATTAAATAGATAAATAATTAAAAAATGAAATGAAAATTAAAAAATATAAAAAATAAATAAAAATGTAAAAAAATAAAAAAAGTTTAATTAGATGTACATAACGTATTTTGGGGGGCGCCTGACAACATCTCTCTCGATACAGTTGACAGGACCAATTCTGTACACATGGACAAGAAAACCGCTAATTTACGGCTAAACGCATTGACAGCTGATTTCAGCAAGCATGGCTTTTTCGCGAGGTCTACTGTTCACAGAACTACTAGTTATAATCATACCATGGTCTACTATAGACAATGGTAGGAAGTTACCATACCAAATTTCATGGGAAGATGCTGTTGAAAATAATTGTTACTTAAGGAGATATGATGCTGCCTTGAAATATACGAGTAATATGGCGGATTACTGGAAAAGTAAGACAAAAGGACTTTCTACTTTCTTTTTGTTTTAGCTTCTACAGCGGGGGCATCCTCAGTTTATGATTGTGATACTCAAGTCATCCGATAGAGAATGATCTAAGAAACCATGTAGAAAACTCCAATACAGGTACAAATACGTAGAGATTTGTGTGTTTGGAGTATGTGTGTATTGGAGTTTCCTACATGGTTTCTTAGATCATTCTCTATCGGATTACTCTCCGCATTTGTGTTGGGAGTAAACCACAAAAATTGGGAGATTTTGAAATACTCAAGGAGAGCTGTTTACAACTGCTCAAATATCTCACAAAATACAAAAGTCTGTTTGGAAACAAATTGTGATGAACGGAAATTATCCCCAGAGTAATTTTTATATATAGATTTTAGATGGTCAAGTTGAAAGATACGAGCAATCAAAAGCAAAAATACTCATCAAAAGAATTTCCGATTTTTCTCGAAAATTAATTTTTTTTTATTTGTAACTTGCTTGGACGTACAGAAATAGATAAATTATAAGGAACATCAATCTCATTGAAATTTTATTTCCAAAGAAAGATAAGAATAACATTTTCTGTCCGACGTTTCTTTCCATTGGAGGTCGCAGTAGAATGAAAAACTAAGTTTTGCGCTTTTTAGGGCTCCTTATATCAAGGTTTAGAAGTTCTATTTTGTGTATTCAAGTTTTCCAAGGACCCAGAAAACATTTTACAAAAAATTCGCTTGGTTGAATATTATTTCCCGCGTTAAACCTTCAATGACTGGATTAATAATAGTTTTACTTTGGCTTTCATAGTTTCAAAAACATTCAGCTCTCTGAAAAAAGATGAATGATCTAATTTGATCTAATATGAAAATAATCTATAAATCAAAATGAGATAAATATTCAACAGGTTCACTTACTTTCAGAAGCATTCTGGTTCTTGGAGAGGGTCTTGATAAGTTTGGGACAACGATTAGATTTCAATCGTTCAATATCTACTGGACAAATAAGGAGTAAATCAACTAGTTCACTAACTAGGGGCCAATTTTCGGCGAGGACAGCATCAGACAGCCAATTATAGATGAGGTCCCATCCACCAGCTGACATCCACCTGAAAAAAAATACCAATATGAGATAGAGAATAATAATACAGAAATACCAATTGAGATAGAGAATAGTAATACAGAAATTGCAGCTTACTACATAAAACATTACATCCAGAAGTTTTCTTTTCTCACTCAAGCATGAATTCATCTATATCGTAAACATCATCATACTTTGTTCATTCACAACGACACACAATGGAGTGGTCCGTAGCCGAGGGCGATAAGCGCCTGTCTGATAATCCAAAGGTTCCAAGATCGAATACAGTTGCTGGAACGGATTTTGACATAAACGGCCACTCCCGTCTTTCGGAGGAGACGAAAAGCCGTCGGTCCCGACTGCCAAAAAACAGTCTTCATCTCTCATCATCACCCCTCTCATTACCCACGCACAAGCCTAGAGCTCATGTGGGCATCACCCTTAAAAAAAAGAACAATATTGTACAAAATAAATTGAAAAAAAGTATTTTTGTCCATGAAAATGGCGGTCTAGCCGGAAACATGGAAAGACCAAACTTGTAGCCCAGGCAAATTCTAGGTCCAAAAAATTAATACTGTACAAGGTTGGAAATGATATTAAACCACTATGGGCATCCAAAATATTTGCTTAGTGCAACCCAACATAAGTTCAAGAACTACCGAGTTATGCCTTTTCAAAAAAGGGTAATTTTTCGAGAGAAACTAAAATTCAAGTATTCTCAGTTTTTGATTGTTCATATCTTCCTTAAGATATATTAGATACAGTATGTGTGAATCAAATCCCCTCTGGGGATAATTTTGTTCTCTACAAATTTGAGATCAAGTAGACCTTTTTATCTTGTCTATGCTTTCCAAAAAATAAAAGGCTGGAGTTGTTAGTAATTGAAGTCTTTTTAAAATTGGTTTACATGACACCATAGAGTAGTCAGCCCCCTCAATTACCCTGATTGCCTTCTTTTGCATACAAAAAATTTTGCTATAGAGATATAGGACGTTGTCAGATACTATATCAAATGTGTGAAACAAAATAGCCATGTTAAACAGCCAGATCTATTTTAGTGTCATGAGATGATGATGATGTTTCGTATACATACATTCAACCTAAATTGTTTTCATTGTGTTTGTACGAATACAGTGCGTTCATTAAGTCGCGCACATCGAAATTAAAGAGCCTGTAAATAGGATGCTTTGTTCATCAAGTTTGATCAACAATTCAAGAGGAATTGGTCAATAAATTAATCATTTAGATTCAAGGAATTTCATCAGTTTACTACAATAATGTTTCAGTAATACTTTGATATTAATATTAATAATTATTATGATAATAAATATTAATATTATAATTCATAATTATTGAGAATAATTGATCTTTATAGAGATTAAAAACGCTTTATTCACAAAAGGCTTATAAATTACTTTAAAGAGTTGCACTCTTTTTTAATGTCTTTAAAATTCACACTAAATACTCTAAAATCGCTCACAAATAACATGCAAAGCAGGCAGAGACTGTTGCATTGTTGTGGCAGACTTTAGCCGCATGCCCAGGATGCACTGCAACTAGCCTCCAGCGGTCACTTATCACTAAATCTGCCATATCTCAGTCAATATTGGTCCAATCTCAACAAATAAGGTTTCAATCGATTTGTAATCAAATTTAATAAAAAAGTTACTTGTAAAATTTTCGTAATATCAACGGTTTCCGAGTTATTCAAGAAACAAAATTTTGAATGGTCGCCATTTTGTTTTATGGATTTGAAAAATTGTCATAATTTTTTTGTAGCTTTGTCCAGTTGTCATAAATGTTGATGCAGAGTTTCAATTCCATATGTTCCACCATTAGGCTATTGAGATAAAAAATAATAAGTGAAAAAAACAAAATGGCAGCTGTGTGAGTAACTAAGGACTTCTGGACAATTTAAATATGATATTTAGATATGGTTTCTACCCAGGAACAATGCCCTAGAGTATTGGTAGGGAGTTCTGAAACACCCTGTATATGTTTTATTGTTTCTAAGAAGGGGAAAAATTAATTGAAATAAAAAATTATTGAATATAAAATAAAAAATACATTATTATATTAAATATATTTTTACTTCGTGACATTTTTTGGGGGGGGGGACATGATGGGGAACATTTGGGGGAAAGCCGGAAGTGACATTTTTGGGGGGGTTACGTGAAGGGGGTGATACGAAGTTCGCCGGGACAGCTAGTAAGGTCATAAGCAAGAATTATAAAATCAATTTTCTC
This sequence comes from Laodelphax striatellus, assembly GCA_017141395.1. NCBI lineage: Eukaryota > Metazoa > Arthropoda > Insecta > Hemiptera > Delphacidae > Laodelphax > Laodelphax striatellus. The sequence continues at coordinate 27,472,789 of CM029531.1, forward strand.
GTGACTCTTTGATGATACAGACTTGGAAATGGTATCAATCTCGTCCTTAGGACTTGCTGAATCAGAATATCGATGGTGACCAACTCAAAAATACTCGCCACCATGAATAATGCAAGATGGCGGCCGAAATTTGTAGAGGTTCACGATATTGCATGTATCTTGGTAATTAATAAAGCTAAAGAACTTTTATACTTCCCAAAATGTTCTGCATAAAGTGGGCTACAAGATCTAAAGGATTTGTATTATTTGATTACGGATGTTATTTTATTTATAATAATCCAAATGAAAGAGAACTCAATTTTTCATGCACGAGAATCGTTTTCTCTCTAAAAATATTTCTGGTGATAGAGAATCATACATGTAGCACTGTTTCAAAGTTTGAAAATGATGTCTCATTTGTTATTTTTGGTTGATTATTGATTGGTTGCATCAATTGAAAAGAGAGATAATGATACTATTGAGAGCACTTTCAACTATTTTCCACTTGTTGCATATAGTGGAAAACAATAATTTCTCTTGTGCTTCATAGAACAATCTTCTCACTTTCCAGTTACACTGCAGCCGTCTATAATTAACCAACAATCATAAATGGGACATCATTTTCAAGCTTAGAAACAGTCCTACATGTGTGTATCAAGTACATCCAAATTCGTTAGAACCAGTCATTTTTAGAAAGAAATATGATTTCATGTGCAAGAAAAATGGAGTTGGGTTGGAGTTAATGTTAGAAATAAAAGATAATTCAAGTTCTAACGACCATTCATATCATAGAGGTTATAGCTCATTTTATGAAAAACATTTTAGGAAAAAGAAAAGTTCTCTAGCTTCATTAATCACCAAGATACATGCAATATCGTGAACCTCTACAAATTTAGGCCGCCATCTTCATTATTCATGGTGGCGAGTATCATGAGTTGGCCACCATCGATATTCTGATTCAGCAAGTCCTAAAGGACGAGATTGATACCATTTCCATGTATGTATAATCAAGGAGTCACAAGAAAATTGATTTTATAATTCTTGCTTATAACCTTGAGTCTTAAAAAGTGCCTGAATCCCGTGCAAGCCTTTATTCCAAATGGGCTGGTTTCAACAATAGTTGACGTACAGCCTGAATAGACATATCATTTGAAAGCTAAATAATAGTTCTATAACTTATAGATTTAACATTTTACTCTATCTGTAGCACAAATAATTCTATTGGGAGAAAACCCAAAAAATTGGTTCAATTTTTCCTGTCTTCGGTTTTTGAAAATCCATAACTATTTTTTCGCCACACTAGGACGTAATGAACTGTTTTTCATACCTCTATTGGAGGCCGAAAATGTTCGATTTCCGACGAGGTCAGCTGGAGGCCTGTAAACGTTTACGGCCCTAGGGCGGAAAAGAAAATGACCTTGAATCACAGCTGTTTCTATCTGAACAACAGCATTGTATAGCAGGATCCAATTCAACTTGTCAGAAATCAGCTGTTTCAAAGAGCAATATCACAATACTTAACCTACAAATGCTGAATCTCGCAGATTATTGAAAAGGTCTTTTAAAAAGTTATTCTTTGAAAGGTCTTCTTTAAAAAGGTCTTTTAAAGACTTTAAAGGTCTTTAAGACTTTCAAGCCTTTTGATTATTGTGTCGAAATCACTGTTTAATTATTACTGGATCAGCTGATTTATGACAAGTTAAATGGATCCTGCTATATGTGTTCTTGCAGGTCGGAAAAGAAAATGACCTTGAATGACAGCTGTTTCTAATCAAAAGCATTGTATTTGTGTTCTTTGTAGAATCCTAACCTCAAAGTTTTGTTGGTCACTAAGTTGATATTTCCATTGGTTGTTTTGCATTATTTTTGTTGTTTTGTTTGTTTTTTTTTGTGTTGTGGCGAAAAATAGCGTTCGCAACGCGGGCAAAAATGTTTTGCCGGCTCTAGATCGCTTCAAGTTCTCGACTTCGTCTCGAACTTGAAAACTGCGATCTCAAGCCGGCAAACATCCATTTTCCGCCCTAGGTGCGAAATATACTATAATATGATCACAGAGGAAAATGTTAGATACAAAAATTGTAGAAAATTTTATTGGGAACATTTTGGTGCAAAGAAAACGCAGATATCTTCAATATTGATGAAATTACAGGCGATCTAATATATTATGGCGGCCATCTTGTTTTTGAGAGTTTGCGTACGCGGCTGACTGGCCACCATGGATTTTCTCATTATACTAGTCCTAATGAATATATTATCTTCATAGATTACAGAGCTCAAGAAAAGATTTTCCCACGGAAGGCCTTTTTTGGTACATTTGCCCCTGGACTACCTAGAATCTATGCAATATCTTCACTAGGACTAGTAGGCTTATAATGAGAAAATCCATGGTAGCCAGTCAGCATCGTACGCAAACTCTCAAAAACAAGATGGCCGCCATAATTTATTAGATCGCCTGTAATTTGATCAATATTGAAGTTTATGATTTTTCAAAAGAGGGGTAAGTTTTCCAAATATCTTCTGTATGATATATTAGAAATGTGTGAATCAAAATCCCTCTCGGGATAGTTTTGATCTCTACAATTTGAGACCAAGTAGGTCTTTTTATCTTGTCTACTTTTTCAGCTAGAGCTGTTAACAAAATTCCTTGTATTTCAATAAATACCATATTTTTGGTGGTAAAGTCTAGCACAAGTTTCTACGTACTTCTATTAAAGTTTCCCATTAGAATATTGTTTCTGAGTTCAATTTTCTTCAGAATACTACTTTGCTACTCCAAAACCAAGTTTTTTAAGAAGTGGGAGGTAAGAAAGGACCCTTCAAGGATGATAAACTGAGGACGCCCCTCACTTTTGTATAAGTGAACGGATCTTATCAAACTATATGAAAATGGATCTAGAGAAAATGGATTTTGAAGGAGTAGTAAGTGGAAGAAATCAAATAGCTTCTATGAAGAACTGTACAAGAAAGTAGAAGACACATGCGGTAATAAAAACGATTTATGCGGTAGATAAATGAATGTTGATAAAAAATAATAATCTATCTATATGATAATAATCTATCCTCAATACAGATTGCAACAGGAAAAACCTGCAAAACTTCTCAGGCTTCTTAATAAAGGGCCAAAGATTTCACATAAAATTCATTACAAGTCTTCATTCTAAGTGAAATTAACTGGAACTAAAGCTTCCATAAGGTAAACTAATTTCCTTCATTAGATAGGTTTCATGTAAAATAACTGAAAATCAAATCAAACCACTCCTAGATTTCTACCTCCAATAGTTTAGGAGAAAATTAAAGTAAAGCTATAAACAAAGTAAGATGTTCAATACAATTCGAAGGGAGTTTTTTTTACGAAAAAACTGTGAATAAAATGTTTATTATGGTTTCAGTTTTGTTGGGTTGTTCCCTAATAAAATTGAATTTGTAAGGAAACTATTGCGTTTTAATAAACTTCATCCACATAATTTTTTTTGGAGATTCTGTTCAAATTTTATTGAACATCCTACTTACATTAGTGATTTACCTCAATTTCCTCCTAAAATATTGGAGGTAGAGTTTTGGGGTTAATTTATTAGATTTCTTAGCTCATTTCACACGAATTATATCTGATTATCAAACTCAATTATCGGTCTATAAGTTTTAGTGTGAGTTATTCCACTTAAAAAGCTAATTTTTATTGTGAAATCTTTGACAAAGTATACACTCGGTATAGCACGATCCTTCTAACTTGTCAGAAATCAGCTGTTTCGGTAATAATTAAACAGTGATTTCGACACAATATTCAAAAGGCTTAAAAGTCTTAAAGACCTTTAAAGTGTTTAAATGACCTTTTTAAAGAAGACCTTTCAAAGAATAAATTTTAAAAGACCTTTTCAATAATCTGCGAGATTCAGCATTTGTAGGTTAAGTATTGTGATATTGATTTTCGAAACATATGTTTTCTGACAAGTTAAAAGGATCCTGCTATAACTAAGCATTATTGGACCCATGTTTATAATATGAACTTGTTATATCATTCTGGTGTGAGGAAAGAGTATGGACAGTTTGCAAATTCCTCCTCCAACAACCTGTTTATCAATTATTATTCAGTTTATCACTGTTCTTACAAACTCTCAATTACATTGAATTAAACGGAAAATTTACATGAAATCGTACTCGTATAAGTAACATACAATTGTAGATTAAAAGTGGGTTCATACTTAAATAATGAGGTGAATATCATTTTTAATAAAAGACATAGGGAAAATTCGAGTGAAATCCTTATACAGGTTGTCCAAAAAAAATAATAACTACAGCTGTACTACCACTGTATTCTACAAGCCAAAACAAACAGAAAATGTCATTGGTCATGGTGATCATGTTATACATTATTTTGATACAAAATTTCAATACAAAATGAATGCCGAAAATCGCACATCAATATGTCAAACCGTTTCAAATATATTTTTACATTATTAATATCATTATTAATTATTGGCGTGAAAGAGGCCTTAATCTGATAAATAAATGCTTTCACAAAAGTTTGAAAGATCTCAGATAGCCAATGCACTTTTGTCCTGATTTAATTATTGGAAAAAAATTGGAAACAATATAAAACACTTTGTGAGGAATTACCATATGTTGTATCAAACCATATGACTAGTTACTAAGAGATTACTTCGTTGTTAATATAATAGTCTAATTCGAGACTACATTAAAGAGACATTGTAATTTTGAACTCTGTATTTTCTTATTAAAAATACTAATAAACTAGACACACTTCATGATAGATTCTCACATGGAAATAGCACATTGATCGATAATTTTGAAATTTTCTGCTCTTTTATTCCAAAAATGACCTCGAAAATCGAATTCGATCAACAATGGTTTTTTAGCTGAGTTTTTATTGACAGGAAGGAGGCATTTCTTTTAAAGTGGAAAAATCCATACATCTTGAAAGAGGAAGTCGATAGATACTTTTGTAGATCACTGTAGGCTATCTATATTAATAAAAGAGAGTTGGTGTCTGTACGCTTCTAACTCGAGAACGGCTGAACCGATTTAGATGATTTAGGATTAGTTTGAATTGTTACAGCACTGGTTAACATAATATGAATTAAAATATAAGAAAATCCCTTTATAATTATTAAATAATTAGTACATTAATGACCTAACCTATCAAACATTTTACAGACCCATGTTCAAACTTGCCGACCGAACGGGTATCGTACAACGAAAAGATGATCGTGATTCAACATCAGAAAAATCAGCATGTAGATCCTATAGCCCAGTAAAATTGTCATAAAAATAGGGTCTACCTTGCATGAAATGGGGTAGTCGGTTTCTTTTTTTAATAATGTTTATGGTAGTCCTGGGATGCTAAATCCAAGTTTTAGACCTCGGCAAACTACCGGATCACCTCCAAAAACCGTACAAAATGGCGGATTTTTGCACTTTTTTTTACGTTTGACCAATTTTCACCCTGAAGAATCACTTTTTCATATAGGACATTGTACATATTTTCAAGGATATTAAATTACCTTCAATTTGAGACCATCATTGTAGCCCAAGCGTTTGCGAGATACAGCTCTTCAAAGTTCATCAAATTAACTACCACTTTTCAATTTTGCAATTTTGACCCTGAATAATCACTTTTCATATGGGACATCCAACACAGTTGAGTAAATTCAAATACCACAATTTGATAACTAATTTGTTATTGAACCGTTTGAGATACAGCTCTTCAAAGTACATCAAAATATCGTAATTTTTCACTTGTTTTTACATTTGGTCAATTTTGACCGTGAAGTATCACTTTTCGAATGTGACTGCCAGCAAAGTTTTGAAAGATAATTTGAAAAGCTACGATTTGAGACAAATTGATTCTGTAGACCCAATAGTTTGCGAGATGTCTCAAAGTTTATCAAATTGTTGAATTTTCCACTTTTCACATTTCTTCAATTATGACCCTGAAGAATCGTTTTTCATATACAACATTCAATATAGTTTTGAAAGCCGATTCAATTACAGTACCACAATTTGAGACCAAATTTGAATCAACCGTTTGCAGCTCTTCAAAGTTCATCGAATTATCGTAATTTTTCATGTTTTTTACATTTGGTCAATTTGACCGTGAAGTATCACTTACAGTATCACATTGACGTGGACACTTCTGATGTCAATGAACTTATGGATATTAATGTGGTGAATGCCAAGTCTGAGAACAAATGGAATTTGATGAATGGAAGGCCTCCCAAGAGGTTTGTAAAGTAAAATATAAAAGTTGAAATGATGAATTACTATCACATAATTTACTCAATCATATGCATATTGCTTTTAAAATAGTTTGTTATTTCAGTTTGTTTATCATCCACACTTCTGAAACAGTCAATAAAAACCTCACAAAGGTGTTCTCTCTTCTTTTATTTCAAAAGTAATAGTATAACATTGTAAAGTATTAAAACAATAAAAGTTCCATTTTCATATTAATCAACTTATGTTGTAATTAATGAGTTTCATTACTTCTTAGATTTGATCTAATTGCATTGTATAGGTTCTTGTGGCTATCCATGCATCTTGGTTAACAATAATAATTAAATTTACTTCCACTTGCAATATTATAAAACACTTATGGTTGAGTCCAAGATGCTTTTTGATCAATGGTGTTTACCTTTCTAAGGAACCTATCACAGCAACTCAATTGTAGCCCAAAGGATGAACCTATATCTCGCAAACTATTAGGGTCACAATGACCAAATTAGTCTCAAATTGTAGGTAATTTAGTATACTTTGAGAAATATGTTGGATGTCCTATATGAAAAAGTGATACTTCACGGTCAAAATTGAAATAAACTACTTTTGAAATAAAAGAAGAGAGAACACCTTTGTGAGGTTTTTATTGACTGTTTCAGAAGTGTGGATGATAAACAAACTGAAATAACAAACTATTTTAAAAGCAATATGCATATGATTGAGTAAATTATGTGATAGTAAATCACTATTTCAACTTTTATATTTTATTTAAAATATAAAATCATTATTAAATCATTATTAATAGTCATTATTAATCATCATAGTAAATCATTATTTCAACTTTTATATTTTACTTTATATCAACTCTGCTTAAACCTCTTGGGAGGCCTTCCCAATTCATCAAATTCCATTTCCTCGTTCTCAGACTTGGCATTCACCACATTAATATCCATAAGTTCATTGACATCAGAAGTGTCCACGTCAATGTGATACTGTAATGAAAAAGTGATACTTCACGGTCAAAATTGACCAAATGTAAAAACAAGTGAAAAATTACGATAATTCGATGAACTTTGAAGAGCTGTACTTCGCAAACGGTTGAGCCTACAATAACAAATTTGGTCTCAAATTGTAGGTAATTGAATCAGCTTTCAAAACTATATTGAATGTTGTATATGAAAAAACGATTCTTCAGGGTCATAATTGAAGAAATGTAGAAAAAGTGGAAAAATTCAACAATTTGATAAACTTTGAAGGCCTACATCTCGCAAACTATTGGGTCTACAATAATCAATTTGGTCTCAAATCGTAGCTTTTCAAATTATCTTTCAAAACTTTGCTGGCAGTCACATGCGAAAAAGTGATACTTCACGGTCAAAATTGACCAAATGTAAAAACAAGTGAAAAATTACGATATTTTGATGTACTTTGAAGAGCTGTATCTCGCAAACGGTTGGGCCTACAATAACAAATTAGTTATCAAATTGCAGGTATTTGAATTTACTTTCAACCCTGTGTTGGATGTCCCATATGAAAAAGTGATTATTCAGGGTCAAAATTGCGAAAAATTGAAAAAAAGGGTAAATTTTCGTTAATTTGATGAACTTTGAAGAGCTGTATCTCGCAAACGCTTGGGCCTACAATGATAAATTTGGTCTCAAATTGAAGGTAATTTAATATAACTTTGAAAAATATGTACAATGTCCTATATGAAAAAGTGATTCTTCAGGGTGAAAATTGGCCAAACGTAAAAAAAGTGCAAAAATCCGCCATTTTGTACGGTTTTTGGAGGTGATCCGGTAGTTTGCCGAGGTCTAAAACTTGGATTTAGCATCCCAGGACTACCATAAACATTATTAAAAAAAGAAACCGACTACCGCATTTCATGCAAGGTAAAATGTACCATTTTACTGGGCTACTAAGCCTTAGTAGCCCAGTGCATAGAGCTTCTGCGCATTGACCTACAGGTTGCGGGTTCAATTCCCGCTCCGGACCATTTCTTTTTGTTCTAGGTTTTCTACTCTAATTATTTTTTACGCTAGAATCATCAATTAAGAATGAGTTATCGTTCGTATCATATATGTTTTATAGTTTCTAATAATAAAATTGAAGAACGGAGATTAAAAAAAATAATATTAATAAATTGAAATAAAAAAAAAAATAATTATAATTCTCAATTATTATCAGAAAGTGGAATAAGTTTTTTTGGTGAGTATGGTTGGAACAATATGTTGTCAACTATTATTACAATAGGTGCTTTTGTGATATAGGCTACGGTTTTTCATGTGACAGAAATAAATTATTATAAATCATCTACATTGATTATATTAAATACATTTTTACTTCGCGACATTTTTTTTCGCGACAAAAAATGTCGCGAGGGGGGTGACATGAAGGGGGGGATTTGTGGGTGATATGAAGGGGGACATTTGAAGGGGTGACATTTTTGGGGGGGTTACATGAAGGGATGGCCAATTAGGGGGATGACATTTGGTGGGAAAGAGGGGGTTGTCATGAAGGGGCATTTGGGGGATGACATTTTTTGGGGGGTTGCTTGAGGGGGGACATTTGTGGGGAGAAGAGGGGGACATTTGGGGGAAAGAGGGCGATACGAAGTTCGCCGGGACAGCTAGTATTATACAGGGTGTCCCAAAAATAGTGATGCCAGTACTACCACGGTATTCTACAAGTCAAAACAAACAGAAAATGTCGTTGGCAAAATGCTGATTTCTCCTTAGTTTACCTGTAATCCGCCATTTTGTGTTTTTAATATTTTTCATCATATCTCGTTTAAAAAACAAGATTTTCTTATGAAATTTGGTAGGGCTATAATTAAAGGTGTGGTTCACAAAATACATATATCAAAAAATGTCAATATCTGTTTTTTCAAAAATGGCGACCGACTAAACTTTTCAATTCGATTTTACTGGAGAAATGTTGCTTTTTACGATAAAACTTTCAAATACAAAAATGTAGAGAATTTTATTCTGAATAAAATGGTATATAATTGTGAAGAATCGGATGATAAATAACCGAGATATGGCTATTTGAAGATTACCACTTCTGTGTTTCTTCATTTCTTCAGCAGTGAGACATGAGAATAAATTTATGAATGCAAAACATATGTTTGCCTATCTTTGTCACTCGAACGTTCCCAATTTATTATTGGATGGAACAACCAATTGATGAATTTCATGAATGCGAAAATATGATACAGTAGTAAATTTGAGAACGCTCAAGATAGGCAAACATATGTTTTGAATTCATAAATTTATTCTCATTGTTTTGACTTGTAGAATACCGTGGTAGTACTGGCATCGCTATTTTTTGGGACACCCTGTATAAAACACTACACTACTATAAATTGTGATATTACTACTTACATGATCAAGAGATCAGGTTCTGAAGCCTTGAGTATCGAAACGTAGATGCACTTGCTGACAAGCTTTTTAGAAAACTTGAACATCAAGCTGGAACAAGAGAAAAACCACAGTTAGCAAAAATCACACATCATGGGGGTGCATTATGAAATACAGAGTGGCGCATACAAAACAATATATTTTGAAAATGTTATAGGAAAGTTTATTTCAATCATGCATTTATCTTCCTTACACCAAAATATTAAGTAAATAACCCAATTTGCCCAATTTGAGAATTTGTATGAAAAACTCCAAAACACTCAAGTATTTTGGATTTGAATTTTTTTAAATACACAGGAAAGATGGTGCCCTTAATACGTTAATGCTCATTAAAAGCCTCAAATTGGTCCTTAACTTTTGATACAGCAGTAATTCATTCATGTATTGCAGTATTCAAATCTTCAATGTAACGATATCTAGTACAGTAAACTTGAATTTCATGTAAAGAAGAATCACATGCAAATAAACTCGACTTGAAACTCTTGCATAAAGCTCCGTTGAACGACGATTGCAAATTTATTCTATTGGAAATATTGTTCAACAGCAAATACGCGATTTTGCAAGGTCAATTGGGCCATTGTTACTAAAATTGGATACTTATCTCTTATTTTGATTCTTGAATTTATAATTTACTTTGATTTAATTTGTGTTTTTGGACAATTGTATTTTGTTACTGCAGAGAACTAAATTATTCATTCATTCTAAAATATAATATTGAACACTGCAAAATAAATAGAAACTTGAAAATAAATTAGTCGAGAAAACAAACCATTAGGAAAACATAAATTTTGATGAATTTTAGAATGAAATAGGTTCTATTTGAGAAGTGCAATAAGAAAGCTACATACAAATAGCTCAGTTTAAAATATGTATTCAACTATATCTCTGTCGCAGCTTGAACAAAAAAAGAATAGAATTGAAGTTAATTTCATACCAGTGCTTAAATCGACAGAAGAGTGTGATCACTTTTGTCATTAATATATTAACAAGCATACTGGAAATACTGAAAAATGTTCAAATGTTTTTGTAATTCATTGTTGATGACTGTTCAATATGTTAGGCTAAGGGCACACTACAAGTAAGCACACTGCAAGTCGGTATAGCAAACCACAGAGACAAATAAGTCAGTATTCGCTGCGTGCACGTAGGTGGTGGGGATAATAAAATCGACCCCTGCGCTCACGCGGAATTTTTATGAACGAAAGCCGGAAATTTAACATGAGAAAGGATAGGGAATAAGCATTTAAAGTATTGTCGTATTCCTAATTGTATAAATAGCGTTCACAATAGTAATTGCGTCTTCTATTCCTTCCATATTTAAAATGATTCAACAAAGAAATCGGATCTCAGTTTTGAATTAATCGAGTGAAAAATCCAGTTCAAAAGCATATGACTGATTTTAAGTCTTGCGCGCCCATAATCCATTTCGGAATAATGACCTATGAGAATGAACTCAGCTATGGATAAACTACTTCGTCTGCTCAGTCAGCTTGAAACATAACCTTCAAAGTTGATTTTAAAACTTGAATTGAAGATTATTAAGAACATGCGATATGTTCATTTTATCATTCTAAATATAATTCCACAATCGATAAGTAGGAAAAATAGCGACAGGGAATTCTATTTCAATTATAAACTAATTTTTACGTACATAAGCCTATCCTTTTCCATGTTAAGGCTGTGCATCAGCTTAAAAAAAAACTTTTTTATGGTGATATTTTTCCAAGTTTTACGATTTGGATACTATCAAGCTATCAAAATAAAATACTTTTTAGAGGAAAATTTTTTTTCTTGTTCAAAATAATTTCTATAAAAAAATAACTCAATTTTCAATCAAATTGAGAATTTGTTATTTTTTTCCAAAGTTGATATTTCGAGAAACTAATTATGTCAAGTGATAGACAATACCTTCAAGCACGTATGCTCAAAATTTCATAATTGTATTTGCAACCAATTTTGAGATTAATTTCCCCGAAAATTTCTACTTTAGACGCCCATATCTCAAAACTAATGAACAAGAAAAATTTTCCTCTAAAAAGTATTTCATTTTGATAGCTTGATAGTATCCAAGTCGTAAAACTTGGAAAAATATCACCATAAAAAAGTTTTTTTTAAGCTGATGCACAGCCTTAAGGTCAATTCCCACATTGACGACAACGACACGACGACGACATTCTCATTTCGTTCTGCGCATGCGTCACCAGCCCATGCTCTGATTGGTTCATGTCTATCTTTGTTTACAAAAATGATAACTCTCAAGTCTCATAGCCTCAAAATTGCAGTACCGGTATGACTTGAAAAGGTTTGTATTATAATTTTATTTACTGATTATTATATTTATATTGTCGTACTAATATTATTAATATTAATTGACAATTGATTCCGAACAGCGAACATTCAAACTTCCTACCTAGTCACTTAACCTAGAAATTCGGCTGGTCAGAAGTTCCAAAAGGATGGACCAATCAGAGCGCGGGCTGGTGACGCATGCGCAAAACGAAATGAGAATGTCGTCGTCGTGTCGTTGTCGTCAATGTGGGAATTGACCTTTAATCTTCTCGGAAAGATTCATACGATTATCCGCCAGAGCGCAACACCGTAGATGCTCATAGCGAATAGTCTACTCGTGCAGTAAGAAGCGGGTGGTGGCATGTGTACAGTCGCGTTTCATTTGCTGCAACTGACGCTCGTGTAAGGTTGCAACAGTGATTAATCAAATTATTCAACTATGTAATAGACTTTACGTAATAGACTTTATGTATGTGATGAGTTAGAATTTTTTTCTGTTGAAAATATTATTCATTGATTCAATTATAAAGTTCAAATTCAAACCAATGAATACCCTATTCTTGACTTTTCCATTTTTAAAATTACCAGCAATAGCCCCTGCGCCCACTAAGCAACTGCTATCTGATTTCAGTCAGCAACCCAGCGATGCCAGATGACTTTGGCTGATAGGTTAGATTACCCGATTACCCGAAAAACAGCCAAATGTCACATGGAAAAATTGGGTTGCTGACTGAAATCAGATAGCAGTTGCGAAGTGAGCGCAGGGGCTTATTCTGCATCCAAACAGTACCAACTTTCAATCGAATAATCTCTTTTGCTGATAATTTTTATAATATTATTTTCTTACTGTAAAGTATGATGTTTACATTGAAGAAATATTTAATAGAACTATAGAATCTGTTGTGTTCCACAGTATTCAAATTGGAGAAGGGCAAAATAACAAAACTGAAACATGTTCAACTCTTGTTCCCAATGTCCAACCACCTGTTGGATACACCCGATTCTACCTGCTTTGGACCCCCCCTTTGAGTCGGCATTCTTTGAGTGGCAAAAGTCCTATTAATCGCAAGAATACTTGGTCGCATCAGTCCTATGACCTTCTGAACTTTCAACACTGGTTTCAATTATTTCCCAGTAAAATTTACATAAGAAGCCAAAACTAAATTAAAAGTAAATTCAAACAAAAGTGAATAAAGAACATTTCTGTAACCATGTTTAAACTGGGAATTTTATCAAAAATTTATCAGTCTATCTATTTCAACAACTCTGAATCAGCTGTTGAACGAATTTTCTTCCAAAATACAAATAAACCTGCACATCTAGGACCAATAGGACCATCTAGGACTATTTTGGCGCGTATCTAAATTGGTCCAATCAAACTGTGGCTGTTTAGTTTTTCAAAATTCTTTTAATATAATACAAGGATTCTCTGAGGGATTCTAGATCAAGAAAACGTTTCAATAAACCCTTAAAGCAAAACTACTGTTTTTTTCAATGCTCACATTGCGTTTTTTAAACAGTTTTCATAAATACTAGACCACCCCGTGCTGCGCAAAGCGCCGCTCACTTGAATTTCCTAAAATTCTTAGTTTTAAATAGTTACTATTTTGATTATCAGCAGCTGACTAAGCAATTCAGCAACTCAGTCATACTAATGAAATCCTACTGATTACTGGTCACTGTACTACTTTCTGCTTCCAAGCGCTCCAAGCTATCTATGGGGGATTTTACAAACTAACTGAAGTTTAGTGCATTTTAATGCCAACAGATAGTGCACGGGAAACTATTTCAAGCTTTCAGCAGATTTCTCCCATTTAAAACAATTATTTTTGAAAAACAAATAGATCCTGCAAAAATTCGATCTACCATTTTTCTTTTGACGCAAACCGCATCAAAATCGGTCCTCTCAAACTTCTCCACGAACTTTCCAAGGTCGGGCACGAAACTCTTTTCATACAATAAATTTTATAACCATTTTTCTAGTTTATCGATGGATACAACGCACTTGAGTATCGAACATGATGGCAAATAGTTTACGAGAAGACTCGAATCACCTGTACACTCAACAAAAATATTGTGAGAGTCAGTTATCAATGTATGGGAGAAGGATAGGGCAGGCTTCACAGGCTTCCCTGTGGCACACCAGACATCCTGATTGGGAAACGATGACTTGTTTTGAGACCAATGTTATTAGATTAATCTATTAGATAATCTAGATAATAACCTTTCTTAGGGATGAAATTATGAGGTCTGGATGGATTTCGAACTATTATAGTGATTCAATATCTCATCTTCAGAATTACATTCTCAACCAGTTTCATTAATCAACTAGGGGCATGTCGCCTGTTTCATAAAAATTGATAATTCCTGTAATACAAGAACTGACTTATAGGTGTCCATACACTAGACAGGCAAAGACTGGGTGCTATGTAAGTAGTGCACATCTAATATTTGGGCATCTTATTTTCAATTGTTCATGATTTACAGGGAAGTCTCAAGTCTTATGAAACAGATCCCTGTAAATCAACATTTTTATGAGACAATCAAATACATAAAATTACACAAATTAATTCTACCTAGAAGATAGAATGGAATCAATTTATTCACGAGTGCTTCTAAGAATTGCAAGTAAGAATTTATGTCTCCTCCTCACAGTTCGATTTTATTCCTATTTTTATTAATTTACTATATATTTTTTTCAAGGCAATGCCCACATAAGCTCTAGGCTTGTGCGTGAGTAATGAGAGGAGTGATGATGAGAGATGACGACTGTTTTTAGGCAGTGGGGACCGACGGCTTTTCATCTCCTCCGAAAGTCGGGAGTGGCTGTTTTTGTCAAAAACCGTTCCGGCAACTGAATTCGATCTTGGAACCTTTGGATCATCAGACAGGCGCTTATCGCCCTCGGCTACGGACCACTCCTATTGATGTGATAGGATTCTTTATTTTCAACTACTGTATTATATGGATTTTTAACATTTTCAATGTTGCTGAGCTCAGACTTCAGTACAACTTGAATGAAGAAGATTTCATCTTACTACTCAATTTGAACATTAAAAATAGTTTCATAACATATTTTCCCCATTATCTCAATAACCATTGAAGATAAAAACTTCAAACTGGTTTCATAGGGTAATTTGACATGAGAGCCAACCATGAGTTACCAAAAAATTAAAGAATCAAAATTGCGAACTACGGCAAAATCAAAGGGAAAATTCTAATTTTTTTACAATGACAAGTTTTATTTCAGCTTGTAGGATACAGTGTTGGTACTGAGGTCACGCATTTTAGGAACTTTCTGAATGGAACAGTACAAAAATCGATGTCAGGAAATTGACGATTGTCGCTTTACAGAAAACGAAACACTAAACAACATGGGTAGGGTAACAATATAGCCTATACTGCACTAAAAAAGTCAAAAGGATTCACCTACAAGCTTGATTCAAAGTTCCAGTCATTAGGTAGGAAGATAAAAGACAAATCAATCTCTGTCTCCTACATGCAATACATGAAATTGCCCAACTTTGTTAAAAAATAACAAACATTTTTATAAGATGTCAGTCAATGATTGTCAGAATTTCATTAATGACCTTCAAATTTCAAGGTTTTGCCCGGTTCTATTCCTTTTGAATATGATAGGAAAGGTATTCTCAGTTATAGATTATAATAATTTTGAAAATATAGACTCACAGCTGAAATTTACATATCATTCTACCTAGAGGTAATATTCATCACAAAAATATATGCAAGTATGATCTTATTATTGAATTTTGTATCCACAATCAAAATAGATTTGATCTGTATAATAGAACAGTGTAAACTATTCAGTATTTAAGTTTCGTTGTGATTGGTCCGACCTCATTGACGCTTGCGCAGAAAAATTAATTCCGCTCATACAACATGGGCCCAAATGAGTTAAGCGACTTTTAAACTGTGATAATACGGGCCAAAGTCAGTCAAACACATTGTGACCCATATGACCTGATCAAATTCCACCCAATGAATTAATCTTGAATCGAACAGCTGATTTAGTCAGTTACTCACACTAAACAGTCCAAGCCTAGTGTGTACATTACCAAATCAGAGATTCAATTCAAAATTATTTTATTAGATGAGATTTTACCAAGCACATACGGCTTCAAACACATTTGCTTGAGACACTTTGGTGTTAAATAGTTTAAATAATCAGTCCATGTTAATTATTCCATTATTCCATGAAATCATGTAACTATTTTTCTACTACCTAATAACATTATTTATCTCTATTGTAATAGCCATATTAAAGAGCTTCCTTTCGTAAGATTTTTCTTATACAGGCTATGCTGACTTGAGATTGTATTTCAGAAAATGGAGATCTCAAAACATAAAGATCAGCTGTAGTAAGTTAAGAGTAATCATGGAAATTTTTGGATCAAAATTCAAGTCACAAATTAATATTGGATAAAATGCTTCATCAAAAAATTTCCAAATTAATTTCGGTAAAAAAATTTCAAATAATTAATTCCAGTTAATACAGCTGAACTGTCTGTTCAGTGTAAGACCGCCTTTTTCTGAAATACAATCTCAAGTCAGCTTATATAAGAAAAATCTCACGAAAGGAGCGTACATAAAATTCATATTTAATACGGCCCTAAGAGATATTACCTATTAGTGAGTGTTCGCCTAAATAATATTATGATTGATTACTATCTATGGGTCTGTAATTTGTTGTAAAGTCGTACTGGGTTCTACAACAATGAATTTTTCATTGGCTTCATGTCTTAAATATGGATCGCAGTATCAAATTACAGTAGTTATCGATTTTCTGAGTCATGGCTAGTTAATAATTATTATTATTACTGAGGGCATTGCGCAATAAACTATCAACTATGGTTCGCAAAACTTCATCCATAACTGGTATACACAGTATTAGATATGCAACATAAGTGACGACCGTGCTCTAATCAATAGGAAAGAAGATCACTATGATTCATGATAATCAACATGACATGATTCATGATATGAGTCGCACAATTTATTTGGACATCACCATGGAAAAATTGTCAAATTTTGGCTCTCATCGAGTCATTTATAAAACAGAATAGGTTTCTACTTTTCATTTCCGTACAGATTGTACAAAGTTATGTTGATCACATGCACACCTGGTAACATGTGAAATTGTACCTCAAACATGATCAACATCAAGTAAGTCAATGATCACAGGTTTCGCAATCTTAGAACGAAACCATCATTATCATTTCGAGAGTTGGAAGAGAAATGTTCCAATGTCATTATTTTTACAATAATGATAATACGGAACAAACAGGAAGCAGAGCCCCCTACTATCTTAATTCAGAATTGTCGACGCATTGAGATAGTTGCTGAGACGTTGTTTAAGGGTATATTTTATTGTAAAAACTGTATACAGCAATTCATTAATGAATGAATACGCAGTTAAACGTTGTAACCATATATATTAAAGTGAATCGACATAGCTATATTGAACGTTTCGGGGATGGGGGGATAGGGGTCTAGGACGCGACCATCTCATACAAGGACTGATTCCCCCGGCATTTCATTTGTTATCCCTTTCAGCGATATTTAGATTATTAGAATACATTAGTCTTATTAGTGAATTAAAAATTAATTTATAATTTATACATCAAGTGAAATCGTTAGCTGAATCTAAATATCCCTGAAAAGTGAACAAATGAAATGCCCAGGGAATCAGTCCTTGTAAGAGCTGGTCGCGGCGAGTTGTCCTATTCCTATTCCGGGGGGATAGATGGATAGATCCCGATATTACCCTGGCTACGCCCATGCCATAGGTGCATGTTATAAAAGGAAGCTTGAACAACATATTAATATTTTTTTGTAATCAACTAGTGAGATCCTAAATATCGGCTAGTCACTGAAATACCTTTCTAGCGACCATTGAGCCAGCAGAGGTGGTAGGTAATTAAACAATAATACAAATTCAATGAGCAAAAATAATATTGGGTCCAAAAGAAAAACACGAAAATTCAAGCATTCATAGAATGGACATCTGACATTGAGTATGCGGACTCTGGATACCAGGCGACCTCCAGTTTCAAGAAGCCTCCCCTGGGTGAACGCGGAGCTCTGCCCAGGGTGACTGAATAAGTCTCCAGCTACTCGTGGGAATCTTATGGATACCAATAAGAGTAAAAGAGGCTGAACAGCCTCAAACATCTAACGAGGATGGGGGATCTCCCCCAAACTCTACCGACCTGGAACAGGTTTCAGAGATTGCTGACTCAAACCTGCTGGGAAACGGTACATGTAGAGGAAGGTACTACAACTGAAGATTCCGCAATGGAATCTGAGGAGTGTGCAGACCCATCGCTGATAGAAGTTGAACAGCTTTGGAAGGGTGGGTCCATAGCAGAATCAGCAGCACATTTGCTGCTGGAATGTCCAGCACTATTGCAAATGAGGAGGAGACTTCTTGGAAAGGCAACCCTCCTACCAGAGGAGGCAAGAGAACTGGACTTCAAGGCCCTGAGTAAATTCTGCTATGGCCTTGGATTATGGAACATGGCATAAGCCAAAGAGGGGATGCCACAAAAGATCGAATAGCGGTCGCGGTGGCTAAGGGTTACGAAGCCCAACCCAATTAAAAAAAAAAAAAAAAATAAAAATAAAGTAGTTCTGTTACTTAAAAAAATCCAGTATACTTAAAACCTACCTCGCAATGCGTTGCACTTCATCACGACTTTTGATGCCTCCATTGGGGGCTAGCAACACACTCAAGATCTTGAGCAGTTGGAAAGGATCGATTCGCGGCTGAAAAAAAGGAATATAATTTTAATTTATGAATTTCAAATTTATAGATATTTATGAAGTGCAAATAGGAGGTAAATATAGAACAGAGAGATTATTGAGAGTTGGAAAACCTTTCTAATAAACCGGTCATAACTTATTTCTTGAGTAACCTTGAAGAGTAGAATTTAATCCATTATATAATTATATTATAGATTATTTATTACTTATTGTGATTCAATTTATTGATTCTGATATACTAATTTAGAACTGATACTCTCACCTAGCAGACTTGAGTTTATGATGGGTGACGTCAAGAGAGTTCACCAAGAGTTTTTTATTAGTAGATGTGAAATTTGTCATAATTTCAATTTTTACATTATTTTCTTTATTCTTACTTATTTTCCTTTTGTAGGCTATTTGTTTTTGAAAAAAATAATGATTAAATTAAATTGGAATTTTTTTCAATAGAAATCAATGAAACATTATTTAGCAGTTATTATCAACAACAAATTGATCCGCACCAGTCTATTCAACCAGTAGCATACATAATATTGTAAACTTCAAACAAATAAAAATAATTCAAACTGATAAGAATGAGAGCTTTCACCTCTTAAATCTGGTAGGGCTATTTCATCAATAATAGCACAGATTGAACAAAATTTGCACATTTTCTGTCTATTCTGGCATTCTAGTAACATGACAAGATAATTATCCTATCTTCAAAATTTCCAACATAATTTTTTTATCGCAAGGTCTAACGATTAGAAATATCAATTAGAGTAGGCTAAATAGAATAATTAGAGTAAGAGCTTGTAAATTCATACATACTCAAACTGTCCAAATAACTACAGCAGAACTTTGCAACTGCTACTGGTTTAATTGGATTTCTCAAAATATTTTACATAATGTTTCAAGTTATATCGGTGTTTATTTCGTTGGTTGTGCCAACACAACTTAAATAAACTACTTAAAACGGCAGAACTTTAGTATATGGGCTGCAAGATATGACAATGACATCTACATTAATAAATTTGGGTATATTTGAACTAGTCTCAACTCTCAACGTCCTCTATTCATTATGTAGGTGCCATTGTTATATCTTGCAGCCCATATACTAAAGCGTCCCCCTTAAAATTTGATTTATTCGTTTACTAGGAATAAGTTTTTTGAAATTTCAATATTAGTGATTGTGTGGTAGGTCATCAGCCTACATTCACTAAACAGAGACTAGAACAAGGTACAAGTTTGTGACATTACTGACCAGAGTAAATATTATTAGGTACTGGATGATGTGAAATCATACTTTTGTAAATAATACGTATTGTTTTCAGCCAAAAATCGCTTATCAAAATTCATAATAGCTTAAATTCAAATACGAAACGTTGAACTGCGAGCTGAGGATTATGACTAGACTTGAGAATGACGTCACATGCAATGAGTCATCACAATTCACTAAAATTTTGTGATCAATAGAAAATACCACTTCAACTCTGGATCTTCGAATTCTACTCAAGTTCAGCAATTCTTGAAAAGTATCAAAGGATTGGTAGAATACTATTTTCAGAATATTTTCGTAACTTCATCATAACTATTTGATTAGTTTCTAACAAAAACCAATATGGCGCCTGTCCTGAAATAAACTCGAGTAGCCATAAAGCTTTCTCTCCAACATCCAACAATATTTCCTAACAATAAAGTTACAAAACCAATCCTTAGATTAAATAAGGAAACTTACCATTTCTAAATCCTAAAAGAATCGAATACTTCCTAAATTGGTTGGAATAGTATTACACTAAAATTCAACACCTCTATGTCCACGTCATTCGGGCGACTTTCTAGTCGTATGTTCACTTTCTAGGCAATTGAACTTGCCACAGCATTCAACATGAATGTCTAGTTGAAATCAGCAATTTTCAACGAAATATTTATAATGAACTATACAGAAGAAATTAATATTATTGAAACTAGGAATGGCTCATCGAGAAAGAGCATTATCCGCCCATGTCTGGGAGGGCTGGACGTCAACGATTATAAATATCATTTTTCAATTCGAAAAAAGCCTTTGAAAACGAACTGCTACCGATTGATCACTAGAATGAATAACAGGCGAACCGAAAATGTATTAGAATAAAGTCTACTATATTATTCTAAATTCAGCGTTTCCACGAAAAATATTACGCTGTATTCTGGCTACCTCCCTGTTCTAATCAATTCTGAATCTGATCTGACCTGGCCGATGGAGGTCACTCTTGCCTTGCCTAGCTCACGACTCACAACGACGCAATGCATATGTTTTGAAAGACGCATTCCTATTGGTGGAGAAGTTGAGTCTCCCGATATATCATTGTTAAACAGCAGCCAATTGCAGTCATTCTATGATATTCTGACCGAATACCAAATATCACCAATTTATATTTATATAAAATAAAATCATTTATTTTTATCAAATCTATCAAAATTAAAAAGGTTCACGTCAAAATGAATATGGAATTAGATTTGTGAGCATTATTATGTTTGTGATACAAACTATATTAATTTGATGATTCGAGAATAATATTTTTATTTATTCAATTTCAATTTTATGTCGAATTAAAAACTTCTATTCTTGAAATAAACCGTATTCCCTCGATTCAAATTCACTTTTTGATTGTTTTCCATTTACACTCCTACAAAACCTATCTCATCGCAAAAACTATCAGGAAAGAAAATCATGTTGGCAAACTTGCATTTTGCGCGGACTACTCAAAATTTTCTCCATGAGCAATGAAAATACCACTATAAATTTAATAGCATTAACTTGTGAATATTTATTCAAATTTACATTTTTTAAAACTACTCATTAAGAGGTTAAAAAAGATTATAATCGTGACACTAATGGTGTAATTTAGCATGTGTGTATGAATTGAAAATTCAATTAATAGATTCATCATCAATAAACTCGACCAGGCTACGTTGACAGAAAACGAGAAAATCGACTCTCGATACACATAACATAATACACACATGGACGGATGGTTAATAGGTTAGATTTTACTTCGTATTTTTAGTTTTATGTTTTCTTAATATTCCAACTAATTAGTTGCAGATAACTCTGACTAAAATATCGTATCTAATTCATCTCGTTTGCTTTTAATCAAAGGTAATCGGTGAATATTCAACGACGATCAATTCAATGGAGCCCGTATTCGTCAAGAGGAGGAATCCAATAAATAAGAGGACAAAATTGAATTTGGTTTTCGATGAAGATGCTCGCAGGTTTGTGTTATTTTCATTCATTATATCGTAACAGTGCCTACTTTAATGTTATTATTCATTTTTTGGTTGCCTGGTAGCCTATGTTGGAGCTCAAAAAGTGATGTTAACACAGCACTACAGCTGCGTACATAAAAACTATAGAAATACAAGCCTTTTCATGTAATAGCGGATTACCATTGCTTTGCCAATGTGTGAACAATGTGTTTCAATCTGTGAAAAATGTACCTGATCAAGGCCATTACACATCTTACATTATTTTATGCTTGAGCATTGGTAGAATGCTGTACAGCAAACAATATTGACATAATTATTATTATTGTAGACATGAAGTCAGTCACAACCTGCAGTTGTGCAGTCGGCTGTCTGTATTCTGTATCGAGCCTCAACTTGTGTAGTTTCAACTTGTGCTTGTATTTTCTGTTATGACGTTATGTATAAATCATTTATGTTGAGGCAGTAGAAATAATATCAAGTATCAACTCAAATGTCCTTGTTCATCATATATTTAGGCTCATGAGTCTATTCTATTTCAATGTAAGTTATAAAACAATCACACATAGCCTACACATCTTATTACATTCTACGGATTTTCTTCATTCAATACGGATATAATAATACGTATATCCAACCAATTTTACATGCTCAAGGAATCATTTCATATAAGTTATGTTGACAGCATTGTCTTTCCATGACTTTAATACGGAATCCTTTTTGGGACTTTAAGAGAACCCAATAGAGTTCCATGGCAGCCGCTTGCGACATTGGTCGCCCTTTAATCCTTTGAATACACTTTGTTTTGAATGGGCGGCAGCTGCCAAGATCACGGCGTAACTTCAGGGTAAAATGGATGGCTTAGGCTATTCATATGCTTCATAAAATATCCTTAATTCTTCTACATCCATGACCAGTGAACCAGTGACGCCATACGATTTAGGTGGCCGGTCATACTATAATATAGTTATAGTACAAAATATTATTGTCCTTGTGTGCGTGAAAATATTAATCCATTGGGTAACTTGGGCTTATTGGTATATTAAACCAGACGGTAACTTCGGTCTTAAAAACACTTCCCTGTAGATTCCTATACATTTCACATATAATATTCCAAGCTCCATGGCAAACGTTCGAATGGTGTCCATAACATTAAACATCTTTAATTGAGGAAACCTCAGCGAACTGATTTGAATTGTAAAATTACATCAGTTTATCATTTTCTGATTTCAGAGAATTTTTAACAGGATTCCATAAGAGAAAACTCCAGCGACAGAAGAAAGCCCAAGAAGAATTCAAACAGAAAATAAAGGAGGAAAAGAAACGAATCAAGCAAGAGGTATGTAAATTTATGCATACCCTAATCAATTTTGGTCAAAAAATTTGTTAACATTATTTTTAAATGTACTTATATTGATGAACTCTTGAAAATGTTTTCTTGATAATCATCAATCACGAATGAGACCAATAGGTCATACAAGAAGCCCTCCAGATTAATAGCAAATATTTCAAGTTATATAAACACTTACTTTTAGAAGATATCAGCTGTGTGTTGATGCACATTTCGCGGTGCTGTGCCGCATCGTCAGAACACGTGTACAGGTGAACACGTGTATCATGCAGGCGAAATGTGCATCATCACATAATTTGTGAGTATCTTACTTTCTAAGTAAATTTAGAGTTTATAATTTGATCAAGTGAGAAAAGGATGAATCCACAACAACCGAAATATTTCAAGGTTTGCATAATTATTTTACTTCATGAATTTTTACAACCATCAACATTTTTTCTATTTCCTTTTGAGGGTCTCTCTCTCATTGTGAAAATTCATGGCAAATAATAAAATTTTGCAGTTACCTTACAATATAAATTGTGTGAAAATCAGGCAGGTGAATCAGCCCATTCACCTGGCTGATTTCGGCAAAAGTTTCTCTTGTGAATTTAAGGTACGAGTCTTTCCTGTGCTTTTCAGACGACCAAGAAAGATTTTTCGATTTACTATATCGAAACTTTTTGCTGAGGGTAATACCAACATAAGCTTTGAGCTTGTGCATAGGTAATGAAAAGTATGATTGAACCTGCAATTTTTGGTGGGTTCCGAACCACTGGAAAGTGCTTTTGTAGCAACTATTAATAATCTTTAAATGATCTGTCTTTAATAATTGGTCGTTCGACCATCGAAAGTAACTGGTGCAGCGCACATCTTGACTGCGCGAGTAAAGGCATCTTAAAGGCACCTAGTGAGAACCACGGTATATTCAAGGAGATATATTTCTTCTATATACGGTACCATGGTGAGAACTAAGAAATTATTATCTTAAATTTTATTATCTTGGTCGCTGCTATCTCTTCCACGAAAATAATGAATGCTGTAAATCGTCATGTAAACAGATTTTTTGTGTATTCGAAAAGTGATCAGATTATCCCATACATAAATCTTTGTAATATTGGATGATAATTACCTGCTAACATTGTTTTTTATTAATATTTTCATAAGCTGGGCTGGGGTAACTGAAAGTTTCCATTTGTTCAGGCAATATTTTCTAGTGATGATATGAGGATCAGGTGTAGCAGCTTCCGAAAAATTCTTAGTTCAGAATGACAATGTCCTGTATTTCGACTCATATTTTTAAACTTTTTTCGTAGGCCCAAGAATCATATAAGAAGATGAAGATGTCATTCAAACCCATACCTGAAGTTGAAGAGTTGCTGAGATCAACAGCGAAAGAATATGATGTTGGAGGCCACTCTGTTTGTGTGGTCGAATTCTCTTCGGACGTTCTTGAAAAGAAGAATAAAATAATAGGAGAAAATAAGGTAAATATTTTATCAACCCAGAGCCTATTTTACATTAATTTATTATTTCTTCTCAATGAAGTTCATTCATTTTCTCGTCAGGTTTTTTATAATAATAATAAATCATTTATTTCTCAGAATTTAATTCACAATTACAATAATATTATAAATATTGAAAAAAGAAACTAAATTTTAAACTTACACAAAATAAATGAAATATTCTAAGAAATTAGGTACTCCCGAGATATTTCTTTATGGGAGTTACCAGCTAAAAATAAATTTATACACAACTTTTAATTTTAAAATACTTAACGGCGCTTAAGGCGCTTATTGACAGGAAAAGTAGAGAGAGAAAGTAACTTCCAGCAAGTACTTGCCTCTTCAACTTACCCCTTACTTTCCCTGTCTATAGGGGTACTTTCCACTTCAGAGAAAGTAATCACTTTCTGGAAGTAAAATCAAACTTGTTTGTTTTTACTTGCCACTCCAAGGGAAGTAGAGGGTCACGTGGGTGGTCATGTGATCACTTTCTCCCACTTTCAGCCAGTAGAGCAGAAGAAACGCATCGTTTTATTAATCAGATGATTTGTGAAAATAATAACGTGTTGAGAAAAACATTAGAAAGTAAAGAAGAGAAGGCAAGTTACTTCCAGCAAGTACTTCCCGAAAGTAACTTGCCTTCTCTACTTTCCCTGTCAATAAGCCGCTTCGAAATTTTTTTTAATTTCATGTTATGCACATCTGAAGTAATTTTTTTCTATTTATTGAGTTTAATTGAGGATATATTTAGAAAGATGAATGTTGGTTCATAAAAAATATTTTTTTCTAGTACGAAACAGATAATTGAATGTTAGAATAACCCTTGCCTCGGGCGAACTTGAAGTTGAATGCAGAAAAATTTATTTGAAGTGTGATATGGAATATCACAAATTCAACTCATGAATGCAAGAGATTGAGAGGATCTATATTATTAAAAGGCGAACATGTTTTTTGTGACCTCAACTCCTCCATGGTTTCTCAACCGATTTTGTTAGTTCACGTCTCATTTGAAAGATCTCATTGAGTAGATGTTTGATAAGGTCTTACATTTTGAAAAAAATTATCTGGAGATGAGGAATGAACGATCAAAGTTTCAATTTTTGCCATTGCTTTAACATAGGGATCGGGGAGCCGAAAATTTTCACATTTCAACTTATGATTTGATGATCAGCTGTTTTCAAACAAAAATTCACTTTTCATTGTTCATTGCACCGGTAAGGGCATTTTCGCAGAGAGAGAAAGAGAAAGATAGATAGATAGATGAATGACTTTATTTGATAGCGAGTGAGAAGGAGAAGAATGAGAAGATTTAGAACGAGAAGTATGGAAAAGAGGGAGTAGGGAGGAAGAAGAAGAAGATGGAGAAGAAGATTGAAAAGAAGTAGATGAAGTATGAGGAGGATTGGAAACTATTCCATGTACAGTATTTCTATAGTCAAAGTTTTATGCGACCTGGGATGTCCTAGTATTTTTCAATTCTTAATCGGTATTTTGGAAATAGACTCTGCAAGAAATTAATGGAAAGATTGTTTTTTTTTTAATTCAGGTGGAATTTTGTTATTTGTTGCTATATATAATGTTTGGTATAATGCTAGAGCGCATTAACAAGAAATGAGTTTGGCTGAAAAATTGGAACAATTCATGTTATCCACGTACTCGATTATTTTATTCATTATCCATTTTTCGATTAGAAAAGCAACCTGTTGAATATTTAGCCAGTATTAATCTATGTATATTACTCTTATCTCGCAGTATTATTAATTGAATAATTTTGATTTCATTGTTGCCTTTTCAGGTTGAATATGAAGACACAGGGTCTCTCGATGAAGAAAATAATCATGATATTGAGGATGAAGTCCCTGGTATGGAACTAAAAACTAAAAAGGAAATAAATAAAGAGATTAAAAAACAAGCCACATTGCAAGTAAAGAAGAGTAAAGTTTTTCAAACTAAGAATAGGATGGAGCAGCAAAAACAGCGAAAGAAATCGTTAAAGCAGAAAATGAAGAAAATAAAAATCCAGCAAAAAAGTAAAAAGGGAAAGCGAACCAATAAAGCTTACAGATGAATTTGTATAAATATGTTTCTATTATTTATTATTCTATTCCTTCAATCTGTAGTCACAGTTACGAAATAAAAGATCGCGGCGGCTGAGAGATTTTGCTCTCTTGTCAGAATATGGAACCGATACAGCGGCGAATGGTCGGAAATCCCTCGCTTTCCACGCCCACCTCATGTGACAACATTGAGCTTCAGGTCCAAGCGTCGGAGTCGTTTCACATACGTGATTTGAGCAAGAGTTGGCAAGATTTGACACCAGCGCTGAATCTCTCAGCCAATATTCCAAATTGGTGGCATTTTTCATAAAAATTTAGAAGCCCCCGAGATAAAGCAAAAAAGCGAGAGGGAACACCCTAGACTTGGAGGTTTGTTACATAGTATATACAGTGCTGTATGTCGAGTGTGTCCGCCTCCTTCCTGAATAACAGGAATTCTTAATTTTTATGAAACAGACTCCAGCAGTTCCTATGGATATAATGAACAATATAATTCGGTAGTTGGTTCCTCATTCTATCAAGCTATTTTTTAAATATTCACTTTTGTATTGGGGAGGTAGGTGTCACTCCGCCACTAAAGATGATTTATTACCTATTATAGAAATCTTCAAATAACTTGTCAGCATGTGAGAATAAGCGGATTTGCTGCTTCTGATCTTTACTTTTGCCAACGTATTTTGAACTTTAGAATCTTTCAAGTTGAGGGAGAAATACACATGGTGTAAGTTCTGTAAAAATGTAGTAACTGTGCAGTTTTTAAAGGACTAGGCTATTTCCTTCTGTACCTATAAGGACTAAAACAATTTATATCCAAAATAGTTGATAGTCAATCATTTACTAAAGAGAGTACAACAGGCTCAAAACTGTTCCTCTTTCAATTTGCACAAACAGTCTGATGTGGTGGAAGAGGAAAAAACTTTGATCTCATCTGTGCATTGGAAGGCCGTGGCCGTGTTGGTTTATCTCTAAAAGTCTCAAAAGAAGGCGAGTTACGTTTCGGTCAGCGTTTATTGTGAAATATCAAGAGTCGTGAGTTTGAATGAAAATATTTAAAATGCATATTTGTATTATTTCGTTTTGGGGGTCCCTGGTCGCTACCCGGGCCTATGTTCTGATAGAGCATTAAATTACAGATTTAAAATAATGCAAAATGAACATGAAACACAAAATATGTGAGTAATATTTTCACTTTTCAAGTTATCTACAAGTGTCTACAGGCTGATGAAGTGAAAAATTAACATGGATCCACAACAATTAATTACTGTATTATATACATTTCAATCCAAAGGAGCTCTCTGCTCTTGCTCTATTTCGTACTCTCTGAAATAAGTTATGTCGTTTATTTGTATTGTGTTGATTGGAAATTCATCAGTTTGAGCATTGGAAAAGTTTAAATATTTTGAAGTTAAATAGTAGTAGGCTTACCATATTTTTCTGACCCCAATCCCGGCAATTTTTCCAGAGACTAGAGAAGGGGTATTGAATAGTTGAACAAGCTTTACCTTACTTTATTATTGAACTTCACTACATATTATTAGTGAATACTATTTCTCTGCGTATTTTATTTTTGAAAAAATTTAAAACTTCAAGTAAAAATGAGATGAGAAAAATGGAAGAAAATCATCAAAATTCTATTTTCAAAGTAATAACAATTGAACAAGGCTTTGATTAATATATTAATGCAATTATTCAAATTTGGTTTGTCTTCGACTTGAAAATGTTTTTTCTTCTTTCCATGAAAACTCTACATTAAATACGTTTCTGAAGAGATCACTTTCCTCAAAAACACTTTGTCCCCTTTAATTTTTTCAAAAAAGTCTACACATGAAAGTTTTGCATTTATATTTTTATGTTGAGGAGCTCTCTTACAGCTTTTATCGCACAGAACAAACAACAAAATTCCTTTGCCTCTATCAAGTTCTGCGAGTCTGCAGCAGTATAAATATTTCAATTTAGTAGACAAATTTTCCCTGTTTCTCCCTATATTTTTGAAATCCCGGAGATAAATCAATCCCGGAGATTTCCCCTGAGACACATATTAATCCCGGCATTACCGGGCTAATCCCGGAGAAATGGTAAGCCTAAATAGTAGGCTCCTGAACTTGAAGTTCATTACCCTACTGTACCTAAAAAATATCTTTAGTTTGACAGACTTGAAACATTGAGTTTAAAAAAATGCATTCAACATTACAGTTGAGAAAAAAGTAGCTAATCTTAATGCAATATAGGCCTAAGCTGTGCAGGTAATATTATTTCATCCATGTGAGATTGGGAGTTAATAAGCAAAAAAAGCTTATTGTAAAACAATTTCACTGCAAATTCATCCGCTAAAAATTAAAAAAAATTGACTAGGCCTACACAGTACTATTGCTTTTAAACTGATACCGCTTTACAACTTACAAACTGTAGTCTACTCTGTGACTGAATAAACTTTTTTAGTCATATATGTATAACTAATAATAAATATTACATTATTATTTGTTATTAAAAAAGTCTAGAAACATGTGAAAATTTGTTGAAAAAAATGTTTAATACGGTATACCAATATTTGCAAATAGAATTGTTGGAAAATTGAAAAAAGAATAGAAAATAATTATTATTCAAATTTCATTTTCATAATCATGACCTTGTAACAATCGACCAGCTTGTACGAACGACTTTCGCCAGGGCTCGATTCTCGTCGAGTGTCGACTAGTCAACGATCGACATCCCCTTCTCTTCAGCTGATGAGCTCCTTCACCACACCACAGTCGCTAGGAATCCTGTCTGCTCTGCTGTGTGCTGTCTGCTGCTGTGAGCAGTGTTGCTGTTTTCATTCACATTCCTTTTGATTCAATTTTGCCTAATCATTAGGTTATGTAAGAGAGATTTAATAAATTCATAGTGATCGAATCCTCCAATAATTCCTGTTACATTCAAAGGAACAGTTTTGTCGATAAAAGCGTGAGTATTCGGAGTACAAACATGTTTTTAAAAAATATTTTGTGGCCTAGTTTTAGCTGTAGGACTGTAACATCTGTTGAATGAAAGTGTTGGCTTCGATTGCACCGAATTCTGTTTCAATTTACAGAATGTTCATTTTATTTGTTTTAGCGGTAAAACATATTTAAAAACTTGCTAAGTAATTCTTTTTTAATAGCAATTTTAATCAGTTTTGAAACATTTTTAATATGCTATCCTAACAGACATATTTCTTTCAACTCTTCTTTGAAAATTGAACTCTTCTTCTGTATTGAAAATTTTCTTATTTATTGAAAAAATTATTATAGTTAATGTCATTCACTTTGAATTTTGCTTTCACCAGGCGTTTTTGTAGATAGTAGCTTGCATAATCCTCACGTAATAACCTGGTTTTAGCCTTTCAAACCTGTTCTTCTAATGTTATTTGAAGGTGAAGTCTTGATTGTTGGCATGGGTCATAGTTGAGTGAAATAGTTTTATTTTATTGCCTTCATATTATAACTTCTGGCATTGACCCAATTTTACTCTCTTTTCACAATTTTCTTTACACCTTACTGAATGAGATGAATCTTTTTCAATTCACTCTGCTTTGATGTTTCCATTTGGTGTGGACCTACTGTATCAGATTTAAAATATTATCTCATATAAAATCTAATGCAATAACTTTATAACTTGAGTGAGAAGTGAGACCTACATAGACTGGAAACGTAGGCCTACATATTGGTTGCTCTTCAATAGTATTGAAAGATTTTCTCAGACAGGCCTACACCTCAATATTGAATTATTCTAATACCAAGATTGTAGACAGTTAATTTTTTAGGTACTGGAAAAGATCAAGTTAATACTGTATATGCATACATAATAGGATATTATCTTGATTCATTATTATTGTCACTAGATACATGTCGAGAAGCACTCTCACCGCGTGACGTTGATCCCAATCATAAGTGATATCTAAAATCATGGTTTATGTAGTTGTTCTGTTGTTGCTTGCCCAGTGATATTTGTGTATTGAAACAATCATAGAGCAGTGCAATAATTCATTCATCTTCTATTCTACAAAAAATTAAACCAATTTAGTTCAAATTTGATATTCATCGCTTATCACAATAGGCCCTATAATGTACTTTGAAGTACCTAATATAAGTTGTTCTATGTCAAAAAATTTTCAAGTATTGTTTTCTCCATAGAAGTACAAAGAACAGAATTACTAGAGAGTATTGCTTCTCTATGATAGAAGTAAATCAAGCTAAAAATGTGGAAGTGAATAGTAACTCTACAATACTGTAATTATTTATCTGTGCTGGAGGCACTGAATGTTAGAATGTTTCAGCCTTCTGTGTTGTCAAGGTCAGAATTATACTTTCACCCAGTATTCTTATCCTTCTACCTCTCCAAATTTTTTCATGAGAAGAAGGCTACCTAGAAGGCGAACTGACAATTGGACTACTTCATTCGAATGGTTCTTCAAGTACGGTATTAAATAATGGCCTTTACCAATTGCCAGTACCTACAGCTTTTTACAATGATGAAAGTGTTAACGATTAATGAATTCATTCACTATGATGCAGCCATGTACTCCATAGTAATGATGAGATCTTATACACTTTGAACATGGTAAAGGGCTATTATGACAATAATTTATTTCCAGATTCCAGTACAGATGCCATAACAAATTGAACGATCTAAGTATATCATAGGTAGCGTGGAACTATAATCACACCAGCTCAACTTGCTTTACTTTGAACTACTTGCTTATATATATATAAAAAAACACCTCTGAAACTGATTTCCTTGAGATGCTCATTTTTACTATAAGCATAGACTAACTATACACTAACTATAACTATATAGTGTTGTCTGTGCTATAAGTTATTAGGATCTAATTTTTGTAGGTAACTTCGAATGTGTTTCTGGTTTTATGGTCGTTACTTACTAAAATTGAAGATAGATAATTCTTGATCCATTACAAACTACGATGTATTCACTAACTTATTGGTTTCACTTCACTACCGACATGCAGTCATGTTATTTTAAATGTAAGAAATATAGCTACTTCAAGTAGACAACTTTCGTTTCTGTCATGTTATTTCAATGTAAGAAATACAGCTACTTCAAGTAGACAAATGTCTTTAAGTAGAGAAATTTCGTTTCATAGCATTGCCGGTGGCAGGCTGAAGTAGGCACGTTCCCTTTAAAATAACTTGACTGCATTTCGGTAGTGAAGTGAAACCAATAGTGTACTCAAATTGATCTAATTCTTCTCTACTTCAAGCAAATTATGGTTCAAATAACGATGAGTACTGGTTTGAATTTTTTAATTGTTTTGTATAAAAATAATAAATAGTTATCCATGCAGGCGTTAATAGTAGTGGTGTCCATGTCCTGATTTGTGGACGACGGCATTGAATCCGTTATGTTTGTCGGCGGTATAGTGCACTTCTCTCACCGAACCATCAGGCTCGACAAGGCTGTAGTAGCCCTTCACAGTATCTCCATTGCGTGACTCATGTTGCGACTTAATGTCATGGGTGTGTGGGTCATGCACTTTGTACTCGAAACTGTAATGAGCTGGTTCCTGAAAGTATAAATCCACATCATTAGAACGACAATATTTACTTGACTAAAATAATAAGCAGTTGCGTAGCCAGTCTTAGTAGATGAGTAAAACAGCTTTGAAGTAAAAAGACTTGGATTCTTGATTGTATCAATTTTTATACAAATGTTTAAAAAAACGCCCTGCCCTCATACATTGAACAAATCGATGCTCCAAAAATATATCATAACAAAACCAAAGAATTCGTCTTTATATTTTTAAAAACAATAGTGTAAACAATCATAACAATCATTGGCATGTCTTGAATGATAGTATGAAAAAGACTAACTTAGTTGGAAGAAAAACAGTATTAAATTTTGAGAATAATAAAAATTGTCTAAATATAAAACTTTCAAATAATAAAAGCAACTTTGCTTTTAAATAATTAAAGCAAGTGAAATAATAAGTGAATTATTTTTCCATTAACAATGTTCATCTTCAGCTAATAGTAGGTAGCTGTTTAAAAAAGTTATTCTACATGAAATCGATATTCATATGGTATATAAAATCGATATTCTAATATTGGAAAGTTAATGAGGATTGTATATCAAATTCCTATCATAAGCATAACTTGTAACAGATTGATGGAAATGACCTCGTTACAGATTTCTGATCTAGAGGAATGTATGTTGTGCAATAGACTGTACCTACATCAGCATTGAAAGAGCTGTTTAAAGATTGCCATAATTATTCCTAGTTGTTATTAGAGCATTAGATTCGTGGTTGTATGATTATAATGTTGTGAAAATTCTTATCAAAATTATTTGTTAAATATATTGTACCTGAAAAAAGTAAATTTCTGTATAAATGAGTATTTTTGGTGATCACAACCTTCCTTGCATTGACACAGTAAAGAAAGGATTGTTTTTGTCATAGAAATTAACGTTATTAGGGTTTTAAAAGATTCTCACATCTGAACCTTTCATTATGACCACCCATACTCTTCTTCAGAATGATAATATTCATTTATTAAAATAATGTACTAGTTGAAATAAAATTAACAAAAAATTGTGTTCAAATCAACATTTTCAATAGCTATGTTATTGACAATGACTTGTTGCTCAACTGTTACATTGATATTGCGGTTGTTTTCAACAATGTTATCTTGCTTTGAAATTATGTGGTTTCATGCATCATAAATATCTGTTAAGAAATATTAGAGTAGAAGAGTCTGGCTATTAGCCAATAGTCATGTCCCAATAATTTATTGAGAGCTTTCATGAGCTCACTGATCTGATTCAAGAAATCTTTGGAAAAAATTTAGCCAATTTCGAGCGACTTTCAAAAAGCAAGATGTGTTGTGTATTTTTCTTCAATTGTAGTAACCTATGATAACTTACATGGTGATCGTAGTGTCCATGATGGCCATAGCTCCCATAGAATTGACCATAAGAGAAGGCAATAAAACACATCATTACGATGGCTACTTGAATCTGGGAAAAATATACGGTATCAATTAATATTCATTGAAACAAGCGATTTTTGTGTGGATCAATAATTAACAAAACTAATCTCTAATTTAGTTAATCTAATTAACTCAACTAAACTCATTTTCAAAATTGAGAGAATATTCATACATTTAATAAATTATATATTATTCAATTTCGCGGATGGCGAATAACTTTCATTTAACATTTAACATAGAAATTTTCTATGATAGCGGGTGATGTTTTTTATTATTGATTCTTTATGATGTTCTGTTGATTTTTTTCACATAAATAATGTGTATAACATGTAATAAACATATTTAAAAAGAAATCAACAAAACATCACCCGTTACCATAGAAATGTTGAATGAAAGTTATTCACCATCCGCCAAATTAAATGAATATACCTATATTCAAATTGTAAACTTGTAGCGTATACAGTTTCGAAAGCTTCTAATTTTGTAAAAGATGTGATCCATTCACATTTTTTACAGTTTGTGTATTGAGTTCAATTAACTACAGAATTTCTATGTTGATTTTCTCATCAATGGCAGATGTGAAATATCCGCCAAATAAAAATAATATACTTTATAAAATTAATTAAATGTTTTGTTCAGGCATGAAATGCAGTAGGAATTGAGTTAGTTGAATGTGACGGATGAGGAAAAATATAGGTATCAAGAAATTGAAGAAATTGAGGTTCGAGTTAACTAGTTCTTCTGTAATCTGTGATATAGTAGAATGGCATAAATTCATGTTATTTCATTCAGACTCAACATCATAATTATAACACCAGTATTGGAAATTTGCATGCGAACGTCTAATCAACAGAATTTACATTATGGTATATCTCTTTCTCTTCATGGAGAAAGGATTCCGTATCTAGAAAGTCGGCACAGCTAAATAAGAAATAAACTTCAATATTAGAACACATAGTAGCCCACTGTATTTATTTAGCATAACTAATTTATAAATGTTCAAGAGAAGAACAATGGATTATCAATTTTAAACTATAGATTTCGCAGTTGATTACCAAAAATCTTATTAATTTAAAAATAAAAAATTACAGTTATTGATTACAATACAGTACTAATTCTCGTAAGCTCTACTTTTAGCTCGTATTCAGTGCCAAGTCGAGATAAAATACCGGATTTTAATATATATTTTGAACAGATTAGGTATTTATAATAGAGTTGATTTCAGTATTATTGATTTTTTGTGCACTCCATATTTTTACTTTATTGAAAATAAATTTAAACTACTGTAGAAACAAAAATAAATATTATATCATCCAATATAAAGCCATACATGTTTTTTTCAATTTGTATTCTAGATAGATTTTTTTCTGTATTTTTGCTAAAATTTAAAGACTTTAAATTTTAGCAAAAATACAGAAAAATCTATCTAGAAATAATGAAAATATTGTCTAAATATCATGCAAAATTTGAAGGCCTATTACAAGTAGTTTATTCTGATATTACCTGTAAATAAATAGTTGAATGAAGTGTTCTTAATTGTTCAAATACAACTAATCTTTATTATTATTATTAAGCTTATGGCTTTTTTTGGCGGAGAGACCCTTTCGGGTGTTCCGCCTCGCCGAATTATCCAGTTTTCCCTAATGAGAACTAATCTTTATGATATCAGTTATTATAATACCTTATATTTTGATATCAATTGATAAAATTGAGCAGATCAAACTTTGATTACTATGCCAATGGGAGAGTTCCCTCGCCATTCACAGTCACTCCTATCATTACTAAAAGGAAGCCTGTAATAATGCAATCCTATCATTTCTTGTCTACATGATTGGTTTCTTCCCTCAGGGCTCCTAAAGCAAATCCATATAAACCGGTGGCAACTAGAGCAATCCAAATCTCACTTTAAAAAACTATTCACAGTGTCATTCACTGCAATTTATTTAATATTATAGTCACTTTTTGCTCTTGCCTTTTGAACTGGGCCAAACTGGCCATTAAAGATTTTAGTGCCTTCTCCGGCACCTATTAAACATATTTAGTAAAATCCGCAGTGCTATTCTTGTAACACCAACTATTTCCATGCAGTTCTGCTAAATTTCTATTATTGTAATTGCTCATATGGTAATCATAAGCTTATTGAAAAAAATCAACAATAATTTTTAAATGTGTTATTGTCTTACACAATTAATAAGGCCACTTTCTTTCGAGTTAATTATTGTTCCTGAGAGACAATCATAGATAACACTAAAAAAGTTATGAAATATAATATACAATTTTTTTTGTAAATCCCAATTTTAGATTAATTTGTAAGAATAATGTCACTCAGTTCTTGACTTACTAGACCAAACACTAGAAAAGATTTGAAAATTAAATCCTGTGACTTGAAATAAAAACACTGGAAAAAGGAATAAAATTGTCTCACTTGTACGTTGTACATGTCGATGGTGTTGTAGTGAGTAATCCACAAACGTTGAAGATTGTCCAGGCGATGGAGAAGAATGCAACTGATGGTCCAGCAATAATTGTTGTAGCTTTTATACGAGTGCTATTTGGAGATAGATCCACTGTGCAAAACAATGTTGGAAAGTGGGAGCCGTATCATGGTGGCGATAATTACTCATGTGAGGAAAGGCGGGCTGCTCGGTGGAGGGTAACTCATCAGTCGTATTGCCGAATCTTAGGCCGCAGTAACAGAGAATGTAGAGTAATGAGGATAATAATTGTAACGAGATCAACATGTGACCAGTAATTTAGGTGCGATTTATGCAATAATTTTAGTATGGATGTAGCGAAGCGAGGAGCTGCTAACACAAGAGTGGATGCGTGGACACGGCTTTTGATTTTCATTCGGCTGCAACCACATTACTCAAGTCTAGTGTAAACTAGTCTCGAACTAAATGGACCGTGCTGTGCCACCGGACACTCCACCCTACTAGACATTTTGAAGCAGACCATCCTCCTCTCAGTCGTGCCTTACGGCGGTGATTGTTGCTTTCCTCCTTTCTCAAGTCGTGTGACATACCGTATATAAACTACATGTAAGAGCCTTTCCTTCTTCTAATTATTAATTAGAGCCGGTTGCAGGATGACATCACCTCATACATAATGGCAACAGTTGTTACACTATACGTGATTTAGTACCCTTACATCAGATCCGAGAATTCTGCCAATGCATTTATGCAGGCACCGGAAAAAAGTAATAAATCCTTGCCTAGCCAAAGCATGGATTGTGAATAGTGGTTCTTGGGTTGCTATAGAATAGTAAGTGGTAGGTTAGAACTCTTTTGCAACTGGAAGAGCACTGTTCATCGAATGGTACGGTGTAATACCAATCCAGTTGATATATGCTATGAAAATGTGTAACTGCTAATATTGCAATATTGCTCATTTCATGGTTAATTTTTTAGATTAATTGCTCCATAGATTACATTATTCTTTAGTGATTAAGAGAGAGACCTTATAATTTAACGTGAAAAACTTTTTATTTTATTTTCATTGAACTTTTTATGTACCTATTTTGATTTCTTAAGCTTCGAATATAATTTCTTAAATGTATAGTAAATCTACTTGTATCTAGTACTCTTGTATATACTTGCCCGTGGTTTTAAGATGCCGGAGAAAAGCAATTATTTTGAAAATATTTTTTTTAAATATATAACATATTGAATAACATTTCACTTTGTAGCTCATTACCCACCCAACAGTTTAGGTTTGTTTGATATGTCTTTTATGGTATAATGGTCTGAGGATTGTAAGTCGGTTAGCTTACTTTAAATTAGCTTTTTAAGTGAGTAATCTTTTTCAGCTTTCTTTAGATTATCATAAATTTGTATAGGTTTTCACTTAATAATGTATGATATTGGGTTATTATGATCTGGTTCAGTTACTTCCTCGTTTATTATTGTCCTTGCCCTCCAAACTTGTTCTGGCCATTCGACTGCTGTACCGAGCTGATAGAAAAGTGCACATCACAATGCATTTCAACTTACTTCCGAGGTAAACAACCTCTACTTTGAACGTCAAGGTCGCTTGACGCACGATTGTTATTAGCAAGTTTTTATGAATCGATAAAAAAGTCCGTAAATGATTTGTTACCACAGTAGGATATTGATGACAAAATATAACATACATTTAAATTTGCCTAATTTTTAGAACTTGTGGTACAGTAACATTATGTTATTGTAAAAGTTGTTCAAGTTTCATGTGAAATGAGCTGAAAAGTATATTGAACCCTTTTAAAGGGGTTTAATTTCAGAATTTTCTCAGATAATATTGTCTAGTATGATAGGAAGCATGTTTTTTGCTTGTAGTTTTAAATGGGTTGCGTTTCAAATTGACCTTGTAGAATCTTTTTGGGGAGAAGATTGTTATTGTTAATCTTTCAGTACATGAATATGATATTTTTTATAAGAATTGTAACATGTAGGCTAGTGAATAAAGTAATGGAATTTGAATATTCGTTTCTGCAATGTAGCGTTTTACAAGTGTTTATAATGTTATAGAAACGATTTCTCATTTTGATTTAGAATCCCCCTTACTAGTCTACTTTTCGGCAACTTCTAATAAGATGAGATATAATTTTTAGCAGAGTCAATTCTATTTATCAGATAGATAGATTTCTATAGATAGAATTGTCAGTGTTTTAGGTATTGAAGAAATGAAAGATACTTTTTGGTTACAAAACAAATATAATCGAAGTATTAAACAATATTCACTCGAAAACAATGATCAAATTAACAAACAAACATCCAATTTATCTAATTAACAATATTTTGGAAAGACTAAATATTGGAAATACATATTCCTTGACATTCTTTATTCTATATCTGTTAATATTATATTTACTTTAAAATATAACTTGAAATGAACAATGAGATACAATTTCGTATATAAAAGCTATGATTGGCCGAACAACGATTCACATTTTACTCATTTTAATACAATTTTCAAATTAAAAATCAACTTATGAATTTTATATTTAAAAGACAAATTACGTATAAGACAAAAACAACTAATGTAATGAACAGTTTTTATCAGCATTAAGCTGAACATTTTATATTGGCTCTTTAGATCAAGATGATTAATAAACTTTACTTATTTTTACTTGAAAATTGAAGAAGTTTTGAAATGAAAAGTATAAGGTTTCACATGAGTGGATTGTCTGCGGCTTTCCACAAGCTTGTTTTGTGGTTTCACGCAGATTTTAACCACTAAAATCTTGGTATAGTTTGGTCAGAACATACTAGGCGAGCGAGTGTCGAAGTCTGATCCAAA
Source organism: Laodelphax striatellus (assembly GCA_017141395.1). Taxonomy (NCBI): domain Eukaryota; kingdom Metazoa; phylum Arthropoda; class Insecta; order Hemiptera; family Delphacidae; genus Laodelphax; species Laodelphax striatellus. The sequence goes on from CM029531.1 coordinate 27,511,849, forward strand.
ATCTTGCGATTTAGTGTAGATTGAATTTCTGTAAAATATGTGATATTTCTGTAATATCAGGAAAATATCCTCTCATAATATATCATGCTCAATCCAATTTTAAGCTCTATTGCATTTGATTTAGAAGTTTTAAACACATTTAATAAATCATTTTCAATTTCCCTGATGACTTCAGATAAACTAGCTGCATTATGATGAGCCCATAATTTGGGTGCATAATTTTTTTAAGTCAATCTGTTCTCTTAATGAGAATCTGACTTGATGTAGAAATTCTGAATTCATTATTGGTTGGTTAATAAGATGATTGTGAATAAATAGTTGCATTTACATAGTCAATGCTATTGTATTCATACTTCAACTGATTCTAGTCAATAAGGTTCATTATGTGCTTGGAAGCATGATCTAAACTTCATTGGACTTTCAAATTTATAGTATCTGCGTACAGTGTATGAATATTTGATGCAAGTGAACCTACATGATAGAGGAAGAGTGCCTTGTTTTCAGGAAATTATTTTTTGGGAATTAATCCATCAATTATATCCAAGTATTCGGTTGAAACAATAGTCGGAAATTTTCATAATACAGTAACATCTTATTTACTTGGCAAAAACTTTTACTAACAAAATGTTAAATGCCTAGACCCTAATAATTTTTATGCAGTATATCCATTGACCATAATAATGTAATCCTGAAGTTTGAAAAATTTCAAAGTACTCAAATTATTATACACGAATAATATAGTAGGCCTAGGCCTATATTGAAGAGAAGTATATTAATTTTTTCCATTTGACCTCAAGGCCCCTGAACACATTTTTACATACAGCTATCAACATTTTTGTGATTATCAGACTTTATTATTTTGATTACTGAATTTAAAGTTTTAATTTACTTCTTTAAGCCTTTTCACCTTTCATCTGATGTTGATTTTTTATATTAAATTGAGTTGTAGCCTAATGATACTTCTAGGTAATACTGAATCATACTTGTACTGATTTATTATTTATCTTACTATCATTTCTCAATTTACATCTTCCAAAAAAAATTCCAGTCATTAGCTCAAATACTGTGCAAGACCAGAAACATATAATTTATATCTTTGTTTCTCAAGCTATTGTCTTATTTTCAGATTCCATTATACTGGCTATCAAGCAACGTTGAAGGTAGGAATATTTCTTTCCTGTAATTTACTTTATCAGACTATTGAATAAGTGATATCAATATGATCATATAATTTTAATATAAGTTTTCTATACTTTTTTATCATTTGTATCGATTTTGAGTTGGTCTATACTTCATGTCTCGAGATCTCAACTAATTTTAGTTTATTTGGGAGAATAAATTTGAATATGTTACTGTTACAGACATTAAATTTCTCTTGAAAATGTATACCTGTTCAAAAACCTCAATTTTCAGTAGTCGTCATACTCTTTGGAAAGAGTATAAATCCCTACAATCTCTAAAATTCTACTTTCCATTGAATTTAGAAACTCATTGTATCTAAACTTGAATATTATTGATCTCAAATATCTTGCGCCCACCCAATTCCTTAGCTATTATTTTTTATTTATTCATGAATTATGCTACACAAAGATTTTTCCAAAATAAATGTCTTTTTGAGACAACAGTTTTGGCCCTAACGTAGTTCATCTTGTATTTTTTCAATTTATTTTTATTTTGTGTGATAAGAAGAAAATCATGAAAAATTCACATATAAAATTGATATAACTGAATATATTAATATATTTTACAACCAAATTTTCCTCTCGCATTGTTTCCATTACTGGTCTTAGACTATCCACATCACTGTGTTTCTGGAGTATTGCCTTGTCTATTATAGGTTACATTTTTGGGAATACAACTCTATTTTTAATATTATCATCAGATCAATAAGATGTGATGCATCAATTATTGCACTTTCAATGACAATTTTCTCATTATATTAAGATGTTAATTTTGAATTCCAATGAGATACATGAATGATTTGATAGGTTGACAAAATATCAGATTGGATAGGCCTCCATTGAAAAGCGTTTCTCGATGCCAGGAAATTTATTTTCGGCTCCATTACATTTTTTATCAATGAGTAATGCATTTTTCATCGAATATGTATCACGGTTGCATTGTAGTTCTAACTGTTTCTCAAGGTTCTAGTATTTCGCAATCGCCGATGTTCTCCCCAATGTAACCAGTGAAGTCTGTCACTACTGATTGCTCTGACCATGCCAACTCCCTTATACAGCCATTGAACTGTACTGAAAAAGTACCTTTCGTCTCTGTTTCCATGTCCGTTCCTTGAGGAAATCCTCCTGTCAATGGCAAAAAAGAGCAATTTTGTATTAATTATACTCAAGTATTATATTAACAAATTTTCATGTCAACTTCACAAATATTAGATTACCAGTATTAAACTTGAGTTACCTAATAATTGTAGTGAATTAATTTTATGTTCTGATATCACTCATTTAAATTAAGATACCAAGACCTGAAGAATATTTTAATCAGTGAATCATTACCCAGCCATCAACGAGATATTATTGATCAGTAATATTCATCTGTTCCATTTCAAGCTTTTAACAAAAAACTCAAGTACAGTAATATAATATGTATTTGAGGTATAGTTCGCCTCACTAATTCATCACTAAGACACTGTTATTATTTTGATTCGGTGTATCAGTAGTATAGATGAAGATAATTGACAACCAGCCAACTTGTCTAGGCCTTTCAAGGGTTGTCCCGTCACTGACATACATTTCTTGGCAAATGGAAAAGTTGTAGGCCTACACTAAACTACCTCTTGACCTTACTTCATATTATATTCAAATTTCTCTTCGTGTTTCCTCTAACAAATCTTATGCAATAATTCCGGTTCTTTTCTCTCTTACTCAGCAATCAAAATTATATTATAATTTTCTGCTTGACCTCGATCGAACTAATTATGTATGTTATCATTTTGTATAGCAAAGTATTTGGAACTGATGAAGCATTAATTTGGCGATTGAAACATTTTATGCCCTTCATGACTCAGCAATAGTTTTTTTTCTAATATTCTTTATGTTATCATTTTGCATAGCAAAGTATTTGGAACTGATGAAGCATTAATTTGACGATTGGAACATTTTATGCCTTCTATGACTCTGCAATAGTTTTCTCTAATAGTCGCTGTATGACTTAATTTTTTTTTAATTAAATTTTATTTCTCTATTCCATTCAGAATAGTTTGTTTATTGTGTTATTATGTCATTGCTCGAGAATTTTTTCAATGATGATGAATTTATGGGAATGATATCTCAAACTATAGTTATTAGAAAAACGTTGGAATTTTTCAACTCATTCCTTTTATGGTCTAGGTATTACGGCCTGTTCCGTACCTCAGCGCCTATATAGTAGGTCCATCTTTTTTTTGAACGTCCGCTCTCCCTTCTCCCTAATGACATTTATAGAACGTTTTAACGATGATATTATTTTTACACTCATTTTAGTTTCTAATGATTTCCTGAAAAAAGTTTGTACCCTAGGTACTGCGATATTCCTTATTAATATCAACAATAGTTTCTTCTTTCCAAATTTATCACTTTTTCTTCTATGAAATTTATATTGGTAGTCAAACTATCAATTTATTTTCATAGTCAATCAAATCAGAAGCGCATTAAAACATAGTAAAGTTGATTTTCCGTATGAACTCACCCAGGTAAAATATACCATTGCTGTTTATTGATCTGTTCGTTGAAGTTTCGAAAACAAGTACACTTGAATCAAGCCAAATTGTTAGGTTTTGTGTGGAAAAGTTCAACGCCACATTATGCCATATGCCATCAGCCAGCCAAGTGCCAGGCACTGTAATGGTGCTAGTCTCTGAGTCGTCCCAAGCCCACACCATTTTCAAAAGTCCTCCTTCAGTTCCCAGTCCAATGTACTCGTCATTCTGAAACAAAATTATGTGTATCATTTAATTAGTCATAATCATAAACCTTGCTGTTGCGCAAACCCGCCTTTAGTTTGAAACAATTTAATATTTATTTGGTGAAAAATCAATTCTGGAACAAATATTTTATTGAACAATAGTTTACAATATTTAAATGATAGAAAAGAACCAATTTCTTCATCGAATTTCATCATATCTGATCATATCCAAAGTCCATACTTCCAATTATTTCCAGTCTAATTTAAGTCATTGATAATTGAGTATTTTTGTAGTTGATTACACTGTACTCTATTTCTAATCCTGGAATTAATCTTCAAAATATTATTGGGTATACGTTCAATGAATGGTTAGTTAGTTGGTATTTTTTTGAATATTCTGGGAATTATTTTTCAGCTTCTTTTATTTATAAACTTCTACATCTTTTGTAACACAATAGCTTTCAAAATACAGGATGAGAGATAGTAATGAAATTTAATACTTGATGGAAGAAAATTTGGCTACACTGTAATTTATTTAAATACTATTTATAAAATGTTGTAACTTCAAACACATGACTGTTGATTATTTTTGTTCAGTTGTAAGTGAATGTTGCCAAATAATATGATGAAAGTGATTCAAAAAATCAATCTCAGAGTCCATTCCAAGATATCAGTTCATTATCACATAAGCTCAATGCCATAGATAGGGATATACACTTATACAGTATATATTATTCATAGTGTAGATTAATAATAAGCATGTTTTCCATCTTTTCGCATGCACACAATTCATTTCATTATCAAGCATAACATCTTCTTCAAACTGTCTCTGGCAATAGTTTTTTCTTCTGTAACAGGTTCAATATCTTCCTGGGGCTGATTTCAAACCCTTCAAGAAACATTGATAGACCTCCAATCGATAATCGAAGCAAGTAGCAAGTGATTGAAGAATTAGCAATGCCCTGTCCGTTTTTGAGTCGGCTCTCGAACTCGTTCGTTCGTAACCACTGTTCATCGCTGCTGAAGAACTATGCCCAGCACTGCCCTGCCATGACCAGGCTGATGAGTAGCGGCGATCCCGGCTCCGAGAACGAAGCGCTCTCGCTCAACAAGTGTCCATTCCTCACCGAAATCAAACCGACCATCAAGAAAGTCAGCTATGAGTTGCAAGAAGACATCCTTCAAGTGGACCAAGACTTGAAGATGGAATCAAAAGTTGAAGAAACTATTTCGCGTTACCAGAACGAAGTTCTTGACAAACTCATCAAAGGAAACGAGTCTAGTGAGAAGGAGGAGAAATTCAACTATGATCAATTTTTCAATGAAAAAATCATGCAAAAGAAGAAAGATCATTCCTATAGAATATTCAAGAAAGTGAACAGGCTAGCAACCAATTTTCCAGCTGCATTAGAGTGCAGTGAGGGCGAGCAACCCATAACAGTATGGTGTGCTAATGACTATTTGGGAATAACATGTCACCCCAAGGTGAAGGAAGCTGTGCACAATGCCATAGAAGTGTACGGTGTGGGAGCTGGAGGAACTAGAAACATATCTGGAAACTCCTACTACCATGAAAAACTAGAAAAAGAACTAGCTGCTCTGCACCAGAAAGAATCAGCCTTACTTTTCACGTCATGCTTTGTAGCAAACGATTCAACGCTGCTGACTCTAGCTCAAGCACTGCCAGGTTGTCACATATTCTCGGATGAAGGCAACCATGCATCAATGATACAAGGAATAAGAAATAGTCGGGTTCCAAAACATATCTTCCGTCACAATGACCCAAACCATCTCAATGACCTGCTGAAAAGCAAGGACACGCCGAAAATAGTCGCATTTGAAACAGTCCATTCCATGACTGGTGCTATTTGTCCACTGAGGGAGCTCTTGGAAGTGTCGCATGATCATGGTGCGCTGGTGTTTGTGGATGAGGTGCACGCAGTGGGTCTGTACGGCCAGCATGGCGCCGGAGTCGGAGAACGAGACAATCTGCTCGATCGGATGGACATAATATCGGGCACACTTGGCAAGGCGTTCGGCAACATAGGCGGCTACATTGCAGGCACCAAGATGATGGTGGATATGGTGCGCAGCTATGCGGCCGGATTCATCTTCACCACCTCGCTTCCACCCACTGTTGTGGCCGGAGCCAGAGCGGCTGTCAAAATTCTCGCTTCGTCCGAAGGTATTCTACTGCGCGAAAAGCACCAGAACAACGTAAAATATCTCAAGAATCTTCTCACCTCCAGAGGGATACCAATAGAACCCACTCCTTCGCACATTATTCCGATAAGAGTGGGCAATCCCTTCTTATGCACAACACTTTCCAACCGTCTATTGAAAGAAAAAGGCCACTACATTCAAGCAATCAACTATCCCACCGTACCCAAAGGAGAGGAGAAACTCCGCCTCGCTCCAACTCCTCACCACACTTATGAGATGATGGATACTTTTGTCGATGACCTCTGTGAGATTTGGGAATCTTTGAATCTTCCACTGACTACCCCCTCCATTTGTATGAGATGCAATAAGAAACTTGATGATCGAGCTGCAATTGCTTACGATAATGATACTATTTCTAAAATTTATAGAAAATTGGGATCAGGTTTTCGTTGTGCTGCTTCTGGAAATTGTACATTCTCAGATTGTCCAATTATGGTTTCTGCCTATTAATGAAGTTTCTGCTAGAAAAAATGGCCCGTCAGATTTGTTAGAAATCTTATCGTTGATTAAAAAATATATAATCCAAGTTATCGAATTATTCATGGTTGAAGATTAATGTAAACGCTTATAGATATTTTGGTGGTTGTTTCAGTATTAATGTATAGGGAATAACGTTTTGGAGAGAGGGAAAAATAAATTTCAAACAGCAATGATGGTTTTGGATTCTCATTACTTCAGCTCCTCTATTTCAAATAATTTGTTTAGCACAATTACTAACTACTTGTTATTAGATTAAAAATGGTGATTGTAAGAAATAGTTTCTTCTAAACTTCAAGGGATGTATCGTATAATTTTTAGAATGAATAAATCAATCTTTCTTCATTCTGGGTGCTATTGTTACCACACCGATTGTCAAACCAATTCATGCTTTTCTATAATATCGCAATTCAATTTGCACAACTATTTGCTGCTTTACTCAGAAACAAAAACATTATATAGTTATTATAGTTGTAATAGAATAACTAATTGAAATAATTCCGATGTAGAACGTTAAAGACAAGTGAACTTACAAACCATTCCAACATCAATATTATAAATATTGAATTATGTGTAGTCAAGTACTCACATTAAAAGTAGTAGAATATTATCCACCCTGTATAAATTTTACTAAAAATTTACCTCTTCAATTTTTGAGAATGCCTGTAGTAGTCTATCGAAAGTGCACAATCTGTTTTCCCACTCAAAGTGTATCAATGTTGATGATAAATATAATTATATTCATGTTCACTCTCTGTTTCTATTTAATCAGCAACCTGAAATTTCCACTTGAACCGATTGTAGTCTAAAGTAAATGAAAATATCAATTACTAAAATCAATCAAAAATATGAATTTTTGAAATGATGTGACACTTGAGAATGATAGTAGGCTGTCACATAGGGAGAAATAAGAGCTAGAATACTGAAGTAGTCCGATGACTAAATATGTAGAATTTTTTATAGATATACAGGGAAGTTCATAAAGTTATTTACGCTTTTGACTGATCATAAAGTAGAAATAAATATGTTTTTCAACATATTCATCTTGTCCAAACTTCCATAACGACTGACATATCAACTTAGAAAGTTCAGTTCCAATCAGAGTATTATCGCCTTTTCTAACTTCTTCCATTCATTTTCTTTAACACGTGAAATGTGACAGAATGTGACATTTCTTCGAGTACCTACTTTATTGATACTAGGTACTTTGTTCGCTTATATTTACGTCTCACTCTTTGTACACTCTCATACGCCAATACATCAGAGAAAAAACTGAAATTGGTTTTTACTTCATGAACAGTCGAAAGTGTTCATACTTTAGGGACTTTACTGTAAAATTATGAAATAAATTTCTTGGCCAAAATATGGTTTGATAAATACAGTTGGTAATTGATTTAATATGTAACGGCAGAGATGATAACAGCTCACAGTTGACAGTGTAATCTATTACTGATGGCTCTTGAAATTGAATTCGCGCTACTTGTGATGCGAGCTGACAGCTTTCAGTGAACGTGATTGAGCCAAAAGCGTGACTCACATCATGAACTGGCACGAATTCGATTCAGGGGTCATTATCTGGGATTATACTTTGATGTGTTGTTAGTATTCTGAGTGGTAGTATTCTCGAATTAGATTTTTTGCTTAGAAATAACGTAGAATTATAATTATATTTCTCCCAATCGGAGGAGTAATAAGAAAGTTTGAATTGAACTGTTGATAAACACTGCATATTCGTGAATAACAGAAAATTGAAGAGCATAGAATGAGTAGTTTTGAAAACTTTATTTTTTATTTACCATGGAACTCCACAATATCATGCCATCTGGCTGAACAGTGGAGAAGTTCACGTATAAGAAATCTATGTCGAATTGTCTGCTTCTTTCGCTGACTAAATTCCCTCTTTTCTGTAGACTCGAACTGGAATCTACAACTATGAAACTGTCTCCACTGAAGTGAGGCGCTCCCACTGGAACATCTGAAACGTTTCACAGAGTTCATTATTCATATACCTTTGTACATTTACATAGGTACATTTGTAAAGAATATTAAACGTCAACTAATGAGGCAACTGAAAATAAATGTTCAACTTTATAGCAGCCGTTTTTGTAATAGTGTTTGTTTCAAATTTGTTAATTGAATTGAATTGAAATTCAGAAATCCAAAATATTGTATTTCTAGAAAAACTCAGTCTAATAGAATTACAAAGTTTCTTATTTTCTCATTAATTTATACTTGTTCATCATTGTCTCTGTAGATCAAAATTCTATTTATTCCAAATATTTCATCTTCAATTCACTGTCCAATCCTCTTTCATTAAACTTCATTTATCATGCTTCTTAAGGGTGTTTGGTTCAAACTATCCATCTATCATATCTGGTGACAAGAATACAAATTTCTGACTACTTTAATTCAACAAACATTCTTGGATGTTAACAGCAATCTTTGAAAACTTTTCGGCAAAAAACTAGAGTCTAAGATAACCTAGAAAGATATTACTCTTGGTATGATCAACTTAATAGTTCTACTCAACGGGACTATCGTTCTATTGTCCTTTGCCTTCGCATTGATTGTTGAATAATATTTAACAAAATGTTGGTTTTAAAAATGATTAAAGCATCATTATTGTGCAGGCTATAAATTTAGAATCATTACCTTCAATATTTGAAAATTTAAGGTAAGGCCAATAATTGAAAAAGAAGAACCTCTCGATCAAGAAAACTCTTCAAAATATCAACCAAAAGAGTAGCCAAACACATTTCAAGAGTCTAGTCTAAACGCTAGTCTCAAGTCTACATTTTTCTTTCGGCTTATGAAGCCTGGTTTATGCGTTTACACAGGCAACTATTATTAATTTATTGACAAACTTTTATTAATTTCTGTGCAATTTCTGAAATTTTAGGTATAGTGACACTTATAAATTCTATTTATGCGTTCCTATAATTCTATCTATCTATATTTTATTAAATTAATGCATCTATCTTGAAATTGATAAAAAAATTTTAGAAATGAATCGACTAGCTGATTGCGTGCCACCAGTCGATTAATTTTTCTCAATGTTTATAATAAAATGTATTAGAAGAATAATATAAAATTTCAAAAATAATCATGAAAATTCGTCGACTGGTAACGTGTAAACCAGGGCTTCTTGACACGTGAGCGTGAACATGTTCTCGTGTGAAGCGGGAACATACCAGTATACTGAAAAACTCATTCATTTTATTACATTGTTTGTCCAGTTTATAAATAATTCTTTTACTGTCAAATGGTACACTAGTCAATGAGTTGAAAGCAATGAATTTTGTATTTTCACCAAAGTAAAATCGATCGTGTATGCAAGAATGAATTACCCAGCTCACAAAAGTGGCCCCCTCTCCCGTTTGGACACTGACAATGAGGCTGCTCCCTGTGCTCTGTTACACAATGTCCGTTGTAGAGGCAGGGAACTTCCAGACAAGTCACCATAGTCTCACACTTCCTTCCTTTATAATACTGGAAAAGATAAATTCAACAACATTTCATTTACGGTATATACGTATTAATCATAAAAATTAAACATCCTTCCTATATAATACTGGAAAAGATAAATTCAACAACTTTTCATTTATGTATTCATAATGAAAATTAAACATTCCCAAATATTCTGGATCAGAACTATGAGACTACTTACAATACATCATCAGGTTTTTACTAGATTTGAATTGACACCATATGAAGTGGAACTAACGTACTTCTCACTAATCAAATACAGTATGTGTGATAACTATTCTTACTGCAACTCCTTGATATTAAAGAAATGATTATTATATGCAAGCAAAGAGAAGATAATTTCATAAAATGAACTTTTATTTGAAACAGTTCAGGGAACGGATTTTGACAAAAACGGCCACTCCTGTCTTTCGGAGGAGACGAAAAGCCGTTGGTCCCTCTCGGTCGTCATCTTTCATCACCACCCCTCTCATTACCTACACGCACAAGCCTAGAGCTCATGTGGGCATCACCCTCAGAAAAAAAAACAAGTTAATAAGTTTTTCATGGTAGGTGGTATTTCTTTGGTATTGAGGAGTGTACTGTCCACCGCTGGTAACTTGACTTCTGAAAGGAATGCGACGTGACGTAAGGCATTAGAAAACAAGGCAGTGAGAATACAAACTCTATCAATTGACTATTTGCCTTCGCCAATGAATATAGTAGAAAGATGAATAGCAGGGTTTGTTGTCACACTACAGAGTCATTAAACAAACATCGAACGTCTGGCGCCAGGCGTTATCTCCCGTCTCCCCCTCATACTTCAGAAGTCAAGTTACCAGCGGTGGACAGTAGTTAGATTCCACTTGAGATGGGTAGCTTCTATCTTTTGAATGACATTTTTTCCTATTCCATTAGTTCCTTTTTCCCATTTCCATAAAGTTTAGATTTTCACGGTATTATAAATGCCTCAAGTGCTACAATACTGAAATCATAATTAAGATATTTCAATATTAACTAATCAGATTGATGTATTCTAGTTTCCTGTACCTAAACGATAAGGCTTCAGATATAACCAGTCAGTTTTTTCTGAAAACGTACTACTTTAAATATATCTTGTGACAAGTTAACAATTTTATTTTCTCCGTTGTTTCGAATAATTAATAATATGAATGGCATTTCGTAATTGTACAATTTGCTGGGAAAAATCTGTAATTCTCACAAATCACAATAACGAAGAAGATGGAGAGTCACATGGTCATCTCAATTTCATAGAATTTTCACCTACTGCGGTAGTAAATTTCTCATGGCTATTTCTACGAGAAATGCCAATAACCTCATTAATTGAATTTATTTAGCTATCGCAGTTTTCAGCCTAATTGAACAACAATAACGTATCATTATCTAAAACACAATGACACTATGACCTGAATTCTCCATTCAAAATTGTAATTCATTAGTACAATAAAATAACGGTCTCATTGATACGGCCTTATCATTAGAGAGAAATATTGTGTATTTTCAAATAAAATCATCAACTTTGGTCAATTAAATTAGCAATTACACTATCTTCACACTCTATGAACTATTGGGTTAGATAAAGTCTGCCTCATAAACTCATTACAAAAGTCAAAACTGATGAGTTATGAACTTTATTCTTAACCGTAATAAATAAAATATTCTTTTAGAGTAGTTCATGTTCTACCATCCTGAGAGAGAAAATTATTATTTTTTTTTTCGAGGATGATGCCCACATGAGCTCTAGGCTTGTGCGTGGGTAATGAGTGGGGTGATGATGATGAGATATGACGACTACTTTTTAGGCAGTCGGGACCGACGGCTTAACGTCTCCTCCGAAAGACTATTGATGATAGTCTAGGCCTACTACCATTTGTCTACAAATCGAATAATTGAATAATAATCTAATCCATTTCTTATCATCATTCTCAAATACAAATTCAAAAATCCCAAAATATTTACAAAACAAAATAGATAATAACCCAGTACCCATGCACAAGATAAGAGTTTATATTGGAGTATTATACTTAGCAAAAAAATCTAAAAATTGAAGTAAGCTTTGGTTTATAGTTCTTATACTCATAGCTCTTTTTTGCTTTAGTAACAAGTAACAAGGATATTAATCAACTGAATTTTCACACTCTTGTACTGTAGTCTCCATAATACGGTACATAAAGTTTTCCTTACTCCATCGGTAAGGTTTTATTAAAAAATTAGGTTTTATAAATTAGTGTACTTAAATAAATTTATTTTATTTATTTATTCAACTTTCACCATGTTCCCTATCACGGGATAATAAATTGGTGATGTGGAAATGTTGGTGAAGTGGAACAACCCTACTCCGGTTTCCCCACTATTAAAAGCCATACGCTAAATAAATAAACTTGAATAAATGAAGAATTTATACATTTTAAAATTTGATTGAACCTATAAATTTTCAAATACGGAATACCCATGGCAGTATTGTCATTTTGTACGAATGAAGAGAATACCCATGGCCATGGTAGCCTCACCTGAGTGCATGTGCAATGCGGTTGAAATGTTGAGTCAAGCCAACAAGTTCCTCCATTCTCGCACACATCTCCGCCACACGCCGTTCCATCACAATCGGCTATGTTCCTGGCAGACAGCACGTGGTCAATATCCAGAGGAACGTGTTTCCAATTGACATTCAGTCGCCGTATGCAACCGGTCAGGGGCACTGGAAGATCTGCCATCGCACCAAATGGAAGGTGAGATAAGTCGGGGATGCCACCTACAAATAATACAATATATTATACTCGTTATCAATATCAAATACAAAATAATACAAATATACTGCATAGTAATACAAAATACCACACTGCAAAGTATTATTGTACAAAATAATTCAAAATACAAATACTCGTTGTTTGAAAAAGTATTTCCGTTCGCGATGGAACTGTTGACAGTTTTCTTTGTGGAAGAAGACCTTTCCTCGTTTCTGCATTCACTTGAGAAATATTGAAGCAATATCAATAACTTCATCTATATACTGAAGTCGGTAATAATCTTTATAAAAACTAAAGCAACCCCTCTTGCCAACATTATTTTTTATTTTTCATAATATTTATCTACAGAATTTCATGTTTTTAAGGTAATCAAATATTTGATTGACTTAGGAAGTTAAGTATCATAAGATAAATGTAATGTGATAGAAATCCTATATTTTACAGTTGAGATACAAGAAAAATTATTACTGGAAACATATTATGAATTCCAGAATTTTCATATATTGAATTGATAGCATGAAATTTTCTTTCTCAGTTTTCTAGTGACTTTAATCCACGCAGTAGATTTATTAACTGCAATTGATATTCTGTTATTAATGATTCATTCAACTCAGTAATGAATCTAAGATTCTACACTTGTAGTACATCTGCATACGTAGATTACCAGATAATCAATAATCTACTAACTTCCAAATTGTGAACTTCATCTTCGATTCCAAAATCAAGCAACTTTATTCTTAAAGTCAACCAACTTTATTATTTACACCATTTCATTCAAATCGAAATCATATGAAATTTTACTCATTTTCGAGTTTACTTACTTGAAATCCAATATTGAGATTGATGTGTCCTCAATCATGTTATTTCGCATTGAAAAAGCATTTATTTTGAGTGCTTCAGAATAAGAATAATATTGATAAATAATAACTGTGCTCTAACCTATGTATAGTGGACTAATAGTAGGAAGTACGGTCTCTCCAAATTGCAGAATGCCTGAATTGACAGTGCCATCAACCCACAGAAATAGCCGCTGGCCATAGCGCCCTGCTCTCACCCTATGCCATACGCCCAAAGCCAACACTCTACCACTGCGCACAACCACCACCTCATCTATTCTGCGCTTCCCTCCTACAAAAATAGAATTCAAAATTCAATTATACACTCGATTTTTTTGCTGGGGATGATGCCCACATAAGCTCTAGGCTTGTGCGTGGGTAATGGGAAGGGTGATGATGAGAGATGAATGGACCTACAGCTTTAGGTGGCTCGGATTGAATTCATATGCTGTAAAACTGGGAAAACAAGATTTTGAAATGAGTGGAGTTCAGTGAATTTCTGTTGCTCAAGGAAAAAGCTCCATGAAAGCCTTTTTATTTGAAGAAGATTATTCCTTGAGCATTATAATGTAAGGAAGTTTAGAATGTATTGTTATTATTTGGATAAAACAGAAATAGGCCTAGGTTGAAATAAATTATTCCTAATAATTACAAAATTACCGCATTTACTTGTACAGTAAGTTCAGAAGTACGGTAACTTGTATATAGAGGTTTTATGATGTTTCTATAATATTTCTTAATACTGTATTACTAAAATTAATAGGATGATATTCAGACTCTCCAACTATGTTCATTCATTTATTCATTGTCATCATTTTAACAAAATAGAAATATCGAGAAGAACACAGGGTTTAGTTCAATTTAGTTTCATTTTCAACAAAGAATTTGAAGTTATGGAAACTGTCCTACTTGAACAATTCACTTTAATTACTAACAATTGAAGAAAAACAAATACAGTAGATAATTCAATTATAAATAATTTAGAATTCACTTTAATTACTTATCTTATCGCATAGAGGAAACATACATGTGTGTTTTCTCTTTGCTAATAGTTAAATTCAAAGATTGATTAAAAGTACATAGTTGATGATTTAATAGTTGCTTACTCTCGATGAATCCACTCGATGAATTTTCTATATTGCTTCTTGAAAATGGTCATGCCATATTAAAAGAGTTGTGGGTTGGAAAGAAGTTCAAGAGTATGAAACATACCGCACTTAGCCGCTATAATTTAAACAATCCTTTTGCAGTTTTTCACTCTACGGTTCGGTTCAACAAAATAATGTTAGCATATTCGTTTTAATTAACAGGTAACCTATATTTAAAGACTAGTTTACCTATCGGTAGAACTCTGAGCTCCAGCACTCCTCCATGCATTGATAGAGTGAGAAACGTGTGTGTATTTTCGCCTGAAAACACCACCAATCCTCTGTTTTTCACAGGCCGCAGCTCAAAGTCTAAACATATTTGCTGCAAATGGAAATCGGCTGCAGGCAGTGATATGTAGGATCGTTGTCCAGAAAAACTCACATCTGATAATTTTTCAACTGCAATAGACGAGAAAAAATTAATTATTTAAGATGGCTAAGAAGACTCATAGGAAAAAAATAATTTTACCAATTATTGTTGAAACCTGAATAACCCATTTCATACATAAAACATCATAATATGTATGACTAAACATTATTTCACTAAAAAATATAATGATTGTGAGTTCGGTAATTAAATTTAAATACACAATATTCGTATGCTTAAAAATTATATGTTGAGATTTCAATTCATGTTTGGTTTCAATTCACTTTTTCTATTTATGTAAGACACATTATCATTATCTTTATGTCACATTTAGTAATTGCATTGACTTCTCATTCTTTTTATTAATTCTCACTAGCTTTCTAGATTTATTTTATTAAAATTTTGGTGCGATTTTCTATATCATAATTCTGATATGAACTATGCTATTCTTTACTTTAGCTATTTTTTATAAATTTTGCTTTTCTGATGTAACTTATTTGGTCTTATTCTTGTTTGTGCAATTGTATTTGTGTTAAAAAGGAAATAATAGGATGTTATTTCTGGTGCCCTCAACTTTGTATTTTTTCAATAAATAAATAAATATAGGCCTACACACTGAAATAACTAAAAATGTGTAAATTGTTCAAAAACGTTCTCGAATTTCAATTGGAAGTAGGAGAACCGATTGCAAAATAGTGGATAAAAGTTAATCTTCGATTACACATGGTACGAATGATTATTACATGTAGTTTGTATTAGTATTTGAATAATCATACACTTTGTTCCTCACATAGATATTTTAATACATTATTTTTCCTCGCAAAATTTTTGCGAGGAATAAATTGATGAATAAATTTACATTAATATATTCAAATTCCAACAATTTTTCTAGTATTACATAGCAAATTTCGCACGGTACTCAAAACGTTAGGCTCTTATAGTAAGATACCCTTTAATACTCTAAATCGGACTCACCTCTCTCACAATGATTGCCTGCTCTGCCCAGAGGACAATCACACTGGTATCCTGTTTCGAGTGGGACGCATGTCGAGCCGGATGCGCAGTGGTTGACTGTTGAATCACAGGGGTTTTGTCGCAGAGCACACACTGGTCCAAACCACCCACTCTTACAAAGACATCTGCAATATAACATCAAGTTTTGAAAATTGAATTTGGCTGTTTCATTGCATTTGATAATTTTCGGAAGAGAAAACAAGCAAACTTGAAACGTACATTATATATAATTTAGAAATAAGAGAAGAAAAATCATAACTCTGAATATAGTGCAACAAAATGCTAGAGAAATAAAATGTATTTGAGGATTAAATGTAAGCTTAGCCTATAGTATATTCGCAGTTTAGACTAACTATTACTGGTTTAAATATTTCGTAACATGAATATTCAAGGTAGATTTACTGAAAGGATTAAGCTAGTAAGTTAGTCGATCATAATTATTTTATTTCTTAATTATACCATCACACTAAATCACTGAACAAAGTATACTATTATTTTCCAACTAAATTTTCATTACTCGCTATAATCAATTCATCTATCAAAACAAACAATGCTATGAAAACTGATTCAGAAAACTGAAGTAGACTACGGCCCTTCCTGTATTAATTCAGCTATGAAACTTAACTCTGGGAGTTTTCATTAAACTTCTAAAATACAGGATGGAACACATATCTTAGAAAAAGAATGGATCACTAGTGAGATAGATTACATTGTAGTAACTTTCAAAGAGAAATTTATATTCATGGAACTAAATGGATTTTTAAATAATCGAGTGAATAGGCTAATAAATCAATGCCAGTGAAAACGAATAAAATTTCTTGATTCATGTAGGTACTTTTTAAAATTATAATTCGGTATAATCAGATTCATTTAATTTGACGCTTGGCATTAGGTAGATAGAGAGATATTATTTCTTGACGCTGCTGATGACCGTAGAGTACGATGGCAAAGAAATAATATATCTCTATCTATCTAGCTATCTAATGCCAAGCGTCAAATTAAATTAATCTGATTATAATTATTAATATTCTCAGACATTATCGATGATTCAAATATTTAATGTTTACTAGATTTGCAACTTATAACTGCAACATTTCAATTAATACAGAGATTGACATAGAAATGAAAAATATTGGAATTGCCTGAATCTATTACTATAGCGCTTTTCATCAACTATGTATGCTCAAATAATTGAAAATTCTTTAAAAAATGGCTGAATAACTCACGTGAACGTTGATCCATGATCAAGACAAGCACCACCATTGAGACATGTAGAGTTGTGGCATTGCTGTGTGCCGCATTGGCCAACTCCGCGACCAATGACGGCTCTCTGTCTCAGGTTTGCAACTGTAACTGTCAGCTGACCTGTTCTCATCTCAACTCCATAGATACAGCCTGTGAATCCCGTGTGCAGAGGCAAATCATGCGGCAGTCCACTGAAATTTATAGATTTGTGTCCACCTGAAATTGAAATAAAAGAATTTAAATATTTTAAATAATAAATTATCTTATTCGGTGGATCCAAGATATCGAAGTAGTGTTTTCAATTTGAGTAGGATCCTCAATCACATCCCTCATCAAATTGAATTAAATTGAAACACATTTTTACATAAGTACGAAAAAAATACCCGCAAGAAAAGTCCTGTGCGCAGGTATGAGTTGCAAAAACAAACAATAAAAATTGAAACAAAAAATACTGCATTATAATACAGTAGAACTAAAGCATAAAATACAATTCTAAGAAAAATATGAAAAACTAGAACGGAGGAAGGTTATGAAAATATAAGAGGATGGAAGAAAAAGTGAAGAGTCGTTGTAAATTGAATATTAAGCAGTTTTCATACTTTTCAGCCCCCCTGTATTGTATTTAATTAATCAATTCGTTTCACATAATATCTGAGTAGCAAGCATATTGTAGTTATTGGCGAGACACCTTATAGAGCCCTAGGTTTATCAATCCTCAGCTCATAACCAAAACATACATTCAATTATTAAATATGTTGTTTATGTTACCTGAAGTTGTAGGTCCATACATCTCTCATCATCATCCCTCCCATTACCCACACAAAAGTCAAGAGCTTGTGTGGAATCATCAAAGGTGAAAATTATTGCTCTTAGAAAAAAATCATTCTGTGAAATTGATTTCTAAATAACTATTCATGTTCAATTCGATCATCAATGATAGTAGGCCTATACCTACTACCGTATAGTGCTTATGTAGCCATACAGCCTTACAGCACAGAAAAGGAGGGAATTCTGAAGAAACTCTAAATTATCTCTGCTCATAGGCTATAATAAACATTGGTACTTATAATATTACTTTTGAATCATTTCTTCAGCTCTCAATTAGCTTCTCAAATCAAAGAAATTGATAATAGCTCTTAAATTATGAAAATAATTTTCAACTTATTTCGAATCGATCCAATCAATCCAATTCTTTCCTCGAAAAATCTCATATTTCTGCAATAGCCTAACAATTTCACATTTTGATTGATTTGTAGAGAGTACAATCAATAAATTTTTTTACTAAAAATCTCACATTTCTACACTTACAATTTTACATAATTTATTGAATATAGGTTTGTAGGGTTGAATGAGCGTTGTATTACCTACAAACATGACAGCCTGCGTGTTGAGCTGAGAGAGACGGCCGGGCGTGTGGCCGGTCACGTTCTCCAGGTTGTCCACTTGCAGCCACGCCTGCTGGCCCGCTCGGCCCAGTCGCACCACGTGCGCGCGTCCGCCCCCGCCCCCGCCCCGACCCGCCAACGACTTCGGCGTGAAGATTCTTCTCGGCCCTGTTGTGCAATAAGTTAACTATATAGTACCGTACTCCTTATGCGTAAACAATTAATATTTCATTCGTATTATAACCCTTCAACCAACCTTACAAAACTTCAGTATCTAGTTACTCTTTGTATGGATGGGCCAAAATTTCTTGACTTAGCTCGACCGGTTCGAGCTACGGTGAGGGGGTAGTGCGGGTACTTTTCTGAAAATATTGGGCTACTACATGCACCGATCAGCTGAGAGCATGATCACAGTCAGGGGGGATTTAATGAATTGAAGCAAATTATATTTATTAATGCTGTTTATTTACAGCCTTGCCAAGTGCCAAGAAAGTTTGGCCCATCTATAACTGAACTCTTTGTAGCTGAAGATGAGGCTCAACGCCTCCAACAAGCCAAACTGTGTGTATTGTTGTATATTATGTGAAAGTTTATTATACTTAGATCTTGCTTTATTTAATCAACCGGGATGAAGACTTTAGAAGAAATTATATTTATTAAATTGTTTATTTACATTCTCCTTGAAGTTCTGATTATTAAATTACTAGCTCGAGACATACGTTATCAGTTCCTAAATAAGAACAATAAAATTGAGGAAATACAGTACCACAATGGCATTGGAGTAAGATTGTTCCTTAGTTATCAAAACTCAGTACTTTCTCTTGCATAATAAATCAATTGAAATTTGACACCAAAAATCTGTGAGTTTTCCAATAATGATATGTTTTTGAATGGAATTGGAGTGAGATTGTTCCTTATTAGCCTGTAGTTATCAAAACTCAGTAGAACTTTTTCTTGCATATAAAATTGAAATTCGACAGAAAAAAGCGGAGTTTTCCAATTGACATGTTTTAGATTGCTGGTTTAAATTTGATTTTGACATGTTTTAAAATTCGATTGAATACATTCTATTCTTGTCCCTCTTTGAAGAGTCTTTGGAAATGAATTTACTCTTACATATACTTGAAAAATATCATTTACATAATGTTTGTAGGTGAATCATTTGAAGAAATGTACTCTTTACACCCACCTTTTTACACATATACATTTTATTTACACTTCATACAAGGGAATGTAACATTAAACAGTGGATAACTTTTCAACATGGACATCATGATTTTTCATGATCAAGCCGTTCTAAAAGTATGCCAATTTCTCAGTGCTCTTAACTGTCAATTGAATCTGTGTTTTCTCATTCTCTGTCATTTGTTACTGTTAATTGACTCTTTTTCCCTGGAACGGACTCAAACCTCAAATACTTGATAAAGAAACCTATATTAAATGTAACTTACGAATAGTAAGATGATTCGGTAAAACTCACCAGAGCCAAGATTCCAAGTTAAAACCACATATCCTTTGATAAAGCTCACTGCTAAATGATCGGAAGTGGAGTCATGTGTTCTTCCTTGGCCTATGAATAGTAGAAGAGCTATTTGATCCATTGAACTGGGCACAAATCTGAATCTTATCTCAAAACTGTGGTGAACTGCTCCCGGTAATGGATAGGCGGTGTATGAAGATATACCTCGCACTGAAGGAGCGTAGGATGGTTGACCAATTTCCAGATCTGAAACCAGTCACTAGAGCTGTACTTGAAATGGCAAGTAGAACTCTTATTGTCTATATGTGAATAGCAAATCATTAAGATTGTATTTCATTATTGATTCGGCTCCACTTTTGTTCTTGGAATAAAAATATAACCGGTTACCCCATCTAATTACTAAACGATTTATTTAAAACAATAAAAGCTATAGATTATTCAATCATAATTTCTGAATGCAGATTTCCAAATCGAGTACCTTCCTAGATTTATTGGTTAGTAGGTTTTATATGTTTATAAATAAATCTATTGACTCAATCGATATTCCTCACTACTCCTCAATTTCCTTTGGATAGAATTATATGAACATACCATTTTGGCAGAACAATCCATGCTTTCCGTAGGGGCAAAGACAAATAAAGCCACTTCCAGGAAATTCAGCACAAGTTCCTCCAAACTGGCAAGGATTGTTGCCACAAACAGATTGATTACAACTTTCTCCAATATACCTGCAATAACAAAAATCACAGTATCTGTTGAAGTGATAAAATTGTTGATGAAGTTGAACGATGAAGTTACATTATAATAAAAATAGCATTTATTAGAATGATATGCATATAACATGAATTTTCTCTTCGACTACATTTTACACTATAATGTAATCAGTTACAGGGGTTCAGTTCATCTTCATAAATTACTGTAGTTCTTTTTGTTCTACTTGGTTTCATGCGCTTGGTCATCTTTGAGTAAACACTCAGTTTGATCCTTAGTCCCTCAACTAACAACTTTTATTTTTTCTATTCTTTTTCCTTCCATCTTCTCCTTCAATTAAGATAGTACTGCTAAAGGTTTTCTACTATTTTTGTTGGGTAAGGAATTGTATGCAGAGACAAATTCAAACACTGAGAAAAATTGAAACCAATCTATAACGATTGAAAGTGCTCTTTTTTGCCATTCAAAAAATTAAAAATTCAAAACGAATACTTACCCAGAAGGACAAAGACAATTCCAACGATCTTTGTACTCTATACAGGTAGAACCTCCGTAACAAGGACTTGAAAGGCACGCTAGTGAAGCACACTCAGAAACTTCGAAACCATCTCTTGCGCTCTCATAAATATGTCTGGGTTCGCCATCGATCTGAAAAGTGTATTTCATGTTAAGTGAAACATTTTAATAACTAGTAAACTAGTTAAAATGGCCAAGATTCAAGTTTTAGAAACAATTTCTAAATAGGCCTTCATGGTGCTGTGTATGGTTCAATTCATGTACATAATAAAATAAAATAGAGCTGCTGGTCAAATATATATTATGGCTGCCATCCTCTATTTTATGAACAGTGTATTATTATAGGCTATTTCAAGAAGTATGATAGACACTTATCTTTGAAGATGGAAGGAAATGAGATATTGCAACTATACAGTTGCTGTTAAATCATAATAATTGGAAGAAATTCCTAATTAATGCTATATATTAGATTTTCCTTACTAGCTATTATTCTGTTGTCAATATTTGCAGTAGCAGAAGTCTTCAGAATATTATATAGCATTAATTAGGAATTTCGTCCAATTAATTATTACTTATCTTTGACCTTAATCTGGATACCGTACTCCTTGTAATATTTACGTATAATGTTGAAATGGATATATCCTGAAAAATATATTTTTTAAGTATCAGCCAAGAAAACAAAAAAAAGTTAAAAGATAACAAAAAACCTTATCATGTTTGGCCTTTAATTATGGAGAAAATTATGCTGGTTAGAATTGATAATAAATATATGTGTCCTAAAAGAAATATAGGTGGAGCTCATTGCTTATCATACAATACGGTAATGGTATAATTAAGATGTAAATGCAATTTACAAGCACTTGTAATGCAATGCAAGCACTTATTGTGCTTCTTTATTCAAGTGCATAGAAATAATTAAATACTTCATCCCTACCCTCAGAGGTGAGAGCTCAAGTTGTCAGTGCTTGATTTCCAGGAATCTGATCATCACAAGTTGATAGCTAGGGAACTGTCATATCAAAGTCAATGTTCATGTTTAATGTTTACTGTGTCACAAGATCATAGTAAATAAATTACAGTAAAACAGTCAAATAATGTAATTTATTTTTGCTCATTACCTCTTTTAAATGAATACCAACTGAATTTGATTTATTCTGGGCCAAATGTATATTTTATTGGAGAAATCAATTACCAAAAGATTGTCCATACAGCCAGTGATTCCAGTAGTGACTGGCAGATCGACTTGGTGTAGCATGTGAGGGGGCAGCCCTCCCAAGTAGAGCAGATGGGAGTTGATGTTGCCGCTGTCTCTTAGAATAGCCAGCGCCTTCTGCTCTCCGCTCATCGCCAGTGTGTCGTTCAGTCGCAGCGATGCGCTGCACTGCAAAGGCTCATCTACAGCAGTTGGCACCAGTTCAACTCTGAATCATTCAAATTCATTCATTTTTCACAAATCATGAAACACAATAAATCATACAAAATCATTGATTTCTCCCTCCTGAAGTTTGATTTGTGATTATTACTATAAATCGAATACTGGAATAATGGGCAAGTTGATGAATAATTATTATTGTACTAACGGCTCTAGTATTTTCACTACCTCCAATGTGGTAAAGCTTATTGAGTAAGGGGAAGTTTTGTATTGTATCATAGTATCCTGCATCATTCAAATTCAGGAAAGAATCAACTTCAATTTACTGAACCGTTCTTCCCGTAAATAGTACTCCATATAATCAGTTTTACATTAATTAGAATTTAATGTAAAAATGTAATTGATGTATCATAAATCAATGACGTGAAGTTTATTGTTTATAACTGAATAAATGAAATGAATAAACATAATTATATCTTACACAGCAACGATGTTCAAGAAATAGCCGTACTTTCAGTAAATAGTATTACTATAACCAGTTAGCCTACATGAAATATAATTAAAAATTAACATGAAATCAATGTACGGTATCATATATTTTTTAGATATATCGCATATTGTCAATAAATGAATAAATAGAATGATGAACGTATTTCTTACACAGCAACAATGTTCAATAGATAGCCATTGTTGACGCGGTCCTTCAGTTCGCTGAATAGCATAGTTTGCAATCCGCAGGAGAAGAGGAATTTGAGCAGGCCGTTGTGCAGATAGAGCGCCATGTGGATGTAGGTCTTGGTTTGCGCGTAGAAGAGCAGCCCCGTGGGAGCCAGGGTGCGCGCTCTTAGGCCCACCACCGTTCCTGTCCCATTATTCAGGTTGTGTATTAGGTAGGACACACCTGTGAAAGCTGCCACCCTGATACCTGCAAAACAAAACGTCCGCATTAAATTAGTTACTATCAATTTTTTCACATGAATGTTTTAACATGGGAATGTTATTTCGTTTCTCCACATTAATGGTTTAAAATGGGAATGTTATTTCATTTTTCATTCCTTTACATTAATGGGTGAAAATGAGTTTTTTCATTTCTTCACATTAATGGGTGAAAATAGGAATTTTATTTAATTACTTGAAATTTATAGTTGCTTTACCATGACCAAAATAAATAGACTACTGTAGGCTATAGCCTACACACTAATATTGTACTGGTACTCCTACATTATTAGTGCCCCACATAGGATGTAGCAGTAGTCAACCGTAGATTCTATATCAAATTTCAGCAAAAAAAAACTAAAATAAGCATGAGTTTTGTTGATTTTCGTTATTCCTATACTTAGATGCCTATTTTCATTCAAAATTTTGAAATGAATTACACATCATTCTCTTTTCATCATTGAATAAGAAAAATCGCTTATTTTCAAGAACGAAAGTCAATAGGACGAGAACCTATATGGTAACTGGGATTTTTTTAGGAAATGAGATGTGAAATTACTGTTTTGAACTTCATGGAACACTCTCCATGAGAGACCAACAGAACCAGATTACAAAAAAATTTTGTAATAGAGGAGTTGTAGGTGGCTGACCCACGGAGTTGTAGAGTAGAAAAAAGATTATTGTATTACCGGTAATATTGATTTTCTTGCTTGTACCAATCAAAGATGGTAGGTAATGAAAGCCCACCCATTCATTTTACCAATTTATTTATATATATTTCTGAAAGATGTGTTGAAATTTTCCGTTATTATTCCTTTATCCATTTTGTATTCTATTTTTGAGTACCGTGCCTACTGTACTGGTTTTTGGATTCACTAGTCATATTTGAACTTTTATAAAATATAATACTTGATTTGATATATGATGCGATACAGAATATCGTTATTATGGTTACATACAGCTAAAATAGACTACCTTTGATATCCATATTTTGTATCTTTTATTTCCACTCCTCCAGTCTTCATACTGATAGAGTTGTGAAGTAACTTATCATGAGCAAGTAATTTTTTCCAAGAGCAGAAGAGAGCTAGTTCAATATTTTATTTATCGAATTCAAAATAATGGTTAAATGCAAAAGGGCATGGATGATTTGAATTGAAAAATTTATATTTTCGAAAAGGTCATTAAAATGAAGTGAATGAGCTTACATCGTCCAAATTATTGAGCTTCCTCTCAACTTTGAAACTAGGACTATCGTGGTTAATCTGATAGGAAACTTCACCCTAAATAACGACTACGAAAATCGGACGGAACTTCAACTGCGAAACTTAACAAGAGATAATATCCACAATTAAAGTTGAACTTCTCTAGCCAAACTTCTAGGAACTTTGGATGGATTGGAATAGTGAGAATAGATTGCTAATTCTCAGAACATTGTCTTCTCATTCAATACAGAATAAAATTCTCTGTTTACTTTAAAAGCATCAATACAGCATTATTTTCAGTTGTCGCCGTCGGTATTTTCATTCAAAACTTAAAATACGGTACGCTACTTCTCAATAATGTGATTAATTTGTTGAAATTAGTATTGAGTAAATGTTGAAAGGTTTGAACTTTCAGTTCTCTTATATTAAGAAGAATGGAGTAATGATCTTTTCGGTTTCTTATATTATTTCTTAAGGTGATGCTCACAAGAGCCCTAGGCTTGTGTGCGAAAATTTCAGTTTTCTGAGTGAGAATTATTCAGGTTTACATTCTAGTTCTGATAATCAGAAACTATATAACTTCATCAATCTGTATCGGCTACCAATACTTATATCAATTTATTATAATCAGATTATATTTTAATCTTAAATTCTTTTAATCTAGACATCATGAAGTTTTATTCGTTTGGTCAAATAGCTGCTGCTCTGCTGCTCTCATTTTTAGAACATTTGTTGTTTTATATTGCAACCCAAATTTTTATTTGAATAAAAAAAAGGACTTCTACTTTCTATCGTTCGACCTAGGAATTTTGAGTTTGCAGATCTTTCATAAATTTATTTGTGACACAACTAAAAGTGCTAAATATCGCTCAAATTTGAGATTAATGAAGAGAGTTTTCAATTATTGACGCTAATACTAAATTAAAATGGAATTGAGGTTCAAAATCAAAATAAAAAGCGAGTTTTAGATTTGCAAATCTTTATTAAGCATTACAGCACATAAAATAGTCTTTAACGTTTCACGGCAAAG
Source organism: Laodelphax striatellus (assembly GCA_017141395.1). Classification (NCBI taxonomy): domain Eukaryota; kingdom Metazoa; phylum Arthropoda; class Insecta; order Hemiptera; family Delphacidae; genus Laodelphax; species Laodelphax striatellus. The sequence goes on from CM029531.1 coordinate 27,537,927, forward strand.
TGATTTATAAATTGTCATTAGAGAGCAGCAGGCATATTTTTACAACCTCTAGCTTAATAATTGTGTTTCTTAATAATTATACCTAATTGATAATAAATTTAATTAGTTCACAAGAGTTAGACCTTATAAAATTTCAACAATTCGCTTCATAAATCCATAATAATTGGGTTTTAAATTTTTAATTTATTATTATATTATCAACAATTTTATAATGCAATCACATTGAATAAATTCACAAGTTTAAATTTTTTCCAATAACTTATCACATATGAATCAGAGATCTACCTAAAAATCGTACAATTCAATAAGAAAGATATAAGTTAATAGCTCACCCTGTAATAATTATCACTCATGCAAATATTAACGATTAAGTGCCTGTTTTTCAATATTATAATTTATATATAATAATTATAATTCATAATTATTATATTTCTCAAATGCAAAATAGATCATCCACCTAAGAAAATAATTTTGATTAGTAAAATTTGATGTTGAAAAGATTATCAAGTTATAATTTTCTGTTTTTGCTCAGTTTTTCCCATATAACTCCTAAACTGGTGCGTGGGTACAATAATTTTTGTGTTTTCAGTACTAAACACTTGTTAGTGTTGAAGAAAAACTCATTTGGGCATTTGGGCTTGCAAATAATAACAATAATTGACAATCATCGCTAACTAATCAAGCTCCTTTATAGAATAGACTTACATGTTGAATAATTTTTTCATCATTGCTTATTTTATTATTTCAGTTGTAGTTGATGCGTGTATATATTTGATTCTCGAACAGCGAATTGAAACTTTCCCCTTGAGGCTTTAGGAAAAAACGTTCAAATCGTTCATTATTATTGAGATAGGCCTATGTATCACAAGCTTGTAAACATTAAATTACAGCACCTATTTTTCCTAAAATCTGTTGCAGCTAATAATTGAGTCAAGAAAAAAGTGTCAACAATCAGGAACTCTCAATCACATTGATAATAATAATTATTGCAAATTATTCTCTGGAATGCTTTAAGAAAGGATTATTTAACAATATACCTACTATCACATAAATGCATAATATAATTGGCGATAGGACTGTGTACTCATACATTTCAACATTCAGAAGCAAAACAATTCAGATGCTTATCAGTAGAATAATTGGAGATCTCAATAGTTTTATTACCTAATTAATTTAAGTTTTATTCAGTAGGAATAGAAAATATACCTACTATTTTTGAATTATTAGAGAACTAGACTTTTTTGTTTGATTTGTTTCCAAATAAATAGAATTTGTCTATTCTATAACTGGAACACTCAACTGAATATCAATAATTCACTTTATACAGCACTATTATTATTAGCATCACTTGGAGATCTATTAGTTTGATCTTAGTTTAGAGATTAAGTATGAGTCGTTATTTAACATTATTTTCAAATAGGTATCTATTTTTAATCTATGGGTTGCTGATTGCTTCTTTTTGAAGATTTCCATAGAATGTAAATGAAGGTATGCTTTTGCCACTAAAAAATTATTCTTAATTCGTATTTTGATTGTTTGGTCAAATTTAATTCTTGTCTTACACTTCAAACTAGACTATTAGTTATATTTCCTACAAATTGACATTATGGTAGATGCTTGAAGCCTAATGTTTCTCCCGATATAGTTCTCAACTACATAAATATAAATCTGAATCATAACTTGTAAGCTATTAATAGGTAAACATTTCATAAACTATGTATTATCAACTATCATAAACATTTTCAACATCAACTATAAGATATAAATCTTAGTAGCGGCCAAGAATATACAAAAGTCCATACGTTGGCCTAAATAGTAAATTAGGAAGAAAAATATTTAAAAGCAATTTATTCTCTAATAGCTATGAAACATTATAATAGTGTTATTTTAGTAAGTTCTACATTCAGTCCTCAAAAAGCGTTTGAACCGTTATATTATGAAAAAATCTGACAGGTGATAATAGATGTTGAGGCAATTTTCCATTAGTATATAAATTGAATCCAAGGAAGAAGGCTCAATGGTTAGCATTTGTTACGTATAAAGGAAAATAAAATAATCAAACCAATATTAAATTGTGGCAATCTTATGAGTTATTCATGATTGTTATTTTGATAATTCAAAATAATCAATAGTCAATTACAGTCGCATTTATTATTTGAGATTGAAATAGTATTATTGTGCATTGCTAGTAGGATTAATTAGCTTTGTAAAGCTATTGAGTGTCACCACAGATTAAAGATGAGGATTTATTGATTATAATAAGATAATCTAAAATGATTACAGTATTTTCAGGACGTATCCATTACCTTCTATAGGAATTATTGTAAGGCTACTCAAAACGTTACTCAAACTTAAACAATTATCAAGATATTGGCTGTTCAAATTAAACAATTCAATTATGTACCGGTAGGCCTACCACAGATTAGTAAAGAATCTAATAGTTTTTTATTTTTTTAAAGATTAAAAAAATATTTCAAGTTACTTATACAAAATAATAATTTATTAATTCCAGTATTTTTTATAGCATGTCAAGTTTGGAAGTACTTAAATAACGCGTGTTGGAAGTAATTAGCTTTAGAATAGAATATAAAGGAGTACATTTTTTCAAATAAAGAGTAATAGGCGTATGATAACTTCAAAATAATAGGTAGTCGATATAATTGTGATTTCAATAATGCGGTATTATAGGCTACTATCCATTCATGCCAAATAAAAATTAATATTTTCACGAAAACTTTTGTGAAATTGCTTTGAACATGACGGATATTTATGAGAAACAAACCACATATAATAGCACTAGAATGCCCAGTAACCAGTTTACAACATCCGACTTATTATTCACTCTAGTTATTGAATTATTACCTGTGTGTTCCTCGCAGTGGAATCCTGACCAACCAAACGGGCAGCTGCACTGCAAATTGAAAATGATTTTCCAATCACAATATTCATCTATTCACTTCAAAAATAATTACAAATATTGTCATCAATCATTAAAGAAATACACAAAAATCTAATAGAATGGAGCACAGAAATCAAAATAAAATATACTCAAATTACTTGCACTTCACAAGCTTTTTGATTCCAGGTGTAGGAGATGCAAAAATCATGTCTTGACGTTATAATGAAACAAATTGAATGTGATTCATAGTAAGGCGATGATCAAATGTAAACGATTCATATTTATCCGTAAATTCCATAAGAATTCGACTGGGATTCAAGCAATAGAAACTCAAAAGTAGAGTCCTTGTTTTATTTTAATTCGTGAATAATAATTTGACAAAACATATTCATTCATTCGTATGGTTTTCATTCGATGTCTAAGTTACTTCAGTCTATTCCTCACAAAAATCAGTTCTCAGGCCTTTGTCTACAAAACACATGAAATATAATGAATATGAAGAAAAAAATAGCAAGCATTGGTATAGAATGTATACAAAATTAATAATTCTTCAAGGAACACTTCACAATTCTATTCTGAGCTGCTTCGACCAATCAATAGCTCTGCTCTATCAGTGGCTTCATGATGCAGCTTTTTGAGGTCTCCCTTGAAGGAATGGATAGGACACTCATCAGTGATGTGGCTCATGGTTAAAACACAGAAAATACGTGATAGTGCTCCATTTCGATAGTAAACCATTATTCTGGGTAGATTCTATCACCGATATCTCCAAAAATATATGTTATGTATTGAATTTTCAATTATTTTTCTACAAAGCAAATAAATTTTCAAATATTCTATTCAATCACCTCATTTCGTTGGCCTTTATCAGGCTAATTAGGCATCTTTTTCAAATTTCACACTTACCCTACTTTGAAACAATAGTTTGAAAAATAGATATTTATGAACTAAATAACTTAAGCTTCAAAAGCTATCATGAAAATATCTTATAAGAATATTGTTCGTCTTGATGTGAGATTCTACTTCGATGAAATACTGTATAATAATAAAAAATAAATATAGACCACTACAAACACTTAAACTCAAAATCTGAAAACTCCTTACCTTTGTCACTTCCTTCTCATAAACACAAGTGCCTCCATTGAGACAAGGCAACCTGGTGCAATCCAAAAAGTACTCAGTTGAAGAGTCGAATCCAACCGATGACGTTGGCATGGTGTCAGCAAACTCCGTGGTGTAGTCAGTGAATAAGGATTCAGTTGGATGAACCTTAGCCGTCGACATAGTTTTGAATTCAGTGGACGAAATCCAATCAGTAAACTCTCTATCATCTGGATGGACGCTTGTAGGATATTTTTTAGTTACTTTGGTTGTTGTGGAAGCCGTGGAGGATGCTACTTCAGTTATCATATCAGTTGTATGGAAATCAGGAAGGGATTCATCTCCTTGCCTTGTTTGTGGTGTGATCACAGTCGCTTCTGAAAACATAGTTTCCATTTCATCTGTAACTGCAGTTGATCCATGCTCAAAAGTAGGTGTGGTAAGATGATGAAAACCTGTCGATTCATGTTCATCATACACATCAGTTGTTGTTGTAGAAGCTGAATGTTCTGCCCAGTCTGTGTATCTCGTTGCTTTCTCTGTTGGTCCTGAGTAGATCTCAGTTGAAATTTTTGAAGTAGTTTCTTTTGTATATCCAAGTGTGTCTCTTGAACTTGGAATTCCAGTTGGAATTATTAGATTTTCTTCTGTAATGTCAGATTCATATTCGTCAGATGTTGGATATGTTTCTTGGCTTGATGTCATTCCAGTTGACTTGTGAACAGACCAATGAGGTGTCACACTGTCTGTCACTCCTGCGGAAGTGTTTTCAGAAATATCAGTCGTTATCGTACTTGGAGTAGAATAATATTGGTCTTCGGTTACATTTTGTAATTCAGTAGTAAACTCTGATGTTTGATTCAAAGGCGTTAGTGAAAACATTGGCACATATTTTGGAGATGATGAAATCTCCACTGATGTTCTAAAACTAGTTGACGTGACTGGATGTGATTGATGGTCTTCAATAGATATTCTCCTTGAAGAAAGTAGGTAATGGTAAGTTGTAAATGGAAGCTCTGGTGTGGTCACTACATATGTACAGTCTAGATCGCCACTCTCCAGGACTAGGCACTCGCAATGACGTCCTGTGAGATTCGGAGGACAGGTGCATGTGTAATTGTCCACGCCGTCTATGCAAGTCCCTCCGTTCCAGCACCTGAAACAGAGAACGAAATCCACATCAAAGAAGGGAAGGAAAATCCTGAATTATCTCAGAAAAAATTATCGTCCATTTAATAAGCAAAAAGTTGTAAGACTTAAGCCCAAAATTAGTAATTTTCATGTAGCCTAGATGAAATATTCATCATTTTTATTTCTATTTCTTACAGATCGCTATGAAACACACTATAGGCTACACGACATAGTACGATAGTTATGCTCTCCTGCAGTTGACAGAAATGCTTTTTAAGGTGAGTACAAACATCAAAATTTTCAATAAAATTACTCAAATTTACATTGAATAGCTAAAATGTTAATATGATCATATATAAATGATAGTTGAATTTTTATATAGATCTCATTAGCATCTCCACATTGGAAAATATGAGCTGTAAAGCATCATTCACATCTACAGACACGTAACGTGTCTAACTCCGACAGGGATTGTCGGTGTGACAATTAATTATCAACATTGTGACCATTAATTATTATTCTTTAATGGATAGTTGCTGCTTCGTGCTAGTGCCGGTATCTAATAGCTCAGAATAGATGAAGAGACGTGCATATGTATTCCTGATGTAAAGGTGACCGCTTGAGACTTGCTCCACTGAATATAATAAATCGCAAAATTAGCAAAAGCCTATTCACATCTACCAGCAATCATACATAAAACAGCAAGGCAATGGAAGTTACACTGTAGAATACTATGTTTGTCTCTCTCTATAGCACGTAACGTGTTTTTCGATATCTGTAGATGTAAATGAGGTTTTACTCTGTTTTAAAGCCATTAGCTGCTGAATAAATCAATATATTATTGTGAAATTCATATATTATTCTTAAAAATTATTGTAATATATTAAATTCAACTGTTGAACAACATGTAATAGATTGACGTACCATATACTAATTTTTTAAATTGTTTCAATTGGCCATGAATGTACAGTTAATAGATTGATAATTGTTCTGATGAGACGAATTTTGAATATTCAACTGTGTACCTATGATATTCTACTGTGTACCTATTGTACCATGTGTGTTTATGTATGCAGTGTTGAATAAGTACCTTATCTTATATTAGGATCATTAATATTTTTCTGTTTCTAATGGTTGGTATGAACGTTCCTATAACAAGATGAAGAAGTTAAGTAGGAATACAGCGATGTTTTTGTTTTGGAAAACAATTTGAAATAGTAAACATTTCGACCATGACCATGACAGTGAGTCAGCCACTGCATTGCGTTATCTCACCTTGGTCCCAATTGACACTCGTCGTATTGGAATTGGCAACGGTCACCGTGGAAGTCCGGCACACAATAGCACACGCTTGTATCATCCTCGTTCAGACAGAGCGCATTATTTTTGCACGGATTCATGTTGCACATCTGCAGTTCGGTGTCGCAGTTCACACCTGTATAGCCTGAAACATAATAATAGACCGTGAGTTGGAAAATTACTTCTTGAACTTGAAGTTGTACAGGCTATTTGTGTTGAATTAAATCGGCAGAAACAAGAGAATGGATCTTTTAACAGACTGCAAAAACGTGAAGGTTGAAAGGTTGATTTTTTTTAATTTCATCAACAATAGTTTACAACCTATAAAGCCTGTGAAGCCTATAATGTGAACTGGATTTACATAATCAAACATTTTTTGAAGTCATAATCTAATTTTATTTATTTATTTTTTATCCAATTATCATATAGAGTACAGATTTTTGAAGAGAAGCTATGTGATGATTGTCTTGTATGATTAATTTATTTATGGGTCTATTTCACTATGGAGATACCTTCGGGTCTCCTCACCAACCAAAGCCATACGCTAGTAGTACTATGGAGATTATAATTTTAACATGAACGAATGAAATTAGAAATGTACCTTCGAACCTACGATTCCAATGAGAGGAGTACCTATTCAATTTCGTAGGCGACTTGATTCTAACGTCGAATTATGTTTTAAATGTATTTCAAACAGCTTAATTAGATTTGAAATAATGCAATATTATTCTACTGTATTGTAAATACCAAAATATCATTGAATTCAGAACAGAATCTCTTACAAAAATTACGTTTTTCTTGAGAAAAACTATTAAAATATTACAGTAGGCCTAAGTATAGAATTCTATATAAATAGGATGAAATATTTTTAAATTCTTGGAAAAGGGAAGAAAAAGAACAGCAATTGCAATAAGTTATACTTTGAAAGGCCAGATCATTAAAAAAATGGAATAACATGTACCACTTATGCGTCGTACTATCTGAATTGAATGAAATATAAAATAATATACAAAATATTTACAAATGTATTTTACAAACAGCAATAAATCATTAGATTAGCTGTACAACATCAAGCATGCAACAGTTAAAGCATTTAAGCAACCAGACAAACATAATATGTATTGACTCAACATCCCAAATCAGAATATACAGAACATGAAGCAGACAAACGCAGAACAAATGAGATGATGAGAAAGTAATGCTCATAAATGGACAGCGCTCTTTCAAAATAATAATAGATGACAATCAAAAGCCTGAACAATATCTGGATTGGAAATCAAAATTTGAAGACAGCTATTCATTTCCACTTGAATTATAATAAAAATTAAATTAATGGTTTGGAATAATGAGCTTCCTGTGTAAATGACTTCGGAATTAGAATTTTTAACGTGTTTCATAAGTGTCAAAATTTTTATAGGTAGCAAATACTGTATAGATATTCAATACGGTCCTAAAAGGGATTCTTGAAAGGTATAGGTCCTCAATAAGGGATGACTTCTCCTCTGAAATAGCCTACAATCTATTTACATCGAATGCAGCAGGATTAATTGTTTGATATGTCTAGTGTAATTTTCCAAAATCATGAAAAGTTATTCTTAAAATGAAATGAGAAAATGACTATGCAAATTCACAATGAAAGTAGAATAAACAAATTTTACAATGAAAATAGAAATATTTCTATTTTTCAATTGGTATGTTCTCTTTATAACCCTCCAGCAAAATGTTTCTAAATTCACTAAATTCATCAATTTAAAAAAATAATATGAGAAAATGCTATAATAAATTGGATTTGATTGAATGAATTGCCAAATTCCTTATTCGATTGTTCAATTAACAAGATATTGAAATGCGTTTTACCAAAAACGATACAGTGTTCTTATTAATGTACTTTCCTGCTTGCAGACACGACTTTCATCAGCAATCAGTGTTTTATTCGATGACATGTTTATGTTTGTAATGTGAGGTGTTATTGTCAAAGCTGAATAAAACTTGATGGATTGATTATTGGCCCACGCAACTCAAATCTTACACGTTTGGGCAACATCCTTCATCTTTCGATATTCATCTTCTCAAATGTGAAAAAATTCAAAACTAAACAATGTTTTTCAAATTTTAGTGAGAATGATTTGTATACAATTTTGCTTGAAAAGTTCATTCCACTATTATGAATTAGTATGAAAATGCAGTTTCTAATGAGATTGAATTATTCAATCAAAGCAAATTATTCCATTCATGAATCGACACATTAGCAAAATGATAATCATGAAATACCGGAATGTACATGAAGTACCTACCCGTATAGGTACCAGAAATAGTAGGTAATCTTCTTGAGGCAGGTGCAATGTATATTATGTGTTTTGAACCACAGACACATTGTGTAAAAGCAATAATAGGTGATGATGAATTGATGTATAATTTCATGTTTTTTAATCAATCAAAAACGGTAGGCATGAGATTGTAGGAAGCGTTGCATGAGACAGCGGCACGACATTTAGGTACTGATTCCGGTTGACTTGATTACCGAATAGGCAGGCACAGGCATAGCCACCGGCATGTAGGTTGATGCAGACCGCTCCGTTCTGGCAAGGAGCCGAAAAGCATTCGTCTATCACCTCGTTACACAGGCGTCCCTTCCACCCTATATGTGCACAATTATAATCACACATCCACAATAATTCATTGACATTCTGCAGTGGGAGATTTATTGCTCTTGTTTGTTTGGAAATTTTTTTATAATCATGGAATCAACTGACGTTAGCAACGTAATCAGGAAAAATAAATTTAATCTAGAAAAGTTTCATAAATTATTATTATTAATTCCATATAATATTAAGGGTACCTCTTCTCAAAATTCCAAAGATAAGAAATACATAACAATAAAGAGTAGTCATGTTCTTCACAGAGCAGTGGAAATGAGGAATTATAATTTATACCAATCATTTGCTATCTTGCATTAATTCGTTACAGAATGGTTGTCACTGAAAATTACCAATAAATTGAATTCTATTCATGTTTTACTTTTTTGGAAATCATGTAGTTCTAAGGTAATTTACCATGAATGGAAGAGTGTTTGGAAGTAACTGCATTAATGCTAGACTATATTGGTGAAGAGAATTTTGTTATTTGTGAATTAGCCTTAAACATTATAACGTTTTCAAATTTTGTATGAATTAAATCTGATTTGAGACGAGTTTATCTAGAATTGCAAATAGGTACCTTCTTGAGAGTCTACAGTGTCTCAAAATGTCTGTGCAAATACACTGATCCGAGAATATGATGAGATAAAGGAAAATATTGTTTCAACAGAAATTCCTTTTGCCTGATAAAACTGATTCCAGAGAAAGCTATAGGCTATGAAAGTTAGATTATTCGCTATGGTCGAAAACCATCCTCTCAATCCAAATACACATAAGGACAGGCTTTGAACACACTTGAGAGTGTAAATAATTGATTTAGATTTCAGACTCTCTATATAGAAAGCATCAGATGAATTTGATCAAGTAACGCTCTATTATTGAACAGAAAATGCTGTACTGTCATTTATTGTATGGGCACAAAAAATAGTTATTGAATACAGAATAGGACAGAATCAAAAGTAGGCTAATTAAGTAGCAAATAAACTTATTAAAAAAAATAGATTCATCAATCTAATAGCACTTGTGTTATTTTTAAAAAAATATGAGGATTATTCTCAATGGTTAATTTGTATGAGACTTACCTGGTGCACAAATACAAGTGAAAGTCATGCCAGGGCCCTCCACACACAATGCTCCGTTGTGGCATTGTGCTTCCTCTGTACTATTACATACTGCAATATCTACCTCACAGTGTAAACCTGCAAAGAAATATTTAGTTTAAAATAAGGAGAAATGAGTTTGTAAGATATTAAACAAACCAAACTGATCAACCAACTCTTGTCCATCAAATTATTATGGCATAATTTGTATTCATCAGTACAGTTCAGTTGTTTTTAAGAACAGATCAGTTAAATTCAGTGAGTGACTGTATTCACATAAGCCTGAATAAGGAATCAATTATCTCTTCAAAATAATTGATCCTTTTCGTAAACTTTCTGTTCATCAGTTGTGAGTAATGGTTGAAACATTAGAATAAATCAAGCGTTTTCATTCTTGCTTGAAAATAAGATGTACAGTATTTGTTGAAATACATGTGTGGAGTATGTTACAAAAGATTCTCCAACTGTATTCTCTTTAAAAGAGTCCTAGACTATATTCTATACTAATCTGCCTTATTTCCACACAACTCTAGCTAATCGCACTCTGTTTTTTCTATCTTCTGAATCGAAAACTCCATAATAGCAACCGAGTAAAATTAACAAAAACATTTCAGTTTGATTTGACATTCTCAAATCATTCATAAATTGTGCATGAATCATTCTCATCATCATTCACTTCCACTTGAATAGTCTGCAGAAAAGATTACTATCAGAAGATATTCAGTGACTCGGGATGAAAACTTTGAAAAAAGATTTGAATTAAGGATAACGTGAAATTGATGTCCAAGACAATTTACTGGTAGTTTTTGAATTCTCTTTACAATATCAGTGCACGTTACTCGATTCTAGAATATAATTGAAGCGTTATTCGCGGCTGAATGAAAATAGTTATAATAGAATGATTTCTTTATTTTTCTGACTTGGCAAAGTTTGGACAGTATACAATGTCCACTCTACCATTTAACCACGAATTCTATCTCAATACATAGATTTTGAAAGTTTTCATCGATGTTCAAGATATTGTCATGTATATTATACTGTATTGATTTAAAACATACCTGTATAACCGTAAGGACACATGCAAGAGTAGCCATTAGCTACGTCAATACAAGTAGCATTGTTTGCACATGGGTTGGAGCTGCACTCATCCACGTTTTCCTCACATAGGTCACCTGCAAATAGAGTATTCATTGTGAGTTATATTCAAATATCTCAAACTAATTCTATGAAAAGCTTATTATTTTTTCATTTATTAATTTCTCTTAAATAACTGAGAATTATCTGTTGAAATATACAACGATGGAGCTTACATATTAGACGGAGTTTGCATATTTAATAAATTTTTTGATAATATTATTATTGAATGACTCAATTTCTTAAACAATCGATATGAATATGATTGACGATTCAGGTGATTTGAGGCGGAATGATATTGAAGCATTATTTGCGGCTGAATGAAAATAGTTCTAATACATCTGTTTTGTAAATTTACACGCAACAGTAATTCGTATGAAATCTCAGCTAGCAGTGCTGATTACATCAAAGGCATTGGAAAAATGTCCAAATTGCTGAGGTACTTTACATTGATCGATAGGTGTGGCGTGGCACAATTTAGTTTGACTTCACAATGGCTATCCTGGAAGCACCTGCTATTCAGGCTGAATAGTTATTTACCTTTTGAAAATCATCATTTGATGTGAGTACTTGAGTGGCTCAAATTACTTCCGTTCAAGTTGAATTATTTATCTGTCGATTATAGAAAAGTAGGACAATCTTTTTGTCAACAAAATAAGTAGCCTAAAATCATTTTTTTACATACTGGTCAAGTTAATGGTACTGATGAACGTTAAGTAAAAATTTAATAATTGTACTGATTTGTCGGTGTACTTATTATTAGCTGTACTCCCTTTTATCCGAATTACGGGCTCTGAAAGGATTGTGTGATTCGGGTGAATGAATTGACTTTATAAAAAAATTAATAAACAATAGATTCTCTAGATATTGAACTGAAAAATTGATTGTTACAAAGCTTGAAATGCATTGCATTTCGAGGGAATAATGATACATAACTTTTTTCGTCAAACCGAAGGAGAAAATATGTGAACTCACAATATTAGCTCAAGTAAATAATTTTTTTTTAGAGTGATGCCCACATGAGCTCTAGGCTTGTGCGTTGGTAATGAGAGTGGAGATGATGAGGAATGACGACTGTTTTTTACGCAGTCGGGACCGACGGCTTTTCGTCTCTTCCGAAAGACGGGAGTGGCCGTTTCTGTCAAAATCCGTTCCGGCAACTGTATTCTATCTTGGAACCTTTGGATTATCAGACAGGCGCTTATTATGCCCTCGGCTACGGACCACTCCATTTTGAAATAGATTCCACTCCTATTTGAAATAGATTTGAATAATTTTTGCAACTAGGTACAATTCTAAACTTATTCAGCAAGAAGCAAGACTATAATTATAGGCCTACACTCCTTTGTGATGAGCCCTGATGAATGCAAAAATAATTCTATATTGTTGATTAAATTTGTAGGGTATAGCTAGCCTAGTTAGTTGTCATCTGCAACTTGTTCTAATAAATAATTCATATAGAATTTGAACGAGTAAATCAATTGAAAGGAGAAATAATTGTTGATTTCAAACCTAAGAATCCAGGAGGGCATGAACAGTTGAAGGCAGCGACGCCGTCGTGACAAGATCCTCCATTGAGACATGGAGAGGACCAGCACTCGTCCCAGTTGGTCTGGCAGTGGACACCCGTGTAGCCATCGATGCAGTAGCATGTGTAGGAGCTGCAAAGTTCAACATTTCCATCAACTATCTATTGCACATGAACAATACAACACTCATCTCTGTACGAGGACCTAATATATATGTAGTACAATTCTCAAACAATGGCTTGTGACGAATTTTAAAGAATTATTCAAGTGTTGAAGATCCATTTTTCACTTTATAACCAATCTATCGCGCGGTATAAACCTTTATTTGAAGGTACTGCCTACTTTTGTAATAATTATTGATTATTTCTTCGTAAAATATTAATTCAATTAATAAAAATCTGAAATACGAATGCCATTTTAAATAACTTCACCAACTGCATTACTGTAGTATCACTTATAATAGTAATTTTTGAGAAGGAAATAAATTTAAAAAAATTTCATCCTTGCATACCTGTATGAAATTCACTATCGTCAACAAAATATTGCACCAACTATGAGACCTGCATGCTGTTACTATGTCATTCATAAAATTATTTTACAGGTTATTACTAGTTGGCCTTCGTGGTACTCTTTCGAATGTGTCATGAATTTGACTGAGAAATTTATATACAGAAAAGCTACATGACAGTAGCTAGTAGCTTATATATCAAGTTTCTGCACGATAAACTAGGCGCCTGGCTCTTGATTCATGAATAGTTTGTGTCAAGTGAATAAATTTCATTTCTGATAGAAGATAATATGAAGTTGTAAGTGCAAGAGTGAGCGTCAAACTATGTGAATTTATAAAGTATTATCTTTCTCGCTTGCATGTTCAAGTAGATTCAGGTTAATGGCACTCTTCCGAGCATCAGAAGTTTTCTACGTGCAACACAAGAAAAAGAAAACTTTTTACAGCTTGAGATTTTCCATTTACTGTTTTTGTGTTTTAGGACTCCAAAAGATACAAAGCAGCATTTATCTTCATAATAATGAAAACCAGAATAGACTAACACCATGGACTTCCATTTACATTCAACTTGATATTGAATCAGTTGATGATTTTTCTTTTTTTCAAAAAAATATTTGAATGCTTTCAGGATCAACTTCATCGAACCATTCATTTTCTCAATCAAATCATAGAATGGATATTCAGTTTAGCCTTCCATTATACCATTGATAGCTTAAGCAAGAAATATTACCAAATCTCCAAATTTATTAAGTAATTATTATCAAACTATCACAACGTCATATCTAATACATCGATTAATTGATGGTTGCCAAGAACATTATTAATTGGAAGTTCTCTTGACGATGTCACTCGTGAACTAGACTATATTACCATCACCTACTGTAACATATTAGATTAACTCTTTGGGTCATGCTATATCGATCGATATCAGTGGGTCATGCTATTACACATTGCACTGAAAGTACATGCAACGATTTCATTGAATTTAAGAATGTGCTCTCAATGTACACTACACGGTACATTGTAGGTTGAGAGTAGCCTACCCACATACTGTAACATTTCTATAAATAAATATATAGGCTACACTATTACCGTAGGCCAACTGTAGTTTTTTCCTGGTTAATGTTTAAGAATAATAATTTGTTTGCCAACATTCTAAAAATTCAATTGAAGTAATTCAATATGTTTCTTATCAAATTTCATTTGAACGACACATTCCTTTATTAGTTGTATCATACCAGAACTGTGTATATTTATACACAAAATAAACAGATTAAATATGGGAAGCGTTATAAAGTCCTAAGTTGCACAAGGTATAATATTAAGCTTGATCTCCAATTAACAATGTTACATCATAAGTAATTAAAGATCAACTACGATCTACTTTTGTACTACCAATCCATAGAGCTTGAAATTAATTCGTCATTTTTATTGTGAAAAATTGTAGAGAATACCATATAGGTATGCATGTAGGTACACAACAACAAACTTTAAAAAATGGATTTACTTACTTTTTAAAAATTCTAATATTCAATTATTCAACTTATTTTGTTACCTAATGAAATTAATCTCTACATTTTGCTAAAAATTGGATAACATTGTAGGCTACTGACCTATTGAGATCATCCATGCAGATGCCATAGATACAGGGGTTGCTGAGACATGCAAACCCTGCCGAGGTGAATCGTAGAAGGAGCCATGATGCGGTCACAGCCGCCAGCAGGGTTCTAAACCCAGGCACCATCCGGCATCCTGACCCTACCTAAACAACAAGCAAACATACAACTGTTAAAAACTTTTATCAAGTATTTGGATTTCTAATTTCATTATTACTAGTAAAAATCTGTATTGAGTTAGTATACAATTTAGAAACTCTCTTTTTAAAAACTTAAAAATGAGAATTGATCAAATTCTAATTTCTATAAACCGTTCATCTTCCAAGTAATTTTTATAATATAAGGTAAATCTCACAATATAGAAGAATCAATAAAATGAATCTGTTACTTTTTTCAACTTTCATTAACATTTGTAGATTTTTTCTGTTGTGATGCCCACATAAGATTTTAGCTTGTGCGTGGGTAATGGAAAGGATGAGAGATGAGTGGACCTACAGCTTTTGGTGGGTTCCGAACCACCGGGAAGCGATTTTATTCCAGTAACATTTGTTTTATTAACAAATAATTCTTATTTTTGCCCTCTACCAATGTAATCAAGTAGAACATGTCTTCTATCGTATCAACTTAATTCAACATACTTGATTGATTCATTAATTCTTCAACTCTTTTAGTAAATTACAGTATTTCTATTCGTTATCAACAATAAAATTTTCTCAATACCGATAAAAAATATTTGTCTAATTATTCACTATTTAAAATTACATACAATTAATTACTTTTAACAAACGTTTAACAAATAGTAATTATCTGAAATGTAGGAAAAAATATAGAAATAAAAAGAAATTACTATTTTTTAAATACGCGGAAATGGTAGGCTACCTATGCTTGAATAATTAGATTGGTTTGTTATTTCATTCAACCAGGATGTGATTCAGGGACTGAGAACAAATTAATATCCAGTGCTGCTAAGAACCTAGATTTGTTCTCCATTCCTTACACAAAACCTTTAGGCATCTTTTATTCAAGTAGAAAAAGAGAACATATTGTGTTTTTATTTCATTATGAAACAATTCTACAACATTTCTGAAAGCAGTGTTCAATCTTTATTCGATTTCAAACTATGGTCAGCGTTGATCTCGCTTTTATATATGATTATATACTTGTTAAATACTTTGTTCCTTGCTGGGTTATTACAGGCATACTCAGTAATACCGACCAACTGCAATCGAGTAGCACCTGACCGAATTCCAGTAGCAAAGCAGTGATAGTTGAGAACTTGGGTGCGTGACAAATGTTTCTGTGACTGCTTGTCTGATGAGAATCGCGGTGTGCATTGTGCTCTAAGCTGTGTGTGTGTGTGAGCATGACTGTAAGCTGTGACTTCCTGTGCTCTGAATTACGCGCCAGGTGTAACTTGAACATTGGTGCATTCGTTTATTGTTGTGGTGCGGTGATAAAGAGTGGTAGGCGTTGGAGATCATCGCTGGTCTGGTTGTTGATAGCAGCTAGCAGTCAAACGGCGTCAAGAGATCGACGGAAGGCTTGCCTGCTTCAACCAGCGTATAAACACCCAGAGTTCTCCGCTTCCATCAGCTAGCTACCGAAGTGCATGCAAGATAACAGTTCCAGATCACGCTCTCTGTCTCTGTCGCTCCCACTGCGCAGCTCCAGCCAGTTGTGATTTCAAGCGCCTGGTACTGAGAGCATCTTCTCTCTCGCTTTTCCAAAATCAATTTTTCGTCCTCCGCTATTCGCTTTTTGGCTTGGCTGTGCGTGCTGTCTCTATCTTTTACGCAGGTAAATACACACACACCATGCAATCAACAAACCGCCTCTCCGATGATGGTATGTCGGTCAATGTTTGATGTTTTGATTACTGTGATTTTGTAAACGTTCAATTCCCGAAATTTGAAATTATAACCAACTTGCTTCTAGTTTGTCGGACATTATTTGCATAATTAATAATAACTTGAATTGTACCTCATTCTGAGTTAAAAACTTAATAATGATGCTTCTGGTCAGAAGCGAAAATACCAGTATCTGTAAATTCGTTGAACTTGCTGAAGTTTCTTTGCCTCATCAGTTTGTTATTTATTGAAGTTTTTCAGTTTATCAGATACATGAATCATAGTTTCTCAGGTATGGGAAAATAAAATTATTATACCATAATGTGTTATAAAAATCAAATTTTGTTTTGAAAAATCAAAGATAATTTAATAAGGCAACTAATCTTTATATTTTATCAGATTATGGAAAATAATATTTCAAAGATAATTTAATTAAGGCTACTAAACTTTATATTTTATCAGATTATTATATTTTTATATATATTACGTATATTATTGGTGGAGAATTTTGAATATTGCAGACCTAGAGTTCATCCTTAGGTCGTTGATTGTAATCTTGTTGAGAGGAGTTGAAGATGGAAATTTAAAATTCGATTTTTTTGTAATCAACCAACTCCATCACCCTCAGAAAAACATTGTATTAAATGCTACAGTAATTATTATTATATTATCTTTAAGTAACACTAATTACTATTATATCCTATTATACAGTAGGCTATTATATTACTGTATGATTATTTTTATTTTCGACCCCGGTTTTGTACAATTTAGTATATTTACACTTTCCACTCCATAATTCATGACTACTTTATTTTCTCAGAGGTGTGAAATCAGTATTAGTGGAGTTTCTGATTCAAGAAGAACTTTTTTAATTTTCTATGAAAAGTTAAACTTTATAACACTTTTAAGATTCTTCTAAACTCCACTTTGAAAACTGAATGATCCTCAGAGCCAGTTATTTAATTGATTAAATAGAATTCACAAAATCAATGAAAATGACTACAACATTCGGTCCACTAGGATTGATAATATCGAGAAGTAATCGGGTGTAATATGACATATTTGAAGAATGTGTAGTATGACATATTTGATGAATATGTCATCCTACTTTTCATTGTTTCGCAGGCTATCTAATTGGAAGAAAAGAATATTTTATGAATCCTTCTCTTTCAATCAGATACCCTTTATAAAATCTACATGAATCAATCCTCTACAAAAACTCAGAAAGTCTCTTGTTAATAGAAACTGCAAAGGATATTGGTATTAAATTATTTAGTGCAGAAAACCAATGTATTTTTGAGAAGGTTCTGGTTTTTGTATGGATTCAATCATATTCATTACTGGAAAGGAGTCATTTTCTGAAGGGTTCTATTCTAATTTCGTTGAGGAATGAAGGGAGAAACGCAATCGATATAAGGAAAGCACTGTCTTCATTTCTATTTATGATAGCATTAGCCTCTTCCATGAGTGTTTTGGTTCTCGGTTCGACGAACCTACCGCTCATAAAAATTTCAATCTCTCCTGTTTTGATGCCTGTTCCTGGCCATCTGACTCTATTTAATAAATTGTGGACTGAGTACGATGTATTGATTACCTGCCAAATAAAGTTAAACGCCTTTATGAAGGGCGTTACTTGAATCTTTTAAGGTTTAATGATAGTAGTTTGAGTGTGGTGAAAGTCTATCATTAAACTGTAATAGTCTGTTATTTCTATTATCGAATTCCAATTTTTTGCCTATTTCAGTGAATATCATCAGTTGAAGTAAATATTCTTCCAAGTGAATTTTTTAGCAAAATTTTATATTTTTTATTATTGCAATCCAATAATATTATTAGATAATAATCATATTATTTATGATTAATATACATATAGTGTGATTAATAATCATAAATATTTTAGCAATCATACAAAATTAAAAATGTTAAGGTTGAATAATAAACTGAATAAGAAAACATCTACAGATTAATTTACAAAAGGATTTTTGAAACTAAGCATAAAATAATAAAATTATGATCAAATCATACAATACATTAAAAAAATTATCAACAAAAAACATACGGACAAACTTTAATCATGATTTTGAACATTTGATTTTTCAACCTATATCAACTTATAATTCAGTCTTATATAAATTTATTCTAAATTATTGATATATTAACAATAATCAATTGAACAATTTTTCTATTCGCAGTAAGCAAGATTCAGTAAAGTGAATGATGAGTTTACATCTTTTCATTAGAATCATGATAATGAAGACAAAATCATGTATATCCTATAGCAGTTTCTTCTTTACAACTACAAACTTTTGACAAATTTAGGGGTAGGCCTATAATCGATTACAGTTTTAATTGAAATCTGAAAATATTTATGCTTCATAATGATTTAGATAAAAGATCATTATTCCCGCATTGCCGAGATAATTGTACTGTAATTTGATAATAGAAGTATCAAAACAAATCAATGTAGAAAGTGGAATAATTATAATTTCATATTTCCTACCCCCAATAAAATGTCTGCTACCTTGTAAATAGAAAATTACAATATTATTCAATGTCTACTTTCATGCAATTTAAGTTCTCATATCAGTACAGTACGTATTTATTTCTTATTTAAATTGGATTTATCCCCTTACAGGGCATGAATTTATGTAATAGGAAAATAACTAGGTACCTACTAAATACTACATACCGCTAAATGGGATACATGTAATAATAATTGAAATTGATAACAGAAGTGTTTTTGCTAAAGGTGATACCCACATATGCTCAAAGCGTATGGGAGTGATGATGAGATGAGAGAGAGATGAATGAACCTACAGTTTTAGATAGGTTCTGAACCACTGGGAAATTGAAAAACATGGGCAATATGGGCGAAGAGAACAAGATTATTGACATGAAAAATATATTTAAAAGAATGATCCATCTTTTGATCCATGACTGATCCATCCATTTTCTCCATGACTTTAATGACAACGCAATTATGTAGTTTATTAATATTATAAAGGACTTGAATAGCATTGCCTTGAGCAGTTCATTATTATAAGGGACAGTATGTATAATGGGTATATTCATAATGAGACGTCAATCATCATATTCGAGACTTCAACTTCGTTGTAAGTTAACTCATATGAATACTACCGTACAGTAATTCTATTTTTTGAGATTTACTTCTCTTCGGTTCGAGTCGAACCCCTGATAAAAATTTTCCACAATAAAATTATTAGTTGAAGAACTTCCAGAAAAGATGGCATTAGAGATGTTCTTAACATGAGCTCTATAATAAATTAAAAATGTAGTTTTCAATAGCTCAAAAGTTAATTGAAAATAATTTAATAGCAGACTAGATTTCGAGAGGAATAAAATGTTCCATTAATATTTTCATACTTCACTGTAAGATTTAATAAACACAAATATTACAGTTGTTCTTCAATTAATAGTGAAATTGTGCTAAACTCATAGAATATTTTTTTACTGTCAATCAAGCCAGTCTATACAAGAATAGAGATCGTGCTAACCTCATCAAATATATCCACATTCTAGCAAGTTAATCTACTGAAGAGAAGACTTGGATGGTTTGCCAATATTTGCATGATCAAATATTTGAAACTTACCACGAGATCAAGCAAAAATCAGACACCGTCATCAAATATTTATATTTTTCATCAAGCAAGTCTATAGAAAGGAAAGTGGGATGGTGTACGTCAATATTTGCTCTGCCAAATATTTCAAAATTTCTCCTAGATCAAGCAAAACAAAAAAATGACTCCCTCATTAAATATTTCACATTCTATCTAGCCAGTCAACAGAAGAAAGTAGAATGGATTGTCAATATTTGCTTGGTTAAATATTTAGAGGTTTCATGGGGATCAAGAAAAACATACTACCTCAATAAATTATTATTTTCACATTTTATCCAGCCGGTCTACAGAAGAGGAGAGTGAAAAGGATTGTCAATATTTGCATAGGTAGTCGAATATTTAGAGCTTTCTTCGAGAACAAGCAAAAAACAGACTACCTCATTAGATTTATTTTTTTATCATGTTCAGTGTTCACACGATAAAGATATTTGCTTTGGATGTCGGGTGTGAGTGCGAAGGAATGAGCGGCAGACCATGCGATGCAATAGCGGTAGCACTCACCTGTGTGTAGTAGTGAGAAGGTATCTTGACGGCGGCTATTCCTTGCAGCTGTCCACTCGCAGTCGCTCTTGACGGCTCACTGGCTTGCTATGCTTCCAACAACCACCTGGTAACCATGGCAACCGATCAACAACAATGCTAACTGTGCCAGTCTCTATCCAACCCCTTGTCAATATGACTCCCACCCCCGTTGTCTTCAACCCTTAAACTGCTACTTTATTCACTGTCTCTCCCTCAACTTGACTTATCCTGCTATTGTACTGGCAACAATCTCGGCGAGAGCAACCCCTCTTAACCACACACTGATCAAAAGAATCGACTGCCGAATAATTTCGAGTTTCCCCCATCAAATAAGTGTGGTCTAATAATTCACTTTTCCACTTGACCGTAAAGCCGCCACTTGAATCTACTTATGCATATGAGGCGCCTAGACTCTCTACAAACGTAGGCCCAATTATTAAATCAATCATTCCTTCCTCTCGAAGCTTTTCCTTGTTATACACCTCACACTGCCTAAGAACCCTCATTTTTCTAGATAATATCATAGGCTATGAAAATTGGTTCTAATATACGAGTTCTCATGGAAAAAACGTCGTTAGTGTCTTTTAGGATTCTCTTTAGTAATTATCAAGGAAATGTATTTTTCAATACAGTACAACCTGAAATGAGATAAATGGTTAAGAATTTATCTCAGACCTGATTGTGGTTTTATTATCATTGTAGCATTTTTTAATACAAATTACTTTATAAAGGTGTAATACATAAAATGTACCCGCACACAATAACAAAATAAAAATAATATATTTTGCTTTAAACTACACCTTACCTAAATCTGTTCCTCTCTCAATTCATAAAAAAATAGTCCAAGTTATGCAGGTAGCAACATAACACCAAAAATAACCAATATTTACTACAAAATCAAATACCAGTCAAACTGAATTTGAATTAAAAATAGTAAATATATGGTATATGGTTCGGTAATTCCATAAATAATAGAACAAGTTGATAAGTCAAAAAGTTCGCCAATTTTGAAACCAAGAAATTATTTTAACCAATTACAATAAATTAACAAATTGAAAGAATCTTACCTCTCAATTCTCACTTCAACAGAAATAAGTAATTATATTTCTAGGCGTAAAGTTGGAACAAATAAATATTCTTAAGAATACAGGGAATTTCTATAGCATTCTATAGAATGAGCCATAAGCATTAAACTCTTCTCTAAGCTAGAAATTTTCTGATAGGACTTCAATTTTGATAAATTCTCGTTAATCAATTGTTTCCATATACATTTATTTTCCATGAATTTGATACTTACTTCATAAAAGCGAAATTGGCAAATTATCTGTCGCTTTCAAATGCATAACCCACCGTTCTATTAAGATCCTTTCAGTTAGCCCTTACATTGAAACCTTAGTTGGATACATTGAAACACTCATTAAGTGGGTTGTAATAACAGGAAAACTGCTCCTACCCCAAACTCAGAATGATCAGTCCAGTTTAGTTCATGATTCACTTAACTGAAAACCTGAGAAATAATATTCATTTCTTTCATGTTCATAGCATTGGCTAGTTTTTAAAACAATTGAAAATATAATTACTTTTTGTGTAGTAGTGAAGTTGATATTGTAGTAGTTATTATACCATTATACTTATATAATTTTTTTTTTTTAATATTACAACATTTCCAAATAACTAACAAATATTTCCATCGCATTATCATACTGTGCATATACTTGGCCACCACTATTTGGAGATGAAGAACGATGCAGCTTAGCAAGATTACTTGATTAGTGACAATGTCAGTGCTATGATAGTAGCGGCTATCGATCGCTCACTCCGTTGTTGTCTCTTTGTTTGCAGATACTAAAGAATAAAGGAGGAGGAACAGGAAGGAGGAGGGGGCGGGAGGCAAATGGACTCTGATGCAGGTATAATCTGTGTGGACCACTGCGGTCCGCGGGTGTTCTGCTTCCAGCTGCCGGAGCATTGCCCCGCCTGCCGCACTCGCTTGGACCACAGCCAAGCCGCTCTGCTGCCTTTCAGGTGCGTCGTCTCACCTCTCACCTCATCCTATCTAATCTTTTATTGTGGTCATTGTGAAACATTGAAAAAACCATCTCCTGCCAAATTTATTCCAATCAATGAAATGAAAATATTCTTCAATAGGCGCAGTTAGGACTAGAAAGTCCTTCCTACCATTCAAGCTAAGATCAATCACGGAGTTAGGAATAGAAGTCCTTCCTAACATTCAACCTAAGATCAATCAATCTCCTTCCTAGCACTCAACATAATGATAAATCAATCTCCTTTCTACCACTCAACCTTAGATCAATGACCACCCAATCAATCCCTCACTACTTAGCAGCTTTGAAATTATTTAAATTGTACACATTGACTCTAAATTATTTTGTTCGACATATAAAATTGAAAAATTTAAAATTCGTGCCACATCTATATAAATAAATCCGCAATTCATAATAGGATTACTCTTTTACATCGTATTTTGTGGTCAATGTGAAAAATTGAGAAACCTCTCTCCTGCCAAATTTATTTCAATCAATCCCTCACCACTTAGCAGCTTTCAATCTATTTGACATTATAATTTTTATTGAATTTTTATAAATTGTACACATTGACTCTGATATTCGTGTCAATTGTGAACCAAAATAGAAAAATATAAATTTTAAAATTCATATCAATAAATCCTTTGAAACTTAGGAGTTGTGATGCAACTGGATTTGTATAATATTGAGAAAACATACAGTTAGGAAACTCCTTATTATAATTTTCCCGCATTTTTTTGCTGCGGATGATGCTCACATAAGTATTATACTATTTGTTTGTGGGTAATGAGGTGAATGATGATACGGAGAAAATGCCAAAAGGAAACGGGAATCGAACCCGTGGCCGGTGCAGCGATAGCAGACTGAAGTGTAATGCTACTTATGATTCTCAACAACTTGTGATAATCAAGTATCAATTATATAGGACCAAAAATATGAGATTAGATTGTGTGAGAAGAAAATTAAAGACCGGGACAATAATAGATTTATAAGAATAAACATGTTAATTGCAAGATTGTCATTGAGCTTTCTGTGTTTTGCCAACCTTTTTATTATTATTTTGCCACTTCCATTCCCATTGTATTGCTTAAAGTAAGCCTTCAACAATTTGAGTTTTTCTATTACCGTACAGTACTAATACTGATATTTTTTTCAATAAATTGATTAAATTAATTTTTTTGAAAACGTTTCCTTTTTCAAGACGTTCAATTCATTAGTAGCTCCATTAAATATTTCTTGTGATGGATGTTTCATAACTTGTGCATGGTTAGTAATTATTATTAGGGTTATAATAAATTTTTACCAGAAACTCATGAACCTCGGTACCATTAAATTTATACTATAAATTTTAAATATACTATATATACTTTAAATTGATTATAAAATCTCAATATTATATTATAGAAATTGATTAAAAAATATCATAACGATTTCACTAGAGCACTTATTGAAGACTGAATTTAAATAATTTTTTTCTAATTAAGCTCACATATTTGAAATATGGAGTGGGGGACGATAAATAGATGCCAATAGATTTAATGTGACGTCGCCAAATTCGATTAGGGACTGTACTTTGAGGTTCTCTATTGTTTCTCATCTCATCATTAGGCTACATCTGCAATTCAACTTCTATACTGTTTATTAATTAAATTTGTTGGCTTAATTTGTTTCATCACATATTAATTTGAACTTTTTTTATATAGATAATAATTTTTTCAGAGTACCTTATCCGTTTGTACGAGCTTCACAACACCCATGTGCAGTTGTAATCAAACCTACTAACGGCGACTTTCTCAAGTAAGTACAGTATCATTATGATTACACTGACAAAATCATTTGATTCAATGATTACCATGTTTTGATGCCGTGTTTTATCCTCGACAGCTCTTGATTTTCGAAGACTTTTGATTCAACCATTTTTCAGATCTCTTTACTATTCTTGATGTATTCTCTCTTTTTTTGAATATTTCAAGATTGAATTACCATTATCAGCAGAATTTAAGAGTAAAACTGTTTAAACTAGCAGCACAATCGATACTTAATAAATTTGATGAAAAATTATCACTATGATGTTATTTTTTTTTTATTTCACACTTCTTTTCGTCCTCTCATTCTTCATCATCCTTCTCCGTTTTGGATTTTTATATGGTTTTCTTTGAATAATTTTCTGTACTTTTGATTTTACATACTGTATTGTAATTTATTTTTTGTTTTATTTTTGATTGTCTGTAAGTTATTTGCAACTCATACCTGCGCACAGGATTTTCCTTGCGGGTATTATTTTCTTTTATGTAAGAATGTGAAATTGTATTTCAATAAATAAATTCAAAATTCAAAAATAAATTCAAAATTTTTATTCTGTAATAGTCTGCCGTAGAATTTATACTGTAATCTATTTCACGGAAAGATAATCGATTCATTTTCTCACATGTTTTTCAGTGATTACAAGGTATCAATGGACTTACATATTGGTGTGACCAATTCAAAGGGCCATGTAGTCGAATTTGATAAGGGAGGACTGCATAGGGACAGAACTGCGTTGTGGAACCAGTGTCTGATAGTCAGTCAGATGACTGCTGAGCCATGGATTGAACACTGGGATGCAACTCTAGAGACTCTGTCAAAGGAAGATTGTTGGACACCTCAAAGGTTCGAAAATATTTCATATAAAATTACAAATTGATTTAAGATCTTATTATTGTTTCTCTTTCTCAATCTTCGATGTTTGAAGATTTCTCTTTGAATGAATTCTATTTTCAATGGGAATATTTAAAGAGGATAGTAATCCTTACAACTGTTATCATCATTAAAACTTGAAACCAAACGTTACCAAAAAATGTTGTTTAAACCTCGAATGGCTAATTTATCCAATAATAACCTACGTTGAACTTTCTTTTGAATTTGATTATGTATTAGATACTAACTTAGTCTTAATACGCCTGTACAGAAAATATGTAATAAGAAATTATAAATAGATTATTACTATGGAAGTAATAAGAAATAATATGGAAGAATCCAAATCGAAGCTGATGTGAAATTCGAAATTTGTTCTACAAAAACCTCTGATTTTTCATATTTAGACATCAAATTTTCACCTGTCTTGTATCTTGTATGGGAGGCTCCTTATAAATATTATTCAATTTATGTGTCATATATTATTCTGTTTTGTAAATATTTTAGAAATAAATCTAAAGGCCTATTTGAATTTGAAAAAAAGATTTTGTCTGCTGTTCTTGATTGAATTTAATTCTGTATTCTATTACATACTTTATGATTATACAAATGCAAATTTAAATCTGAAAAGGTAACGGAATTGAACTATTTAATCAATAAAACAATACTGAACTAGATCTATTGCTTTCATTACTTCCGAAAATTTTGGCCTGAACTGAAGCTCAACCAACTAAAAATTAATGTGTCATTAATAATCAAGAACTCATAGAAATAAAATTCGCTTAACTCACCCTTATTTTCGATTGAAATGATACAAATGGGTTTCATCGCTAAATCTTCTATTCACACAGGTACCATGAAGAGACATTCAACTGCTACACATTTGTGCTGTCATTTCTTCGCTGCTTGAGGGATGGCAGTTTGAGCGAGGCAGCTGTAAGCCGAGTCAAGTTTTGTGAAGCATTTGTGTCGCCCAGAGCTACAGTGGCATGCAAATATATAGCACTCTACAGAAGACTGAAAGACAGTGGTTACTATGTATGCCGCAACTCCAAGTCGAATAAAAGTCTCCCTACTGTTTAGAATATTATCAATTAATATCTTATTTTGTAATATCAGTCAATACCTAATATGGTATAATCAACTGCATCGTCAGTGGATAGTTATTATTTGCAAATTTCATCATTCCAAAAGTACTTGATTTTGATAGTTTGAAAAGTACATCTATAGTTTAACTTAGTATTATAAGAATATTTTTTATCATTAGGATAAAGATAAATATTTATAGTTCATTACATTAATGAGATGCCAAAATTAAAAATGATATACATTAATAAATAATAAGTTATTTCAATCCTAATTGTCAAGTTTTTGAAAAAGTGTGGAATTCTTATAATTAAGCATTAGATTAGAAAGAATGTGTGTATCTTCAAAATATATTTCATTAATAGATTTATGTATCTATAAAAAATAGTTATAATCTTTTGGCGTAAGTTAACAAAGTTTCTCATAAATTACTTGAAAACAAACACAACTAAATCAGAGAAACCTTCACATGTTGCATGAACGTCGAACGTGATTCAAACATCATTGAAAATCTAGCATCTTGCAAGTAAAGAAACTTGTGATGAAACTTATTAAAAGGATCATCATTTTTGTGAAACTTTGTGATGAAACTTATTAAACGGATCATCATTTTTGTGATGCAACAATTTTTTAATATTAAACGTTTTTATTAGGAAAATCAAGACTGAAATTTTTCTAATGATCAAATTATTAATCATTAAAAACGTTTGCTTGTTTCTAATTTGCAGTTGGCTTACAAAATACATATTGGTTCTCTACAAGTAAATAAATTTCAATTATATATTCAAGTAATTGATGGTTGTAACAAGTAACAATGAGATTCAGTGTTGGACTACATAACCTATATGCTTTCCACATTTCTCATTACGGAAATGATTGTGGATGATTCGGCGAAGCGGAACACCCGAAAGGGTCTCCCCGCTAAATAAGAGCCATAAGCATAATAATAAATTGATGGTTGTAGAAATTATGGTTGACTGATGGTTGATTGAAAGTTGTAAAATTAAATTGAGTGGGCGAGAAGTCTCTATCCTCTGCTAAAGTATAGATGGGCCAAAATTTCTTGGCACTTGGCCAGAACCGGTCGAGCTATGGTGAGGGGGGTAGCGCGGGTACTTTTCTGAGAATATTGGGCTACTACACGCAACGATCAGCTGAGAGCATGATCACATTAGGGTGGATTTGAAGATTTAAAGCAGCAGGCAATGTTTTTAATGCAGTTAGTAGCAGCCAGCTGCCAAGTGCCAAGAAATTTTGGCCCATCTATACACAACTCAACCTTTTGATATAAAAATATTTTATTACTACTCACAAGATGATGGATCCAAAACGCCTGTGTGCATCCTATAATTTTTAAGGCACCATTCTGTTCGGCGCCGTAATAGTTTTTCTTCCTTTTCAGCACACTGCGGTCAAGGCAGCAGTCATACCAGATTCACCCACCCTTTATTGTTGAGTAAACGCATTTCTAATATGTACTGAAAATCTATAAAACTGCAAAAACAAAACTGAATATCAAATAAGAGTATCACGATTGTCCATTACTTCGAGTTTCTAGTACTTTTACTTCAGCTGTAGTATTTGGCTTTAGTATAATTTCAAATAGAATAATTATCATTATTGATTGAAGGAATTATTAGATTTTGCGATTCATCATAAGTACATAATAATTAGTGAAATGAAAATCCTAAGTAAGCTGTATGAATGGCACTAACTAATAATTCATACCCTTTTTTAATACAGTGATATTCATTTAATTTGACGCTTGGCATTAGATAGATAGAGAGATATTATTTCTTTGCCATCGTACTCTACGGTCATCAGCAACGTCAAGAAATTAACTATCTATCTTCTAATGCCAAGCGTAAAATGAAATGAATGTCACTATACATCTAGTTGGTTTGGCTAACTTCAAAATTGAAGGCTACTGAACAAGAGGAGTCTGGTAGGTAAGAGGTCAAGTCACCCTACCGGAAATCGAGTTATGGCGCGGTTTCACGATACCAGTAGACGTGTAGGTTACTGGCAGCAGTTTGGTCATATGATCTTCCACTCTATACAAACAAATAGGGCAATGCACACTGACTGGTGTGCATTGCCCTATTTGTTTGTATAGAGTGGAAGATCATATGACCAACGTGCCTACAAATTACATACATTTTTGTACAGTGGAATTCATCGAATCATCTCTTGCTATTCGTTCTGTTAACAATGTTCGCTATTGCAGAGGTCTTCAGAACTCTTCATACAGCTTTCTTTGAATTTTCGTTTCACCAATTATTACTAATCAATAAATATGATTAATTATGATCATTACTATTCGGTCGAAAACTGCCATTTATCTAATTCGAACCACGAAGGATGGCAAACAATCAATCAAACACATTAATTAGGAATGTATTTTTTACTAAATATTTAAAAACAAAACAATGCGGTGAGTACAATATGAAAATATGAATACATTTATGGAGGTCCAGAGAACCAGTGGTTAGATAGAAATAATATTTTACAAGGATATGTTGATGTTATTACGAACTGTGCAGAAGTTTGTTGAAAGCGTTGTATGAAGTCTCCAGGTCGAAGATAAGTTGACGCACTTGGGAGTCAGACAACTCATCTGAAGCGTGCATATTCTCGAGAACATCCAGCCAGTCTTTCACTTTGCGTTTGCCTTCAAAGTCTGACGGCAAAATGCTCAACCTATTCATTGTGTCATTCAGGTCTCGCAGCTCGGGATGCAATTCGTCCATTGCTTTGATTTCCAGACGTAGCTTATCCATGAGTGTGATGAATAACTGTAAATAGTAATATAGAAAACAGTTGAGCCTCCAAATTCAACTAACAATCATTCAAATGCATTGGAACAAATACAAGATTTGTTGTCACATAACATTAAAGTTGCAAAATTTTAGTGTATATGAATTAGAATGATCAGATTAGCTTCGAAGAATGATTTTAAAATAAATGATAATTGAAAGCATCTATAGTTACAGAATTATTTCACTAGATTTTGAGTTTTATGATAAGTTCAGGTTCAGGTGCTATGTCTTTGGAAGTTTTGTTTATGCTTTCTGTATATTTGTAATCATATGAAGAAGATAAGAAGAGTTGATTTGGAAGACGTAGGCTATATTATTTTTTATCAACCACTTGTGAGGAATATTTTATAACTCATTTAATAAGGTATGTATGACACTGAAAATTCCTGCCACAGAGAAAATCCGGACAGAAAAAAATTTAGGCTGTGTAAAAAATCCGATGAATTTTCTCTGCAATCTCTGAAGTTTGAAAAACTTATTTGAATTTGGAAATTTCCAAAAAGAGCAATAAATATTGTTACATCATCATTGGTTATATTGTTCAAAAATTTGATCTCTTGATCCAACCATTCAAATTTTTCCAAATGAAAATCAATGGTATAAAAATGAATAAATTCACTTACCGACACGATGTCAGCAATGCATTTGCTAGTATTTCCTTTGTCATCTTTTATAGTGATGGGTCTATCTTCACGAATCCTTTCCATAGCTGCCGGACAATCAAGCTGTTGAAAAAAAAAATTAAATGTACCGGTACTATCAAATTTTAAATGATCTTTTAATTTGGATGAAATTAATGAGATGCTCGTAGAAATATTACAAATTTACGCCGAAAATTCCAGACTTTCTCAAAGTTCACACTCACTGAGAACATATCAGAGATGATTAAGCGCTGCTCTTACAGTTGAAGGCAGGCTTTACAGCTGCTGAAAAGCAACTTTTCTCATCAACATCCCTCTAATCGACTAATTTCAAATAATAGAAGGTATTATTTACAGATACTGTATAATCAGTGTGGCCAGTGGTGTGAAACGACCCATAACAGTTTGTTGGAACATTTTTCCCCCGCCACTGCAAATACATAATATTTTGAATTCTGATATAGGCTTACAGCTTAAGAGGGGGCAGTAGTAGTCGGCCAAATTAGATTATGTCCCATAAGAACAATGTTATTTTTTGTAATCTTTTAAAACATATAGCACCGTCATTTTTGTACATAAAATTACGTTTGATGTGTCATTTGAAAGAGAATATTATTCTTTAGGGGGTGGTCTTTTTCGAATTTTAAATATTCCTTTTTGAAGAAACCAATAAAATTTCCCTAATTTTGACATTTTATGGGTTTTTTTTAAAAGGAATATTTAAAATTCAAAAAAGACCACCCCCTGAAGAATAATATTCTCTTTCAAATGACACATCAAACGTAATTTTATGTAAAAAATGACGGTGCTATATGTTTCAAAAGATTACAAAAAATAACATTGTTCTTATGGGACATAATCCTATACGGCAGACT
Source organism: Laodelphax striatellus (assembly GCA_017141395.1). NCBI lineage: Eukaryota > Metazoa > Arthropoda > Insecta > Hemiptera > Delphacidae > Laodelphax > Laodelphax striatellus. The sequence continues at coordinate 27,569,026 of CM029531.1, forward strand.
ACTACTGCCCCCTCTTAAATGCATACTTGAACTCATTCAATCATTTGTCAATCTTCCTTAAAGAGAAACAACATTCAAAATAACTTCTCCAATATGAAAAATACTCTCTCGACTCTTGGAATTGATTTGAAAGTTTAAAAAGATGAAAACTAACATTGGCATACACAAATTTTAAGATAGAAGAGAATCGCTTAAGATGAATGAATGAAGTATCTTCTCCATGTAAATCTTAAGGCACTCTTCAAATGCAGGTTGTTTTACTACCCTATGGTTATGAAGGCATACTAAACGATGCGACACTTTCATTTGAACCATTGAAAAACAAAGTACTTTAAGGTAATATGCAAAGCTACGCCATGCCTCATTTGGTGTGCGTCCAGCACTCAATTACGAAATACCAATCAACATTTACTACAAACATATATCCAAATTTCATTTGATATTCAACAATTTTTGTTAAAGTTTATGTGAGTAGTTTTGGTAAAGGGAAAAGAGTAGGCCTATAAATATGTTCAGGACAAGATATGTTCGAAGCCAAGTAATGCTTCTAATAGACCAAAAGTATCCAATAAATTTTCTTTGACCGTGAAAAATTTTCTAACAAATTCAATAACAATGTTTTATCTATTCTGACCGAGCTATTGAAACATTTTTTATCAAACATGAGCATACCCTATATTTCTTGATAAAAGCTTCGATGTTTGGAAATTCATCTCCTTGAACTTGCTTGAAAGCAGCTTTATATTGTACGAGCAGTTTACTGCAGGCAGCAGTGTATTCTTTAGCAGTCACACAATCTCTTATGTAGGCTTTCTCAAGGTTTTGAAGTGTATTGATAACAGCATACAGATCTGCCATATTTTCATACCTGAAAAATAGATAGAAAAATTGGTTATAACGGCCTATATAGGTTTATAGAATGGAAGAATTGGTTATAACGGCTATAAAATAGCTGAATATCACATTATTGAAAATTATAAGAGTAAGTTTTTGTATGATTACTGTAGTTCACGATTTAAGACAAAATGTTTACATATCCACTACTTTGTTATAAAACAATTTCGTGCCAAAATTACTGAGGTGTAGATATCAATTTGTTGATATTTATTTAAAGAAACATATTTATGCCAAGGTCTGAAAGTGAATTCCGATCGTTCAATCAGATCCATGGAAAACTGTGAACGTCTCAACTAATGGAATCGATTGAAAAATGGCACAAGTTTGTAACTCCATTATTTGTTCAGATAGGCCTATATGGTAGATGAATAGACTGAAAAAAAGACAACAGAGGTTTTAGGTGAATTGCAATCTCCAACTATTTTAGGGAGTCAACTCTGAAGAATGATCAGTCAGCCAATAGCCAAAGATGCACATATTTGGGCCATACTACATTCAAAAATCAGGGTTTTCATAGTTTTGAATACTCAGTTCAAACACTGTAAAACGTCTCCTATGGTTGAAATTAGAACTGTAAGTTATGACAACACAATATTAACAATGAGAACTTGACCCTTTAGAAAATCTGCAATATTTCTGTTGAAACTCCAAGATCACTAAACTACAAGATTGAAGGCAAACCCAACTTCATTCCCCAAATCTTCAAATTCACCTAACAACACCCTGATCCTCATATCAGAAAATATTTCTCACTCACAAGAATTAAAATGAGTTCATTTTTAAGCTTCAAAAAAATCTTGTAATTTGCATTTTTTCTAATAAATAATTATAGAAAGACAAACAAACCACTGTAAGTTACGCATTGCACCAATTTTGATGCTGTAGGCTATTCCAAATACTTAGCAGCAGATTCCCGACTATAGAAGAGTAAATTTGAAAGATTAAGAAATAGACTACTATTAGGATCACTTTGTACTTTGGTTTTTAAATCGAATAGTGAATATGCTTGTCCTTCGAGATTTAGAAATTCATGGTAGGCTGCATGCTCTATGTCTGGGTAATTTAATAGATCTGTTGAACTAAGGTAATTTACTCACTTTTCACGTTCTCTGGCGTTTCTGAACAGCTTTACATCTTCAAACAGCTCTGGACGTTTTGAATCTAGATAAAAAATATTTTTTTATATTTTAGTAATAGGATAAACAACACTCAAAAATGTATTAAAAACTTAACAACTTGTAATATTGAAATTACCAAATTATAAAATAAGCTATTTAACTTCATATGCTAATTACTAAATTAGCTTGAGACTTGTAAGTGTTCTCGACAGAATAAGTAGCCTATTGTTAGTAACTTTAAGTTATTTTTTTATTATGGTATGCTTTAAATTAAACATTTTTGCTGACAATTCCATGCCTTTTGAACAATTTATCAGTTATAACATAAGTAAAGCAAACTGAGCTGAGCAGCATAAAAGCTACCGTAGCTGCAGTTACCAAAATGAAATAACAATGGATATAATAATATCCGCTGATGGGTTGGGTTTGACTATAATAAATCAATGCAGTTGATTTATTGAAAAAATCAAGTTTAAGAAATTCAAATTGTGAAACTGGCATTGGCTAGGCTATTTGAAAGAACTAATAAAAATCAATCACAAAGGAATAACTAAAAAGAAAAAGTGTTAAACTATGCAGTAGGCTAAGTTTCGAATATCTTTCCTCTTTGAAAATATTGAATCAATGAAATTTTCAGTTACCTGACATTTTGTTCGAACAAGTAATACGATGATTTATTCAATTTTCTCTCACTAATTAATCACTCAACAAACTAACATAAGTGAAATAATCGTATTAAGTTTAAGATCCAAAGGAAATCACATCCATGATAGAAAATAACCTCAAAATCTCTAAATTGACAAGACAAAAACAGTTGTCACTTGATCACGTGACCAATTGAATGACTCATATTGCTTTTATTTGAAAATTTCCTCATTCTCAATTTCTTCATGTTCAGGAATTATTGATTCAGTGATAAAAATTATTTTGGAAAGCTTATAAATGTTATTCATGTAATTTAATCAGATTTATGAAAACAATAATTTAAAGAAGCTGACTCCTCTTTAGTTGCAAGCTTGCGTAACATCTGTTTTTTGTTTACTTCACGAAATACAAAATTCGTCTGTCCGTTCCGTACTCGTCCACAATCCATCCCAAATGAGCCAAATATTAAATGAAATCTTCAGCTTTACAGTATCTGATTTTATTATAGCTTCATTGAAACTCTGCCGATCTGTTCTATTTCATTTTTACTTATAATTTCCATACTCTCTAGTCAGTCCAGAAAAAACTATACCTATTTGAATAGCTGATTGTCTTAATCAATATTTACTGGCAAATGTAACCACTCAGTGAAGTTCCTATAAATACTAAAGTTGGTGGATTTTTCAGTGATTCCAGTTCCCAGTTGTGAGAAGAAGTCCAGATATGCCTTCAATAGAAGTATGAACTGCATTCAAAGCAAACTCACCTTTTTAATTACCTCATTAGAACTAAGTTATTATATCCACTGAATTATTTTTCAAATGCTTATTAATCTGTTACTTCTGTAAAGCTTTTCAATTCCAAGAAACAGCTCCTTCAGCATTAAGCACCACCTTTCAAATAATGTTGAAAATGCACTTTCTCTTTAGTCATTTGTATTCTAGAATTATTGACACTCTGAACTTCCACCTATATCTTAGTACTGATCTGTGCTAAATTGAACGATACCCGCGCAGTTTGTATCTCGACTATTTTTTGAAGGTACCGGTATCGACTTTTTTTAAAGAAACTAGAGACAAAAATATCTTTGAAATTGACGGAAATACAGAGTGCGTAGGTATTATTCATTTAAGCCCTGATCAGCAAGCAATAGGCTACTCAAGTTCATTAAACTAAATTTTTTTAAAGTGCACCACTGTTCCGTAGGAGATTCCGGTCAATTTTTTTTTATTCAGTGAACGTAAAACATCATTCATCAAGTCCTGATGACTACCCAATTTACCTATTTTGTAAACATTATGAAACTTGCATACCAGTTTTTTTCAAGGGCTTAGTTTTGCCTGTGCGGTTCCAAACCCAGCAATGTTGACTACGTCCTAATCTTGCTAATTACAAAAATAATTATATGCCAATATTCATAATGAATGGCTTCATCATTACTAGCGAGATTAGGGCGTAACGTAGGCCCGCGCAGGGTTTGGCACTTGAATCGATATTATTTTGATCTATGACCTTGGCAATTACCTATCTAACAAGCAGAAGAGCTACAAGTGCGTATGATAGAATAAATATTCCAGACTTGCCTCTTCGGTATACAAATATATTTTGTGCAACATGGGCTTAGTATAGTAGTAAACAGTGCTCGATTTCTAAAAAAAGAGGTAAGGGAACTGGCTCACCACGGGCCCTCCCCCGGAAGAATTTTTAAAATTACTCTCAAGTTGGAGCGTTTTCATCTTACCTGAGCTTAATTTTGCAGATTTTTTTGGTAGTTTCTAAAATAATTATTTTATTTTCGTTTTTATGGAAAAAAGGGTACGGGAACGGTGTTCCGCCGCGTTCCCCCTGAAATCGAGCCCTGGTAGTAAAGGGCTTCAAAGGGTAGTCCAGCCTGATAGTAAAGGGTTTCAAAGGGTAGTCCAGCCTCCAGGAGCAATCTGAGATTGAACAAACATGTACTGCTGCGAATACACAAACCAAAATTTAGTAAATAAATTAATATATAATTCCAATTGAAAACTTTTTACAATTGAATAAAAATACTTTCAAATATAGAAAATATATTCTTGTTCAATGATAAGTTTTACTTTTTCTAGGGTGGTGTCGAAGCAGCGCGCGAAAATTACATCCTCTTCAACCAGTCTAAAAATGAACTCTTTAAGTTGAATGATGCTTTCAAAATTCTTCAGCGAAAACTAAAATCAAGTTGGAAAATTGTTATGTGAGTATCAGAGTCGTAAGTCAAGTGCCTCTTTTAATTCAATTTTATTGAATTATAAAATAACATTCTTCCAACACCATACTAGATTATGACTTGCTCAAGGTATATTATCTATGTTATATAATTATGATTCAGTCACTGCATTCTAAAAACTTCAATTCACAATAATTTTATTCTTATTAACCCTTGAAATATATGACATTAAAGTCTGATACACTCAGTGATTGAAAAAAATCATTTTTCATATTCGTATAAGAATCTTAATCATGAGCTTTCAATGTTCAATTATTGTAGAATAAATCAAGCTTGATAGAATTTTATTGCCATTGTATCCAGTGAACAAAAGAAAACGTAAAAAATTCCAAGATTGTCAGATATTTTACTAGAGATGATACCAATATGATTGTGTTCTCAAATATGACAAAAAACTAGAAATCAATGTTGTCATTCCAAGACGTTCAATAACTGGCTACGTTATAGCTAACTATAACGTTTAAGCTTAGCTATAACTAACAAGCAAAAAATTGAGTTGATACCTAAAAAATTGAGAAATTTATAATGCTATAAAGTTTGCAAAAATAAATATATAAAGCCTGACTTTGTAATAATAATGACTGAAATACCGGTATTTCCTTCTATATTACAACAACAACAAAAAAGAATTAGTGGTCAGCTGACCCCCTGACCCTTTCTACTATTTTCAGGCGCAATTGTGCCTTTTTCGCCTGCAATGTGAGTAATGACGCATCCACACTAAAGGACAATAAAAAGCATATTTTAAAATTTCTCAACACATCAACCACTAATTATTCGAAACTATAAAATTATAATTCCCGCATAGGATATAAACCTGTGCGCGGGAATGAGTCTTCAGGATAGTCATATTTACGTAGTTTGTACAAAGCTTACAAAGTTTAATTGAAATTTTCATTTTTCAAAGATTTTTTTTTTCAATTTCAGAAACAATGATGAAGTAACAAATGAGGTTCTGTACGGAGTTTCAATACTGATTTTGGCTGGTCCAAGAGAAAAGTTTACAGAAAATGAGTTCAATGTGATGAAAAAGTATCTAGAAACAGGAGGTAGTATATTTGTAATGTTGGCAGAAGGTGGGGAGAAGCAGTTCGAGACTAACATTAACTTTCTTTTAGAAGAATATGGAATTATGATTAACAGTGGTGAGTATGTTAATTTTTAATAAACAGATTTTTAAGACAGCTTCAGTCCAATAAAATGAGGGACACCTTGATTCGCCTAATGGAGGTCCATTATTTCACATTAGGGAAAACTGGATTCGGCGAGGCGGAACACCCGAAAGGGTCTCTCCGCCAAAAAAGCCATAAGCATAAATAAAAATTAGGCGAATCAAGATTTTGAGAATAAAAATTCTACTAAATTGATATTTTGATTCTCTATTAGAATTTTGAATTGGATATAATTCAAAGTTCAACATACAGTTTATTACAGAAAAAGTCTTTGCTACTTCAGTACAGTTTCTCCTCTCAATTTTAGACGCCTGGGTCATTACACGCTATTTGTCAGTACTGACGCCCGGCCGGTATGTAATATTATACCGTTAGTCATTAAAATGTTTAAATTCATTAAATTATATTCTTGGATTAACTTTTTGACTTGGATCTTATTAGAATGAATAATATTAAAATAAATTTAAAATCTGGCACCAAAAATAAATTATTAATTTGAATGCTGGTAAGTCCGAAACTCCTTATAAACCATCTTCGTTTCAACTGAATGACGTTTAAAGTGTGGATTTACTGTTTTCGAAGATGGTGCTTAGATAAAACTTTTCTGTATGCTAGTTTATACAGTGGGTCTCTTGACCCACATTATTAATAATTTATCAAGTATTATTTCTACAAAGTTTGATTCATGTCACATTTATATTTTTTCAGACTGTGTTGTACGGACTCATTACTACAAATACTTTCATCCTAAAGAGTGCCTGATAGTGGACGGAATCTTGAACAAGAGTGTTCTGGCTCTTGTCAATGGTGAAAGCAGCAGCAATGAAGAACAGTAAGCCAAATAATTTCAATTATTTTTCGTAAATACATTAAAAATATTCTGGGAATTGAAAAATAATTTAAATGCATGTTTTTTATTCAATTGATCCATTATTTCGAATGATTTGTTCAAACAAATATCAGCTAAGCAAGCACAGCATTTAATGTTGATTAAATAAATTTAAATTCAACTTAGAATATTATTGACAAGACTTGTTAGATTGATAGATTCGTTATTTCAATTCAATTAAATCATAATTTTGAAACTAATCTATCCATTTCAAAAATCGAATTGCCCAAGACTGATGAAAAATATGATATTTTGATGTTTCAACTACGGTTTCCCATGACATATTCTTCAATGATCTTGTTATAGCTCTTGTTTATGGCCCTGATAATAACAGTTGGCAATATATTTGAGGAACTGCTCAGATCAATGAAAATGGAATGGACGATATCAAATAGCGCTGTAATTGTATTTTTGAAATGCAATGAATTCAACAAAATCCTTCATCAGATATTGTACTGAACAATAAACTGTAATGGAATATCAGTCATGATTTTTTAGTTTGGCAATAGCCTACACAAAAAAGTATAAATCAGTTATTGTAATACTTTTAATGATACAGCTAATAAAATGTATGCAAGTTATTGTGATTTGATTGACCAAGGGGTCCTATTAATTATTTTAGAAAAATAATGAATCATATCAATTGAGGTTTCACTTTTCCATTTGACTGTACTGGATAACAGTCACTGTAATTGATTGAACATCAATTCACTTAGATTCTATTTAGATTCAGACTCCTGCAAATAGAGAATACATTTTACAAACATTAATGTCATAAATGTCATGTGAGTAACGCAACTGTTTGATAATTATTATTCTGTGAGTGAGAGCTTTTTAATGACGTGACTAGATTATATTGATGAAATTGTTCATTTCAGACCGATTACATTTCTTTATCCTTATGGAGCGACTCTGAACGTTGCCGCACCGGCGGTAGCTGTGTTATCTTCTGGAAATGCAGTTTTTCCATTGAATCGTCCTCTTCTGGCGTTCGTGACGCAAACTTCACCAAAGAGTAGTTCAGGTACATTTTTAAAGATATTAAAAATCGAGGTAATTGGTTTCAAGAGTTTATTGGCCTGGAGTTTATCAAGTTCAATTTGTTACAAAATGTCCATAATAAAAATATTTGAACGCAAACAAAACAATAATTTCTAATAAGTAATTTCCGTTTTTCAAAGATTCTATCAACAATCGTCTTATTATGTAACTAACCATCAAGTTCTAAAATCCAAGGAAATTATATGTTCAATCCCAGTCATGATACGTTTAGTTACAAAAATTTATAATAATAATAATTATTGAAGATTTTACTCCCATACAGATACAAAACATGTATAATGTAATATTTATAATATACAATGTATAATTGTAATATCTGACAATCTAATTTCTGAAAACATAGACATGAAATTAATACACTGCAAATGGTTGAAAACGTTGAGTGAATTAATGCCAAGTTGACAATGCAACTTACTTTTCCTCTTGCTTTAGGGATTTGCCTATTCTGACTGTTCATGAACAATACTTTTTAACCTTTTTGTATGGATTTTTTGTGATAGTTAATTGTGAACATTGCAAGAAATAGCTCAAAACCAGCAGTTTCCAACCCCATGCCTATCTAATGGTTCAGTTAGTTCCGTATTCACCATCTTCTTTTAAACAAGTCTCTTAAAACGTAGTTTCAACTTGGTTTAAGCTATGAATCCACGGGTTAAACTTGGTTTAAACTAAAAATCTACTGGTTGAAACGATGATGGTGCATACGGGCCATCGTGGCAATTCCTTGCAATAAGAAATGCAAGTAAATGCACTTACAAACAATTCAGTTATGCAGGTTTTGTCTTCTGCTAAAGTCAGTTCTTCTTCCAATGAATATGATATCATTGTCAATGACGGTGCAACAGTCTGGGAAAGTGGTTGACACCTTCTGGCGCATCAACGCATTTGTCACAGTAGCCTTGCTGTTGATGTAGTCCAGCCTGTGAAGGTGTTCTGCTTATTTCTGTGATCGTTCATGCCTCTGCCTATCAGTGCCAAAATCATAATTGCTTGTCTGTCTAGACAGAACAGACGAAATGAAGATCTGGCAGGTCGGATTTACCTCCAGTATATGTTTCACCAGTCTCCTAATACGGTTGATGATTATGACTGGTGTCTCACTGTGGTGTGGCATGTTGTTGGTACCCAGATGTAGAACAACATTCTTGAAGCACCTTGTGTCTTCCACTTCTTCCATGGCAGAAACTTTATGAAATTTCCGTCCAGAAATGGAGATCACCTTAACCTTGAATAGAAACAAAATTTATATTTGAAGTTCAGTTAAAAATTATATAAAATCACTATAATCATGTCACAGTAAATATAAAATATCATTGTACAATTCTGTAAGGAGAGTTAAGAATTCAATATTGTCAAATGATTCGCAAACTTTGAACAGAGTTGAAAATGTATGAAGATACAACAGACACTTGCAGAAGCCTATCACAGGACATGAAACAGATAGATGTTATTTTTTCATAAATAGTTCAAATTTCAGAATGAACTTACTTAATCATTCAATTTTATGAATGGGTAAGTTGTTGAGATTTGGGACAGTATTTATTGGCAGCCTGTTCTAGGTTTTTGGATGTGGACCCTACAGTCTAAGGATACTGCTGAAGAGGCCTTTTACAAAAGTAGTCGACAAAGTTCTATTTAATTAGGAATATCAATCACGGTTTGACATGATCATGGCAGGACAATCCAACACAAAACCCAGCACCAACAATATATTAACCACTGCCAGTTCAACTATGAGTGGAGAAACTTGAGGCAGCAATTGTTCGAACTTGGGGGAAAATCGTAAACAATGAGCTTGAAAAAAGATCACCTGCTGTTTGAGGTACAGAGTTTTAATGATCAAATGGGCTGACCAATCTCTCAAAATTCAAAAACAAATGAACTTAAATTATAAGTGGGATAATTCGGCAAGGCGGAACATCGGAGAGGGTCTCTCCGCCATAAAAACCATGATCAAATAATACTAAAGTTATATTCATTAATTTTTCCAGGAGAGGTGATGAATGGGAAATTGGCAGTATTAGGATCAGCACATGTCCTCACTGATAAGTATATTGAAAAGGAAGAGAATGACAAGATTCGATCAATAATTTTTGGGTTCCTCACTAACCCTGGAGCGGCTATCAATGGAACTGATACAGAAGAACTTGAGGTTAGAAACAATAAATTATTGTCCAAGATAATGTGCCATTATGTGTCAACCATGAGTGGTTGACAAACAACTTGCGTGTTAATTGTTGTAAATGAATTACAGAACACGGTTTACTCATCCAAAATAATCTGTCGAATCATCAAAATGTTTTGCATCTAAGTTTCAATTAATTTTTTCCAATTCTAACATTATTAAGAGTAATCAAGTCTTCGTGTTTCATATTGTAAATAGAAATACATTGGCAGTTACAATTAGTGCTGTTTTAAATTTGATACAATTATGCATAACCTATCATGATTGACATAAAAATATTATTTTATCATCATAAAGTTTTTGTACATTGTTTTGAATAGATGATTAATTTTCTTTCAGATTAATGTAAATTTATTGCAAAAGTGAAGGAAATGTTTATTAGATAGGTAGGTTATTTAGATAAATGATGAACTACAAATTATTTAATCAATAAATGAGAAGTTCAGTATAACCAGGATATAGGATGACTATTTTTCAATATTATTAGCACTATTACTACATAGTGAAGTGTTACGGGAATCAGAACCCATAACAATAGGTAATTCACAGTTAGAAAAAGAAAGTCCTAGCTTTAAAGTTGTTTTGCAATCAACTTGTAATAATTTCGTGTTTCTTTTTCTAGATTGTTGATTACACAATGGTGCCAGACGTTGGTCTCTTATCAGAGCGGCCTAGAGGATATCTTCAGGAGTCTTTTGAAGATATCCCTCTTGATTACACTCAACTTTTTGATCAAAAGCTGTATTCTGTGAATATGGACAAAGTTCCAGTCTTACTGGATGCATTCAAAACGCTCAATGTGAAACACGAACCTCTGAGACTAATTCCACCTCAGTTTGAGTCACCATTACCGCCTCTTCAAGCAGCTGTGAGTAAAGTATAAGTAGTAAAACTGTAATATTAATTTATATAAATTTCTGAAAAAGGTGAAAGAGTGAATATTTATGGTAGGCCAGTCTAATCAAATATATATTTGTCTATTATTCAGGATTGTTTTTCATTTTCAAAAGAAATTCATTAATATTACGAGGTTTGATGTTGAAACCTGTCTCTAAATGGTAAAAAATGAATTTTTCTTTCAATCCTGACAAATCGTCTGGTGATCTACCTCGCCCACCCGTTCTCATGAGTTTATATAGCAGGGGTTTCGAAAATACTTCATATCTCAGGTTCCAATGTAAATTTTGGAACGGGATTGATTTCGATGGCTTCCTTATATCAATCGCTACAAGTAATGCTATATTCTTTTTCATCGTAACTGTCATAATTTGAAATTTATTTGGACACAAATTAAAATAGTATGATATTTGACGATCGCATACGGTAAAATTACATTTTCTGCAATAGACTTTTATGATAGGCGTTTAACGAGAGAATGTATTGGATAAATCTTCTAGTACTTTTTCAAATCTTTAAAATTATATACAATAATGAACTTGAAGATCAAAAAACGATAGATTGATGCGCTGAAAAGCGGAAATAATTTTTAGTAATGGACCACTATGACTGATAATAATATACGGTAATGTAAACTTGATTACCTTTTGTTGATTGTATTCCAGTTGCATTCAGCTTCAGGAAAATGGTGTAATTCCTCCAGGCCACGATTCTTTTGATAAGGTTTTTGTACACTTGAACATTTCTATTTAGAAAAAGGAACAAGTGAATAATAGACGAAATCTCATTTCTTCAACATTCATGAGACAGAAAAAAATACACAGAACATTCATTTAAAAATTTTCTTGTTGAAAAAAATTTGTCCAACTGTATCATTATTGAATGCAATATTTCTTATTGATCTTTAAAACGAATTTAAGCTTTTTTCAGTTTTTGCTCTTGAATGTTCTGGTTTTGGTCTCGGATACAGTGGAACCTTGATAAATAGAAATTCTTGATAAATCGAATTTTTCCAATTCCCCTAGAACTTGTGTATACTACCACATGTTATTTCACCATTATAAATAGAAGATTTCATAGATATTACCTTGAATAATCGAAGTTTTTGGGTCTATTGAGCTTTTATATTAACTCTACAATTAGAAGGTTCGGCAGAAAACCCTTTATTATTCGAAGTTTTGCAGTTTTCGGACCTTTATAAATCTAAATTTTAATGAGAGAACTTTAGTAAATCGAAGTTGCATGCTACAGTATTTATGAATCTGAAAAGGTAAGTGTTTTGAACCTCTTTAAATCGAAGTATTTTAAGATGGACTTTAATAATTCGAACCTCGATATTTCGAAATACTTGATAAATCGAATTTTTGCCGTTCCCCTTGAGATTCGTTTTATCAAGGTTCCACAGCATATTTTTTAATTCTGTAATTTTAATTATTATGATGATTATAGCTGTTGTCCAAAATTAATATATAATTTTATGTTGATCTTTTCGGGGAATGTAGTTTAATTCTTGCTTAAGAATCATTGTGTGTTTATAATTTAGACACAATTAACTTGTAGAAATGTGTAACTTGTACTTAAGCTAGATGTAATACTAGGATAAGAAACTTTGGCAAGGCCAACCGTGTGCCTCTCGAAGGGCGAAGAATATACTGGCGGTTACTGAGAAAACTCTGTGTGACTCTGCCTTCCATCCCACCTGCATTTCGGTTACAATTCTAATTGTGAAATAGATTTTCCCTATTGTCTCAATCAACCAGTTCCTATGAGTGTCTTCTCCATCTATAACGAAATGAGATGAATCCATGAAGAAGTTCATGTTCAAGCAACGCATCAGAAGTTAGTTATAATATTGCATGTTTCTTTGGAGTTTTGGCTTCATAGAAAATATTTTGAAAATTATTATCACAAATCTTAAAAATTTTATTCACGTGACATGAGAGCTGCACTAAACCACCGCGATTCTTAATAGAAATCAAATTCACAGATAGATTCAATGGGCAATTATCTTCTGCTGTGACAGGAGATAGATTGATCGCATTTAATTATTCTACCTAGACTTCGTACTACATACCCCGCTATGTATTCCACAGCATCCAATTGCAGACTTGAAAAATTTTATTATTTATTTTATTTATTTTTTTTTTCGAGAATGATGCCCACATGAGCTCTAGGCTTGTGCGTGGGTAATGAGTGGGGTGATGATGAGATATGACGACTACTTTTTAGGCAGTCGGGACCGACGGCTTAACGTCTCCTCCGAAAGACGGGATCAGATGGTTCTGTAGAGATCTCCTCTTTTTCAGTATCTAAATCTTCTTCTGTTTCCAATAAATTCGATTTCAGAATTATTGTGGAATTCCAAAACCTAGAAAGTCAATTCTGTCCAATGGAATTGTGTTTCCGCGGCTTACATCACTCTCATGGATATGCTTGTATATAATTATTTTTCTGAGAATCTTTCATAGGCACTAGGATTGTAGTTGGTTCCACCTCTTCCAATGTATCCGAATTATCTGTCTAAATGGTCTTGACTGATTTTGTATATCGGGATATACACCAATAATCGGTTTTGCTTGATAAGTTTGTGATACTTATTGCGCATACTATTTATGCAAATAAGAAATCCCATGAAACCTGTTTTCTGAGGGCCATTTATAACCAATTTACCACTTCAAGCTTCTTGGATACTTCTCCAGAGCCTTCTGGAGTACTTCTCGAAGTTATCTTCCACAACGCATTACACATACCAGATGAATAACACTTCGTTGGCCGTTGGAGCACCGTCATCAGTATTTCCACACCTCAAATCCATGTATCCGTACAGTTTTTTCCATCCTAATCAATATGTTGTCGAATTGCAAAAATCAAACTACACACCAACCATTTTAATTATTGCACTTCAGTATACTGTTTACACAGGACAATCAATTCCAAGTCGTGGTGGTGCGTTGCTGATTATTATTTACGCTCTTTAAAGCATCAATCTGTTGTTCTGGGATCATAAAATATGTAATATCATACATCATTTTAAACGGAAAAGTACTAGAAATTTTATCCAAAATATTTTCTTGTTAAACGCTATCATAAAAGTCTATTGAAGAAGATGTATGCGATCGTCAAATACCATACTATTTTAATTTGAGTGTTTATCATTCTCGATGAAAAAGGATATAACATTACTTGGAAAAAAGGAAGCCATCGAAATCAATTCGGTTTCAAAATTTTCATTGGAACCTGAGATATGAATGATTTACTAAACCCTTGGTGTCAAAAATACAGCCAAATCTCGTCACCAGCCGTCTTCCAGAAGGCATCTTCATATAGCTTCCTTGCTGTTTAAATTCACCAATTTTCCTTTCCAATGTCAGTTCTGTTACAATGGTTTAATACCGTTTCAGCTGATTCCACTACCAGAATAGTCCTGCTACCAGGTCTAAACCGTGGGCCGCACTGCAAGTGGGTAGTTGGTGGATGGTTACATGGTCTATCAAGAAGGCCAGGCCGTGATTTTCAACATGTTCTATTCTTATGAATTTTGTATGAGCTATAGATAAACCATCTACCATCCAGGTAACAACCCAGCAGTGCAGCCTCAGCTTCTAAGTTGTATGGTTTATGCACTGATCTAAGCAATCCAATTCTGAAAGCCATGTCAAATGCAAATAATGCAAACCTATAATATATTTTAAAGAATAATATCTACTTTATACTTTGCAGGTATTTCCCCCAGCTTTCAAGGACCTGCCTCATCCAGCTCTGGAGCTGTTTGATTTGGAGGATGCATTCAGTTCAGAACGAGCCAGATTATCACAGCTTGCGAATAAATGTCTATCAAGCAACCAAAAAGGCGCTCGTAAGGCTGGATTGTCATCTGACGACGAAGTAAACGATATCACGTACTTTATAAAAGAAGCAGGCCGCATATTAGGAGTGGGATCTGCCCAGGATGACGCAGCCAAGGTTTTGCATTCAGTGGCATTGAACATCGCTGAATTTAAAAAAGAAATGAGTGTGGCTCAACATTAACTTGTGAATTGGTACATGATTGTGATTTAATATTATATTATCGAGATGTTTAACTAGATTTTCTGTTCAAACGTTTAGAAAGAAAGCACTTATATGATGAAACAATGTTTTTTAGGTCCAGTGAACTGAGGTTCACATTTTTATTGAAGGAAATATAATTGATAGAATTTTTTTGAAAGCTACTGTAAAGTAATTAAATAAGCACATTTAAGTGCGTTCTTTTTTCTCAAATAAGGCACACCTCATGCAAAAGATATTTTTAATGGTTCAACATATTTTCTAAAAAAAAGATAACTTGCTACAATAGCTACGAGGTCATAATTTTGCAAATAAATAAAATGAAAATAATTGTAGTTTTATTGATAAAAAGCCTGTGTTTTTGAAAGTTATCTTGCAGAAATAGAGAAATCTGAAAAGTTCGTCCAGAGTTAGGATTTCAATTTAGTGTTTTAGTAATTTGAAGTATTTTTTCTGTACAAAAGAATGATTTAATACAAGTATGAAGCAAGTAATTTTGAAGACTTGAGTTAAAACTATTCATTTGAACATTGAGCGTTGAGTAAAAGAAATCCTTTTTAAATAAGAAGAAAAAAGTAAATTAATAAAATGAGTAATGTAATCACGAAGAAATACTGAATATTAAATCGATTTAAAACTTGAAAAACGATTTTTAACATAATTTTAAACTTAATGAGTAACTAAAATAGTACCGGTAGTTATCACATCATACAATAATATTATATAGAAACTTCATATGAGTTGTATATCACCATTCTTCAGTAGATGGAATACGCATTGATAAGGTAAAATGTGTTGAGTGTCCTCTTCTAAGACAACTTCCTCCTCACGACCTTCCCCGTAGTCAGGGATGAGAACTGTCGATTCTTTCTTAACCTGCAAGAGATGAATTGGATATTAAGTTGGTTGCCTTATCAAGACTCGAACAACCGTTGAAAATAAGTTAATGTCCAGAAATTGAATGGATAACAATAGGATTCTAGAAAAAAGTGGGTAACCCTTTATTGATGACATGAAATATTTTTATTGGGTTATTAATTTTTGGGTGCTACTGGATATTACCGCTGAGTTTGTGACAAACAGTTTAAGATAAAAAAACACGGTAAATAATAATAATAAACTTATGGAAAATGGAAACAATATTGGTGGATGATAAGAATCATATACTCATAAATATGCTTTTTTCCACAAACTCATTCCATCTTCTTATTTCTAGGAAAGCACTCTTGTATTGAATATTTAGTATAAATCAAGGTAAATCAAATAATAAATATATTCTGATTACTTCCTTACTACTGCTATGTCAATGCATGCAGAATCTTTCAACTCAAACAGTTGCCATTGACGCATGCGCAGAAAAGTTGTAGTTTGCGATTTTCTGTCCGTGTAGTAAAGGCATAAGATGACATCATTTTACGGCGGTTAAACTCAATTGGATTTTCATGCAACTGGCAAATCAACACCTAATAGATAGGAATTTGATTATGTACTATTCATTAATAATTGTCATTGGAGACGATTGATCACCTTAATGAAGACGGGAGTATCCAGATCTGGCTCTAGCATAGCATCCTGCAACTTGAATTCACCAGCGTAAGCAGGGATCTTACTGGTAACGGAAGACAATAGCTTGTTGCAATGTTTGACGTATTCATTGGCGAATTTTCGTTCACCATCCGACAACAAACATCCACCAATGGCATCGTCTTCTTCGAGGACCTTGACAGCGTTCATTTCAATTTTATCGACTCGAGTTCGAAGGTAGTTATTGAGCAAGAACTGCATCCGCTGCAGCTCGAACCGATGAATGCCGCGTCTGATATCACTTTTTTCGAGTTGTTGTAGATTTTCTTCCATCTGAGAAACCTGTTCCATCATGCAGTCGGCATACTCGCCCAGGTGATTCATGAGTTCGGGGCTGAGGCGCTCGTTCATCCATCCCTCCGTCAGCAGGCCGACCAATTCGTCCGGCGAAAGAACATCGTCGTCAGCACCAGCTCCGTCCTCTTCCCAAAGCATCTTTACAACCTGCGGCAATAGAGTTCATCACATCAGCGTATGTTTCTTAATAAACCCACAATTTCAACACACATAACGAGCAAAACCGAAACTTTTTTTTGAGGTGATGCCCACATGAACTTTGGGCTTGTGCGTGAGTAATGAGAGGGGTGATGATGAGAGATGACAACTGTTTTTAGGCAGTCGGGACCGACGGCTTTTCATCACCTCCAAAAGACGGGAGTGGCCGTTTCTGTCAAAATCCGTTCCGGCAACTGTATTCTATCTTAGAACCTTTGGATTATCAGACAGGCGCTTATCGCCCTCGGCTACGGACCACTCCACATTTCACTACAGAGCGAATCATTGATAATAACTTACTAGATTTTTATTACAAAATAGTTAAATAAAAAATGTGATTTTAAAAAAGGGCACTAGCAACTAGAAAAGCCAGGACAATTCCCAAGAGGTTTATTACTGTAAATGGACTAACTGTTAAAAACTGTATTTTTATAAGGATTACAAGCAAATCCATGGTATACGGTAACTAGACTAGGAATTTTTTTCTAGTCTGGGGTATGGATCTGGTCAATTTCACATTATCAGTTGGTTTAAAAATTTATTGAACAATGACTCTAAAATGCCTACTTACTAGACGGGCAAGGTTCAGCTTGCTAAGGAATACATGTGTATTATCCACAGTTTAATAGACGTAAGTCTTCACTATTGAGATACTGGTACTGCTGAGTCAGCTTTTATAAAATACAAATTAACTTCTATAAACTTTTTAATAATAAAATGTCAAAAAACTGTGCAATTAGGCGAGGTGGAACCTACCCGTAAAGGGTCTCCCCACCGATAAAAAGCCATACGATAAAAAAATAAAATGTCATCAACCTTGGTCCCTCAAAGACTAATAATATTGCAGTACCTATTCTGAGGCATCATCGAAATAGAAAAGACACTACAAATTTCTCCTCACGGATCTTGAATTGCACTACTCGGCTAAGAAAACATTTTATTCAAAGAAAACAACGTCAAGCTAGCTCAAACGGACAAGTATTATTCTTCCTGCTGGCATTTGCTAAAAATGTTAACACCCGTCCCTTATAAAGCTTCAAAAAAATCCCTTTAATTTGTGCCAAACAAACGCACTTTCAAGACCAGTGAGAACCTGGTCTCACGATTCTAAAAAAAAAAATATTTTTCATAGAAATTTCATTATGATTCCATCTCAATTAAAGCTTAGGTACATTAATTAAAAAAAAATCACTTTTCTACATACCTGGAATTAGACGTTTTTGTAGGTTAGGAAACTGTAATTTTCTTGTAAATGACAATGACGAATTCGCAGCTTTGATGAAAAATATAACTGTCCTGAAATATTAGATTTCCTTTGATTAAAAAATGAATTATAAAGTTATCAAGAACAATAATAAATTAAAAACAATTTCAAGTTTTAAATGTTTCACAAGTGTGCACCTAATTGCTCATAGCTTTTCAAAGTTTTACTTTTGGTTTGGTGATTTTGGCGGGAAAAGTAATAAGTAAAACCAAAACATCGATCTTTTGTGAATTTATTGTTATCGAACTGTTCGATACTCGCATAAGGCAGCGGACAAACGGATGCTTTTGAGGCACTCGCACTTTCATGGTTTCATGCTCGACGTTTTCATCAATCGATAGTATCGGTGCAACAGCTGACCACCGCAGCCCACAGCTGATTAACCTCAAAGCTCAAACTCAAAAACTGAAAATTCTCACAAAACTGAAAATCCTCACTCAATAGAAACTATAGAAAGCAGAAAGCAGCATAATATTGTGGCATTAGCATCAGCGTATAACAGGTTACTGTAAATAATTGGATTTGAAACAACATTCTAGCTTGATTGTCTTTTAAAGGTAAGATTCATTTTATAGAAATTGCAATATTGTCTTCTAACCTATTTATAAATAACATTTTGGAGTAAAAATTTTTATCACAATCAGGTAGTGTTGCGATGATATCTTCATGTATCTTACATTAAATTCCTTGTATAAATATTAGAAGTCCAAAATTTATAGATTTTGCATTCTTAAACTTGCAATGAAATGAATACAAAAATCTGAACACACCGTTCTACGTGGCACCACAGAGAACAGACTAGAGAGTATCGCTTCTCTATGGTGGCACTTCATTAACCTTAGATTATAACATAGATTACTTAACAAAGATTGTGTCACGGCAGGTCAACGCATGATTGGCTTATGATTGAATAATTTCCAATCCCGAATGACCCGACCAACATAACGTAATCAGAGAGCTCTGGCGTACTCTTGGTCACATAAACTAGAGGGTTGCCCTTTGAGGCCTTGAAGATTCTCCTACAAAAAAATGCTACGCATTATGATGTCATCCAGTGGCGGCGATAAGAAACCGCGGGCCTCCCCCGCAAGTTTGTCCATTGGGTCCCCCCGCAAGTTTGTTCATCGGGCCCCCCTCCACTATAATATCTTTAAAACTATTATTTCACAGGGGTACCCCCCTGGGGTAATAAGGGGTAAATCCCTTACCCTTGAAAGTTGTCTATAAATAGTATTGTCAAGAATTGAAAAAGATTTCTTTCATTTTATTGAATGAAAATACTGAATATGCATACCTACAAATGGAGTGAATCTGGTAGTAATTATTATTGTGGAAGATGTAATTATGATTGTGGGCCCGGGGGTCCTCACCCTGGAAAAATTTGAAAAATTATTGTCAAAAAGAGTATTTTATGATATTTTGAAGCAGGAAATCTAGATGAATATGTCATACAAAATTCAATATTTTTTAGGAAAATATTATAAACCTAATAAACTAATCAATTAGTTGTATTTTTTCCAGTAAAATTATATTTCTAGCTTCAACTAAATCAGAACAAAAGATCATAAACAAGAATAATTAATGAACACTTAGGATATAAGCTAATTTGAGACAATATTATTCATGGATGATTATTACCAGTTGGAGGATTGTAGAATTTTAAAGCCGTCGAACTGAGCGCCCAGTGAAATTTCCCGTAAAAAACCAATATATATCCGATATATACCAATATATAAAAACCCGTAAAAATCTTTTACAAAATAATATATTATGTGCCCTGTTTCTCAGTTGCTCAATAAACTAATAAGTCAATAAATTTTTTTTAATTTGAAAACACATGGTGCTATTGGATCCATAAACTGTTTTTTTGAACGACTGAGAAACCGTGTGTACTAGTGAAAACTCATTTTTATTTTATACACTCTTTTCACATAAAACCACATAACAGACCAAAGCTTTAGTTAAGTATGAAATATCACCTAAAATTACGATGAATTGAAAAAATGAATGAATGAGATCATCATTCTCTATATAAAATATTGGTTGACATTGATATCACTAAATTTCAGAGACAATTTTCTAAAAAAAACATCAATTTTATAGGGGCATAATTTATTTATGAAAATAGATTAGTTTAATATATTTTACATCTATTTTGAGCTTTTGTGAAATCTATCCAGTAGGTAAGCTGGTGATGGATGAAAAATTAAAAAATGGATGATTGATGAAAGATTAAATTGAACACTCTTGTGTTCTTCGTTGTAGGCGATTCAAAAATTGTATTTTTTAATTTTCAACAATTTATTAATTGATTTTAATGATATTTGGTAATAATATGTTCTTCTTGTTAAGGTATTGTTCAGTTGAACTGCTGGTTGTTCGTTCAACTCGTTAGTCTAATTCTAATTTTGACTCCTTATTTTATTATTTTTTTTTATTTTGCACACTGATCACATATACTTGTAAAAGTGATCAGTTTAATTTCCAAGTAATTATACACTTGTTTTTTAATGTTTTCTGTAGAGGGAAATAAAATTCATTTACTTCATTTACTAATGTATCAATGGGGTATTTGATTGTTATTTCTTAATCATTTCTTTAATCATCTTAATCGCACCTTCCAGTTTATCTGGATAGTCAAGTGGAAGCAATTAATTCTGGCTGGTTCAATGATAAAATCTCAAATATTTTCTGTTTCAATGAATATGCTATTTATTATAATTTAATACATAAAGTATATCAATAAATATATATGTTGGATTATAATATTGTTATTAACGCTAATATAATATTGAATCATATCAACCGGTAATTCTGTTGATCGTTGTTAAAAAGAATGTTATAGCCTATTATGAAACTTGAAATGAGAGAACTGTTGTATATTCGAGATCATTTTGGTAATAATGACGTGTTTCTTTCTACAGGGTTGCTGGTAACATGGATCCAGATGAAATATATTCAGAGGGTGAAAATATAGACGTGAAATCCGAATATATTGAAATGGTGAGTGAGTGATAGTGGAATAAAATTGTTAAGTGGTGATACATGGAATAAAAATTGCCAACTTGAAAGAGTCAGCTCTGTTTCATGATCCATTCAATGTTCTCTCAAAGCCTCTGTCCAGCTTTCAAAAAGAAAAGAGTTGCTAGTGGAATAAGTATTATTCTATTGTTACTAATATAATAAGTATTACATAAAAACTTGGAATTAATCTAACTTTTTTTACTAGTCAAGATAAATTATTTTATTTGTAAAATAATACGTGTACTATTGAAATGATTTTTCATTACATTATGCTTCGATGTTATTTTGTCCCAACTGATCCTGGGAACTCAAGTTCAACTGGGTTATATTTTATTCTGTATTATCCACCTGTATGCCATATGGACAGAATTTCGGCGAAGGTACAGAGCGTGTCATCCAAATTGGCGTCTAGGGGAGGCTGTGCGAGAGAGATGGATAATCTCTCCCACCACGCTTCCCCTACAGCCGCTAAGGCTAGTACAGTCAGTGAAGCAAATAACATCAAGTACTGCTAGGTAACCGAAGCGAATATGAATTTTTTTATGAAGCTGAGTTTGCCAGCTGAATGAACTTTTGAAATTTACTGTACCGCGAGTTAGCAGGCACTGTAGTAGGAGAAAGCGATCAAGTGAGACGCATGCTCCAGTGAAACGCCAATTTGGATGGCACGCTCTGTACTATTGAACTTCGGAGTAGAAATTCTCATGACCCAATTTTTTGTTCTGATTGCATATTTTTTCTTAATAATTTCCCACTTTTCAATAATACACTAAACGTACAATATTGTTCGCTACTTGATTATGGTGTTTTAGAAGACTGTAAAGAATTATAAGTTTGTCATTATTACTATTTAAATATTTAATAAACTACTAAGGAAAATTATTTCCAGGATGACTCTATTATCGAAGCGTGTGAGTTCCTTGATGTTTCAAAGATGGTGAAGTTGGAATTGGACGAAACCCAAGTAAGAAATCCAATATTAAATTATTGTATGACATATAATTAAAATACAATATTAAAATTATTTTGTTGTGACGTGCTTATACCCTGTAATAAATTTGTTCTGGCAATAAAGAATCTTGAGTGTTACACTTTTGATTGGTTAGCTCAGCAGTCTGTCATAATTTTGCCAATTTCCATAAGATTTATATTATGAAAACTCGTGAGTCATATTATGTTATGTTAAATAATGCACTTCTAACCTACATTTGCCTATGCCTGTGTTAATTCCAAATTTTTTCATATTTCAAAGCAATACTAAGGGTAGGGAGACTATTGTTGATGTTAAAAAAGTTCTGTGTTGACTAGGTCAATTAACAGATCGATTTCTCTTTTCATTTGACATGAAAGAGAATAATTTTTTACCTGAATCAATAACTTGTTATTTCATCCTTAATCAAATTGATGTGCGTTCTTTTATTAAAAAATTATTTTGTCTTGATAGAAATCACGCATAGTAAAAAATCTAGAATCATCCGCCTTTTATTACGGGGTTCCCTGACCCTTGTGTATATTAATGTTTCTCTATTTATCTATATAAAAAGTTCCTGAAATAATCCCTCCCTCTTGATAAACCTATTTTTCAAGTTTGCCGCACAGTCATTGACTAGCGTATTAACTGCTGCACTTTCTCATTACCTTCAAATTTATTTAATAACAATGATTATTGTTGACAAAATCTAATTGAAAAGGCTGTTTCGTATATTTCATTATAGATTGCCTTTATATTCATTCCAGGACAAGGAGAAAAGGAGAAATAGAAGTGCTGAGAAGGAGATTGCACGTTCTGGACGACCAACGATGAATAAACACAAGAAGAGGCGCAGAACTAAAGGTTGCTACGCTTGCTTCCACTGCGATAAAACGTTCGGGGAGAAGTGCAATTTGGAACATCATGTTCGCATTCACACAGGCGAGAAGCCTTACAAATGTGATAGATGCGAAAGGTGTTTTACACAGCTAGGCCACCTGCAGGGGCATATACGGTCTCATACGGGAGAGCGACCTCATAAATGCTGCTTGTGTGGAAAGGGGTTTTCAACCCCCAGAATCTTGCGCTCACACATGAATGATCATTCGGAAAACTCTTTACACAACCCATCCAACGAATTTTTCAAGTGTCAATTTTGTAGCTTCGTTGCCAAATCTAAAAGAGGCTTGTCATTTCATAGTATTGTCCATCGAACAAACAACTCCTCCACAATTGATGCCAATTTGAGAACATCTCCAAAAGAATCTGCATCCAACTTCAAAAGAAGCGATCGTCTCTTCAAGTGTTCTTACTGCGGTGAAGTTTTTACTGACAAGTTTGTGCGCAACCAACATGAAGATACTCATGAAGGTGCATCGAAATGTATGGTGTGCAATAAACCGTTTAAATCAAATGATGCTCTGATAAAACACACAAGGAATTCACACAAGGAGCTCACGTTTGTAGATGGTGATCGCTGTATCATTTGTAATGAACTGTTCAATCGTAAAAACGAACTTATTGCCCATGTATCGTCTCATGATGAATTGAATCCTTTCGAGTGTACTGTCTGTGGAAAACGTTTCAAAAATTCTGGGGTTCTTAACAGGCACGTGATTATTCACTCAGATAATAAGCCATTCACTTGTGAAATATGCAAAAAATCGTTCAATACAAATACAAATATGATTCGGCATAAAGCGACTCACAACAGTGCCGAAACACATGCAATAGCTACAGAACAGGGCTTATACTGCTGCTCGTCTTGTCCATCGCAATTTTCAACCTTGTCTTCTCTCATTCAGCACAAGCGGAGCCATGGAAATGATACGCCCTCCACATATGGTTGTTCTATGTGCAAAAATGTATTCACCAAAGCAAGTAGTCTACGAGATCACTTGAAGCAACAACATAACGAAGTCCAGTATCATAAATGTTTTGAATGTGACAAGCTCTACACACGGATGAGCCACCTTAAATATCATATGCGCATTCACAGTGGCGAAAAACCGTTCACTTGCCCGATTTGTTCTCAAAGTTTTCGGTTCCGTGGTGGATTCTCTCAACATTTAAAAAAACATAGAGCTATAGCTGATGGAGAAGTGATTATTCCTGATAAAAATGTAGGTGATGATAAAGAATTTTTTGATTACTCCAAATCTCATAACCAACTGCAAAATTCGCAAGAAATTATTAGGGTCGAAAACTCCAAAACTGTGATAGTAGATAATTCTGAAAATTCATTGTCTTCTCATTTGCTCCTACATAGAAAATGTTAAACTAAATTTGGAGTTGGACAGTATAAATTAAATACGTTTTTATCTTGTTCTGTAACTTGCTCTGTGACATTTTAGTTCACAACAGTTTTCTTGGTACAGTACAAGGAAATACAGTTTGATGATTTTCTATACTAAAACTTAGCATGTTATATTACCCATGTTCACCACTTCATCTATACGGAATGAATTTTTCATTGTGGATGTTATTTACCATACAATCTACAAATTTCACGCAACTTGGAAAAGATCACCAAGATGCATTTCCTGAGGTATTTTCATGCTTTTCAACCTGAATACATTGAGACGATGTAATTTTCAATCTCTTGCCTGCTTGTACCTGAAATCCAGCTGTCTACTAAATTTTTATAATGGCCAATTCTGTTGTTTTGGGGATTCTTAATATGTTCTGGTAATTTTGAGAAGAATATATTGACTATATAATGTGAAGAAGTAGTAGTAAAAGATTAAAATTTATGATATAAATGAATATTAGATGGTTCGAACCTCCAGGATTTGATTGATTAAAATTTTTGTTATCAACCCCTTAGCAAACATCAATATACCATTATAGTTGTGTCTAGATCTGTCACTGCTGGAGCCAGCCCAGAACTTAATCTATTTGCTCATGGCACAACTCAGTTACTGGAAACAATAATTATTATCATTTCAAATAAATATTCCAGCAAAATAATATATGACGTGGAGCTGTTAGGAATTTTTTACAATCTTGGATCACCATTCATGACGAAACTTCTTGCAGAGGGTCAATAAATATAAGTATTTTGTACCATACTGCAAAAATTTAGTCCAGATACTTCTGGCTTACACTATATAATATGTGAGCAATATATTCAACTTTCTTGATAGGTTATTCATTATTCATCAAACTTTACTGAAATTATAAGGCAAAATTAAGAGGTTGTAGTCTTGGAAAATCGCAATAAAATGAGATACAAATTTCCACTACCGGTACCGGTATCACACTTTTATCGCTTATTAAAAAAATTCTATTTTACAGTGACCTATCTCCCATACATTGTTTCTATTTCTAATTAAATTCCGTCAATATTTCTCCAATTCTATTCCAAAAAAAATTTTTTACCGCAGTTGAAGTTTCTTGATAAAATTATTTTTTGTTCTCTTTTAGGAGTGGTAGGCTAGTAGATGTCCATAATGGCTGGGTTTCACGATTCTAGACGTTCTACTTACTGGAGGCAGGTTACAAAAATCCTATCTACTTACCTATAAACCAGTAACCAGAACGTATAGGCCTACTAAAATCGTGAAGGGTATAATGACCGAAATCCGAAAGTTGTGATTTGATAATAATATTCAGCAGCAATATGGATAATCGGTCAATTATCCTAATAAAAATATAGCCTAGAATATATTTTTTTACATGGACATAGCCTGTAAATTTAAGATTTTTGGTACCTGCTCTTACCACAATGTTATCAGTTCAAGCGCTTGAACGCCAATAACCAGAATCATTAACAGGGTCCGCCTTAGACAGGTTTTACTGTATTAGGGTTCGGGATATAAACGTCTTTATAAATTTTATAAAGACGTTTATGTCATTATGTCCCGAACCCTAATACAGTAAAACCTGTCTAAGGCGGACCCTGTGTAAGACGGAAACCTGTTGAAACGGAATGTTATTTCTGGTCCCAAGGAACTTTGTATAATGGTAAAGGTTAAGGTAATGGTAAAGGTTGGCCGGTAAAGGTTACAGGCACTTACAAAGTACCTTTGTAAGCCGGAAACCTGCTAAAACGGAAAATATTTTTCAGTCCGGTCGAGTTCCGTCTTAGACAGGTTTTACTGTATTGACATTATTCAACTTTTCATCTTCGCCCATTTAATTCGCTTATTAAACGCCCATCTATGATGATCAAATCAATTTTCTACCATAGGAAAATTAATCAATTTTCAACTATAGGAAATTGAAATTGAATTTTATTTCTTCATAAAATACATTACAGAAATAAAACATTACAGCAATGAAGAATTTCCTCTTATGGGCAGAAGCTTGTAGAAGAGGAAAGAGTTCCTTACAGAAGACAAACAAAAAATACAAAGACTAAAACTAAAATTCGTTGATATATCATTTCATCAAAATAACATTTTTAAAAGCGGATTCATAGAAATTAGAAACCATAATAAAAATAATAAAAAACGATATGTACATTAGCGTATAGTGTGTTACAAAAATTAGAAAGATAATACAACAAGCAACAACAGAACCTAATTGTTTTGACATCTTCCCAGAAGTCAGATAGCATTTATAATTATAATAATAGCCTTGTCAAATAACGAGCCAAACCACACACTCACACACACACACACACGCAACCTCACGCACCCACTCACACCCACACACTTCCACACGCAACTTGGAAAAGATCACCAAGATGCATTTCCTGAGGTATTTTCATGCTTTTCAACCTGAATACATTGAGACGATGTAATTTTCAATCTCTTGCCTGCTTGTACCTGAAATCCAGCTGTCTACTAAATTTTTATAATGGCCAATTCTGTTGTTTTGGGGATTCTTAATATGTTCTGGTAATTTTGAGAAGAATATATTGACTATATAATGTGAAGAAGTAGTAGTAAAAGATTTAAGTAGCCTGGGGGTGGTGATTCCGGTATTTATGGCAGACCTAGTTTGATAATTATGGTGAATATTCGAGAATAATACTGCTTTATGTTTGAAGATATACATAATTAATGTTTTGATATAAAGCTGAGTTAAATTAAAAACTTGAAATTCGTTGAAGAGATCTTCTGTCGGATACCTACGAGGAAGATTTAGTGCAGTTTTCATGACAATTTTCTGTATAATTGATAAGGGTGAAAGTATTGACTTGTATGCACCCCCCCCCCCCCCCAAGCGATAATTCCATATTGAAGAATCGATTGTATGTAGGCATAGTAAACCTGTTTAAGCAGTTTATGAGTTAAAATACCACTGAGAGTTGAGAATATGTATATAAATTTTCTTAATTTATTTCTGGCATACTGAATATGTGAGGCCCATCTCAATCTATCATCAAATATGACTCCAAGATATTTGTACTCTGATACCCTTTCAACACATTCGCACAACACACATCCTTCAGGGGCGCCACAGTTGTGCAATCTCAAATTCTGACCCACCGGACCGCCATCAGCTCTTATTGATATTGGCATACATTTCGTTTTGTTCAGATTCATGGTAAGTCGGTTCTGATCAAACCAAAGCTTTACAGTTGTCAGACCCTGCTCTGCCGAATAATAAACATTTTCCCAGCTATCACCTTCAAAAAGCAGAGCAGTGTCATCTGCATATAGAAATATATGACCATTTTCAACGTTAATCTTACCTAGGTTGTTGATGTACACTAGAAAGAGAAGAGGGCCAAGGGTACTTCCCTGTATCACTCCATATTCACAGCAGGCAGTATCACTCACCTGGTACAGGATTGAAACTACCTGGGTTCTATTACTCAAATAGTTCTCAAACCACTTGAGAGCCGACTCCTGAACACCAAGACATTCTAACTTTTTTATGAGTAAATTTCTGTCAATCGAGTCAAAAGCTTTTGCTAAATCTATAAATACCAACATTGCCTTTTTGTTATGACTGATTGATTCATGAATTTGTTTTGTAAGAAGGAAGAGGTCGTCATTAAGATTTTTATCCCTTCTGAAACCAAATTGGTTTGAATAGAGAATATTATTAACTGTCAGATACTGTTCGAGTTGCTGTCTAACTGCTTTTTCTATAATTTTAGAAATTACACTTACTAAATTAATAGGTCTGTAACTAATACACTGATTTTTGGGACCGGATTTATAAATAGGAATTACTTTACTTACCTTTAAAGAGTTTGGGAAAATCCCTTGTTTAAAGCTATTATTGATAATATGTAATAGTGGTTTTTTCAAGTAATCAAAGTTTCTTTTGATGATTGACGCCGGAATCCTATCAATGCCAGGCGCTGATCCTCCCTTAAGATCCTGAACTATAAGAGCCAGTCTTGCATCATCAATCGGTAAAAGATCGAAGAATGCATCTATTTTATGGTCCTCGTCATTCACCACATTCACAGATATTGGCGGAACAGTATTGGCAAGTCTAGCGCCAACTCCAACATAATATTCATTTAATTTGTTAGCTGCTTCTTGGATGTCTCTAGGCTCAATCTTATCTCTGTTATTTATAAAATTTTCAATTTTCAAAGGAAAATCAATCAATTTTCAAAGCTGTACAGAATATTAAGGTATTTCCTGATTCGTGTCAGGTACTGCGGTTTTTTATTGTGAATGTAAGTTCTGGGATAAGAAGATCCTTCACATTCTACTTCTATGTAAAAACAGCTCATTCATTCAATTGAATTACTGTTTTAATTTGGTTTCAACAGAAGTAATTATGAAAATTTACATAGATTATTAATCATTATCTCAGTGGTTATAATAGATTTTAAAAACAATTTTCAATCTATTGTGCTTTATTTCAGTACTGACTAATCATACAGTCTGTATTTAAGCTACAGACAGACAGCTGAAGACGAAAACAAATGGGTTGTATTCCGTAGATCCTGATATCTGCATTTCTATCAATATTATCAGCATTCTTTGCTACAATTAGAGATTTTGGCCTTTTGATCCTTGAGCTGTGGTGGCCCTCTCAGCTCCCTTGTCAGCTGTATTATATCGTTAGCCACTTCCAAACCAGAAATCCTAGCTCCATGAACAGAAGAGAAAAAGTTTTTCCCTGTACTTTCTCCAGCGAAGAAAATGACAGGATACACCTCTTCGCCACATGGCTCAAGAGGTGTGCTAATTGGCTTTTGCAAATCTAACTGATGACCCACAGTCGATTCAACAGCCATGTAAGTGTGTGAACCCATGAAGAACGGACTTTTCCCCCATTTTGACACCAGCACACTGCTTGGATAAGGAATTGTGTTGTCTTTTGCTATACATCTCAGTTTAAATGTGAGATCCTCAGCTACTGTTTGTTCGTTGAGGGTCTCCACGTTTTCGGCATGAGGTCCCGCAACAGTCGCCATCAGAATATTATTCGATCCAGCCAGTTCTTCCAAACAACACATTCCGCTCAACCAATTATCTTTGTCACTCAACTCATTCAAGGACCATGCAAACTTCATTGGCCCCTGTCCTGCTAACCAAAATGGGGGCGAGTACTCAAAAAATATTTTACACACATTTCCAAATCCCAATTTATTGATTGCTTCCCATTTCTCACAAGAAAGCTGTGGCTGAAACATGCATTCCGATTGCACTTTCAGAACACCCAATGGTAGAGTGGATATGAGATAGTCGGCACAGAATACACTGCCATCACAGCACTTGACCACAACTCTGCTATCCTTAGCTGCATCCCCATATTGTATGGTCTCCACCACTTTCGAATATTTTATACTCTCAACTGGAATAGTTCTGACAAGCGGCACTATCACACTAATGAATCCAGTTGGTATGGCAATGGTCTCTCCTTCTATTTTGTTGTAGTGACCGAACAATCGAGAGCTCATGCAGCTGAGATCAGTGCCCCATCTGTTAGCGACGTGATTGGTGAGACTGTACATGATAGATGCTGCAGCTTCACTTTGATGGCTTGGAAAGTTTCTCAGTTCCTGTTTTATGCGCATTGCAAAGAAATCCATTAGATTTTCTTGGCTAATAGCTGATTCACCCAATGTTAATAGAGAAGCAGCTTGATATTTGATATCATTGAAAGTGAGCGCCGCTTGATAAGCCACTCGCTCATCCACCTGTTTACCGTTACTCAGCAGGAAACTGCCTTTGGTGAAATCATGCTTGATCATGCAGTTGGGGTCCAGAACGCCTTCTTGACAAGCTAGTGTGAAAACCGGGTTCTTTATTGAGCTGCCGCATATCCACTGTGCGCCAATTTCTGCTACACTCGACCCAAGCCAGCATGAATGTATTCTCCCACCAAGCCTGAAAAACAATCGATATTTATTTTACAATATATATTATTTTATTTATTCATAAAAAAATGCTGAAAACATTATCGATGAAATGCATTGCATATTCATTCAGTTTGAAGTCAAAGTTCATCATTATCAAATAATTATCAAACATTAATTGGTTAGCAGATTCTTTATAATAAATATCAAGTATCATGTAGACGTTGATAGATAGAACTATCTTTGCTTTCACTAATTATCAATGATTTTAATGGATACCCTAGTCCGAATACATATAATAATTTATAATTATTGTTTGAATTTAGTAAATGCGTTGGATGTCTACTCATTCACTCTATATAATGAAGAAACTCATTATAATCACATAAAACAGCATCATGGATCATTTTCTTTTGGCATTCGAAAAAATATTTTATGCTGTAACTAGTAGAATATTTTTTTTGTTGCATTCACTTATTGTAGACGAAAGTTTATCTCATAGGACTGTGAATAGATTTACTAGTTAGTTTGAAGTAGAATGTGAAAAAATTAATACTGTAGTTCACCTCTCAGTGGCTTCAAGTATGGTGATTTTCCGTATGCCAGCCTCCACGAGAGCGGCTGCGGCTGATAGGCCGGCCATTCCTGCGCCTACAATGATCACTTCTGGCTTTGGAATGTTGGCATCCAACGTACAAGAAGCTGATGTCTTTTTTGCGTCTGATTTTATACATTGTGCTATTGTCGGCAGTGATTTTGAAATTCCAAAAGACCTGTAACACATTAAAAACTTTACAGTTTTACACAAATATAAGGAACTTGGTCAATGTATGGTGGATTGGTTTGTCATTTTTATCTTTGAAAAAATACAGTACACAATTGGATTATAATACCATTAAAACTTCACACAAGTAAGCTAAATACGATATGGGACTAAAGATTCGACTTTGAACGCTATCTTTGAGTTCTATACTTATATTGAAAAGAATTATAACTACGGTATGCTATAATTAATATAATTCAAATATTAATTTTATCTACAAATAGAACCCTCCTTAATTTGTGAGCTTTTAATCAGTTACCCTTTACGAAAAATATCACAAAACCAAATA
Source organism: Laodelphax striatellus (assembly GCA_017141395.1). Lineage (NCBI taxonomy): Eukaryota > Metazoa > Arthropoda > Insecta > Hemiptera > Delphacidae > Laodelphax > Laodelphax striatellus. The sequence goes on from CM029531.1 coordinate 27,600,862, forward strand.
ATAATAATAATTTCTCTGGATAGTGGTCAACATTACATAATATAATACTTTCAAAAAACTTTTAACATTGCAAAATTTTTTAAAGAAGTGATACCCCACTATAATATTATGTATCGGGGAACATAAATAATTTGTTTCAATTGATAAACACGGTTCCTTGGAATTAGAAGTAATTCACAGAAAAGAAAGTGATAAACTAAAACAAATACATCAACACATGCCAGTGATAAAAGTAACAAATAAAGAAAAGAACTATCACTACAAAAGAAACTACATATGAAACTAACAATAAATTGACTCAATAACTTATATTAAAAATGGAATTGAGAGAAATAAATAAGATAGGTACCGCTACGTTAAATAAAAATATAAAGCTATTGCTTTCACAATAAAAATTACTAAAACTATACCAGGTACCTAAAGTAGACAGAAGCTGATAGGCAAAAGCATGTCTTATTAGATTTCTAATTATTCAGTACCAGGGTTATTTATTGCTACAGTACCGTATTTAAAAATCAAGAATAGCTATATAAGCAAGTTGTTATCATTTGTTAGTAAGATCGTTTTCTTTATGGTTACTTCAATTGAGCACATATATACTAATAATGTTTCAACTACAGGATAGGAATAGCTGCTGTATGATTCAAAATTGGAATAATGGTGTACAAATAGAGTACCTATTCTAAATAAGAATCAGTCAAGTTCTTACCTTTTTATCAACTTCATAATTTTAGTTCTCAGTTCTCTCTTTTATAAAATTATCTCTTATTACATATAGTTTTCTGTGAATTCTTAAACCTTGGAATAATTTTCAATTGATTGGTTTTTGATATTTTGGTATAATTTGTGTAAGTATAATATTGGTGTTATGTAGCACGTGTTGAATGTAGTGTAATCTTCATGGATCTATTAGCCAACCATATGATAAAGCAATATGAAGACCCCAGCATATGATTAAAAATAGATCAGAGCTTCTCAAACATTTTGTCATCAAACATGATAGCTTGGGATGTACCAGTAAGTTATGTATATAAGCCACACAATCAGCTTGGTCTTCTGAGTAAAACACAAAATTTCCACTCTCTAAAAGCGCATGCCTCAGAATCGTATAGATTGATAGATAAGAAAAATTAAGAAATAAAAAATACATTACACAAAAAGCAAGAAAAATTGAAGACTCTTGATTAAAAATTTTTAATATCTTGCATTATATTATTATGTAAATTAATAAATTGTATTGGTATGTAAATTGCATTGTATCACCCACCAACAAAGCTTGTGTGCCAAATCATTCAACTTTCCAGAAGTTATAAAAGTCAAGTTACGACAGTAAATTTTATAAAAGGTCTCATGTCCTCAACCACAGAGAGTTATACCTATAGCATAGACAACAAGTTAGTCTATGGTTATAGCATACTAACAATAACAACATAGTTAGTTATGGTTATAGCATATAGGCCTAATTTGCGGAATTAGACAATTAATTTCTCTTCAAATCCAATTACTGCAGTTGTCGATGAATCCCCGCCAACTATGCAGATGGAACTTATTGACTTGCAACTCTACACTAAAGGAAAAATTCGGCAGTGTTGGACTCCATGAGCTTATCTTTCTTATAAATAAAAGAGACTACTGTACTTGTTGAGTGTGTATTTGTTTGTGTGTGTGTTAGCAAGAAACAAGCTAATTTTTGGATTGAGTCCCGAAAAAACACGGTAATGATCTAGAGCTTGAAATTTTGCCTGCAGTTTCCATAAATATCAATCTTATGCACCTCAAACCCCAAATTTCAATTTTCCCTCTAGATCTCTTATAATTAAAGCTCAAATTTTATACTCTCCATTCGTGTATCGTGGGACCTTTGTCCTTTATTGTCATTGATTTGAAACGTTTTTTTAGTCTCATATACTTTACAACACTTTAAGCGGAACTAGAGAGAATATTATTAACGATTTTGATGATGGGGTCTTGTGGGAGGTTGCTGGTGGTTGGGGGGTTGATTCGATTTTGGCTGACGAAACCGTCAAGAAAAATCTGACATTTTGATAAAGTTACCCCTATTTTTTTAAACAGCAAAAATCTTGGCTACCATCATTTTTTGATAAATGTTGAAATTTTTTATTGCTTTGTGGAAGAGGAAGAGATTCTCTACAGAATTGCATTGTTGTTTTTTATTGTTGGGAAATTATGGGGCTTACAGGGTGGGGTGGAAAAAATGAACTTTTTGTTCTTTGAGATATCGGAAAAATTCCAAATACCTTTCGATTCAGCTTTTTAGGAAGAATTTTTTCGTTTTTCGAACTTTTCCCTAGTTTTAATAGATATAGAATGGTGCGCAAAACAGAGGTCATTTTTCTAAACCCTTTGAAGGAAATTTTTGGTTTTCTCGACGGGAAATGATCGCAGAAAAGGGGTGGATGATTTTTGGGGTTATTGGGGTCTAGATGCATTTGACAAAACGTTATGGCGTTCAGACAATACGGTTGCAGGATCGTCTGTGCGTCTTTTTGAAATCACAGTCATGTTTGTTATCAGAGTCGCTGTTTTGGTTTTCCGAGATTTGAGTTTCCAAGTGTGAGTAGAGCTTATCTCAGAGGGTAGGCCTACTTGTGCATGAGCTAATTTTTGACAATAATTTTATTGAAATCTAAAGAGGCCACGTGCCCACGCAATGATGCCACAAATATCTGTCACCCTCTGATCATTTTCATGGGATGTTCGGTCACCTCATTCAATAATCAGTCTGGAAAATAGTAATTTCTCTCTAATTTTATTTTTTCAATAATTGAAATATGAACGAATTATTGATAGGATTTTGAATGGTAAGAGATTCGTGATCCAAAAATGATAAAAGAGATGCGAGACGACTTTTTGTCGTCAGCTGAGTTCATTATCGCTCCTCTCACATGATGATCAAGTCACTATTGACAATCAGACTGTTCTTGTACTTCTTCTTTAGTAGGTCAGTTCCAAAGTGTTGTCATGGTGACTTGAAGTTCTAAAATTTTGAAAACGTATTCTTAAATCTTTGTGTTTAATTGTTCAATAAATTTTTGAGCTTCTCGGATGGATTCGATTTTCAACCAATGTTACGAAATTTATCTAATTGAAAGGGTCATGTTATGTCATTTAAATGTGTTGTGTGTGCAAGCTTAGTTGCATTAGAATATTTTAACCTAGGTGAGTTTCAATAATATTCTATATAATTGATGTATCTATATTATTTACTAAAATAAATATTTAACTGTTATACTTTTGTTATCAATTGGATTACTGATATTGTAAAAATAGACTTGGCACGATTAGCCACTTAGCCGATTAGGTTATCTTACTGGTTGATTCTTGTAGCTGAATATTGAATCCATTTGTTTATGTTGGTTGAAGATCAATAGGCCTATGTATTTACTTTGCAAACAATCCATCAACGCCAAATCTCAATATTGTCATACACGATTATTACTAATTTGTTTGTATTCTAGCCTATTTTAATATTCATCCGGATAGGCTCGATCGCATAGGTCTAATACGATAGCTAGAGGCTTATTAAACTTTCTGAACTGTTGACATGGCCTATTCCCAAAGTAAGTTTTCAATCTCTTAAAACTTTTACTATGCTTATTAATTCACATTATTTTTAATGGTTATGATATGAACTCACTTTTACTTTACTCGCCCAATTAGCTTGAGTCAACTCCAGTTGCATACAATTCACCGTAGTGAACTTGAAAAATTACATTCGGATTAGCTTTTGTTGCTACTGACACTAGTCTAATAATGTTGATAATGTATCTGCTTCGGTCAAATCAAACAAGTACCTAGTCTATATCGGTCCATATCCATAGTATGTATATCTATGAGTATGAGTCTGGTTATCATGTCTATGAAGCCTCCTTCTTATTTTATGCAAGCTCACTGCTCACTTGTAAGCAGCTGATATATCGCTTTCAGTTAACAATCAACTAGCCCACTACTAAACCTAAAATATTGATATTATTGTTCTTAATTGGAAATATTGGAAATTACAGTGGGCTATATTTAGGCTATTGAATGGTTTTCTCAGAGAAGTCAATTTATCTGGTCACCCGAGACCAAAAGGGTCTCCACAGCCTTGGAAGAAACATTGAGGAACAGAACTCATTGCCCATTAATTTCATTTCAATTGAAATACAGAGGCTTTACTAAAGGTATCATAACCTAAGCCATAGTCGAGTCGCTGCAAGAAGCTACTGTACCTACAACCTATACCCATTTAAGATGTTTGGCTTTAGCTCATTTATACTCATATTGTTTTTTTAAAATTAGTCGCAATAGTTAGAGGTTGTACCTTGAGGTGCCTACAGACTTACGCGCTGCGACGCTCGCGCGCTTCTAGCAACAATGAATTAGCCAGGTTTCTTTGATGCGCGTAACTGTTTATATTCATATTCGTTAACTGTTTAATATTCATTAATTTATGTCCCCAAAAGACTAGAAGTTCATCATCCATAAATTCCTAGTACTCATAAAGAAACATTCTCAAAAAATTATCGTAGCTCTCCTAAATACACGAAAGTCTAATGTGACAGTAACAGACAATAATTTGCTGTGAATTTTGGGGGAGGCTTTGTGACAAGGATAATTTTAGTGAATTTTAGAAAATTAATTTTGTCACGAAGTGACCTCATTTTATATTAAGTTATTATTTAAAAATCATAAAAATATTGGTAAAGAATTAATACCGTAATAAAAAAATAATAACGATGATAAAATAATCTGCTGTATTAACTTATTTTAATGCGACAAATTTATTTGAAAAAAATATTTGCCATTCGTTGATTAAACATGTGCCATCACAGTCGTTATAGGTATGTTTCAATTATAAGATTGCAGCATGTCATAGTTGTGGAAATAATTTTCATGATAATAGATTGCGTTAATCTGATTGTCTATCTCCGACTCTCTCTCCCACTATCGCTGTCTTTTTTACCCTCGTCCTATCTTGTTCTATTGAAGGACAGGTAACAATGGAGTGTTCCTTCAAAGTGGAGTGCGTTGAATTGAATTGATAAACCTACTGTAGACTGAATCTCTGGTGGCCGCCAGCTGAGTAAACTTTCATCAACACTATTTGATTTCCACCCATAGTGTTGATCTTTCATCATTTCACAACTCAAGCCTGTAATATTATTCGTAAATTTTTTAACAAGTAAACAATGGTTCTTATCTCCATTCACTTCGAATATTTCTCATCTTTGCACTTGTAATATCCATGAATAGGTAATCTGGAATGTCTGGTGTGTTGGTAAGATTCATGGGTGCTTTATTGGTAGGATTAATTTAGAGATTATTCTCGGTTGCAAGTTACACACAGACTTCTCTTATTCAATTTAAAAAATCATGAGTCTTCAGAAATATCTATTGTCTTAATATATATAGGTACTGGAAGAGCGTGGGAGATACTGTGAATGAATGTAATGCCTCTTTTTAATTTAAATGAGTGAACGTTTTGTAAATTTGCATAATTATATTCATATTAAATCATGTTGTAACATAATAAATCGCGATTAATGTAGAACAAAAATATACGACAAAAAATTAAGTTTGACAATAAATTTTACAGTCCGTGGGAAATTGCTTTACCTGTAGCCGTTGGGTGGAATACACCTTTTAGACCTGTATTAGTTCATTTGTAAAAATAGAGATCTTGGGTATTTTGTCGATATAAAAAACTTTGTAATCAACAAAATTTTTGATGTGCTATAGAAAGGGAGTTATCATCAAGAAGACATAAGCTACTGTGCTACCTCATGTTTTACAAGCGCATTTTGTACTACAAAAATATATTGGTCTGTTGTACCACTAACATTTTGTCTGGCTTGTTCAATATTATCTTTCTCAAGTTACAAATTGTGCATTTAGTATAGCCTACTCCTGACCTTGGTATTTCTTACGTTGTTGCACGGCTAGTAATCTACAAATGAACTAATTGTGAATTGCTGTTTTATTAAGGAAAATTGTCTCATTCTCTAATTATACTCAAAATTGAACTCTGTTTTAATAATTAGTTCTAACTGGTTTGTAATTGTAATTACTGTACATAAAATGGAATGGTCAATTGTTTGACCTCATCATCTTGTCAACGAAAGTTGTCCTCTTCTATAAGAACTATTAGGTAGGTACTTGAAAGTATTTCAGTTGAGCTTTGTCTTGTCTTGTTAATAGCTACCAGCTTAAATGAAGGGATCTCAGCTTGGTAACTGCAAAACCCAGTATGAGTTATCATCAGTTCAGTATAAGATCAGTTGGGGTTGAAGGGAGTGGGCTTCGAATTATGAATGATACTGTTGAAGGTGAATAGAGTAGGTTCTACCAGTCAGTTGTAATTGAAAAAAATATTTTATAGAGATTTTTTATTTTATTTTTTTGATATATTCTCTTTCCCTGCTAAACCCATAATGAATGATAGATGAACTAACACTTACTGCAACAACTACTGCAGCCTCAGGTAACTGCTTTTGTAGAAGTAATTTTGAAATCACTTCACTCATATGCAAGTTTTGTCAATATTAAAATACTTTTTAATAGTGTTGGGTGAACTACACAATATTTTAACGCGAAAAATCATTTCATACGAATTTTAATTTTTTTCATACATATTGTATGCATTTCATAAAACGATAATTTAATCTCAAGGAAATATTTATGATATTATTGCTATTTTAGTTTTTCCAAATGCATGCCTTCAGATTAGATTCGTGCTAGAAGCGATTTAATTATTGGGTGTGTAGGCTTATTTCATTAAGGATTGGAAGACGACAGAGCACCATAACTCAGACTCAGGGTGGTGCAATCTGGAAAATAGAAGTGTTGATTCTTCTTGACATTTGCACTCAGATCGATGTTCCGATTTCAGGCGAAGGAAAGAAATTCGCCAACAAAGCGCGGTGACCTTTTCTCATCCTGGGACCGCGTGCAGGTGTTCGATTAATGAACAGCGATTGAAAATGAGTCGGCTTCTTAGCCACGGAAATAGGGCGATATTGGTTGAGGCGAGGCTGATTGGATTGGCTTTTCTTGTTGGCCAACCAGATCGAACCAGCAAAGTCGAGAAATAATGCCTGTGCAAAGGGTCGAATGATTTTCATCATGGGGAAAAGTGGTGATGGTAGGTCGTCTCATCTGATAATGCTGTCAACATAGGCAGCCTAATTAATTTGGTGTCAGTCACGCTATCTAGATGAGAATACCGTTAATCAAAGTATGAAATCACTCAAGTAGGATCTATTGATCTGCATTATCTTTGCCAGGTGGCAAATCATTCCCGAAAATGAGCCTCCTTGGTTCTTAATTGTCTTGATCAGTTGATGTCTCTTGAGCCCTGTAAATATCAAATGCTACACACCTCCTACCGCTTACATAGCTTCAACCATTTCTATCACATCTAAGAAATCCATTGTAATTTAATTATTTGGAATCAAAGTATTTTCAATATAACCTAAAGAAAGCGGTTGTACTGGTCGTGCCGGTATCTTCCATTTGAGGCCACTTGAGTAATTTAAGAGTATCAAAATCACTTTATGGTGGTTTGGAACCAACATTATGGTATAGGCCCGTTCATATCAATCATCATCATCATCATCATTATGCCAAGCCCCCAAAAAATGAGGAAATCAGAATTGAAAGAAAATTATTTTGAAAGGATCGCACCATTTAAATTTTTTCCCAAAAGAATTTCCTCAATTTATTTTTTATTTCATACATTTCCAATTTTAACATAAGTTTATAAACATATTCTTCTCACATCATGAATTGAATGAAATTGGTGATAGTTGATCCGCTTGCTGTTTGTTGAATTATTACAGGAGGTTGAAATCACAGACTGTGAGAACTAGTTCCTTTCCTCTTGTTTCATTTTTTCACTCGAAATGATAAGAGCGTAGGAGTAGACCACAAGCTTTTGTCGTTGGATCGGAAGTATCGCCTCCAAAATTTCAAAATAATTCGTTATTAGCTGTTATGTTCACCTCCAGTAGAGTATTGTTATTTGTTAACATAATAGATCCCAAGACTTTCACTTGAAGATTTTTAATTAGTAAGTGATGAATTAGTTTAATGAATAAGTGATATAAGTGATAAATATTTACAAATGAAACTAAATGAAACAGCGCACATCGAGGTGATGTGCGCTTTTCATTTAGTTACATATGTTTATATTTAGCGTGTTGCCACGCCATCGCCACTCCATCTCAGTGGGCGCCAGGGCTAAAAGTTGTGCATCATTGGAATGCTGTGCGTTCTAACCAAGCTCCGCCCTCCAGGTATAAAATAAAGCTAGCTTTCAATTCTATCCAAACACCAAACTATGCATTGGAAATTGCTGGTCCAAAATAAATCAATTTTGGAATGAATTGAAGTGAACAAATGGAATGAAATATCCTTCATTAGCGGAGTAGGATTAAAAATCTGCAGTCGTTTTTGAGTTTTGAATTTCAATTCGCATTCTGGGAACAAATTCCTCAATCTGATGACCTAGTTTGGTGTCTTGAGCCGTAGAGCACAATTCGATTGATTTTTGGAGCCGTGAGGATTAGACAACAAATTGCTGATGTCGGTTTTTTGCTGACCGATCTTGTGTTCCATTTTGAGCCGACAGAAAACAAACGTCCATTGCATCTAATTTGTTTGCACGAAACCTCGAACTGCCCACTCAACTAACGTGGCTTAGTGGTTGGAGGGGGAGTCGATTTCAACGGAAGTGGCTGACGCCCTTGTTTCTTCGGCAAGAAAATGGGGTTTCCTTCAACCCCCCCTCTCCTCATCCTACCTTACTCCCATCCCCATGTCAAACTCTGAAGTGACATGTAGCTGTCATTGCACACCGTTGAGAGGCTAGAAATAAATTGATGGTGTGATCTGTCAGTAACTCCTTCTTATTGATTCCTACTTTTTAATGCTTCAGGTCAAAGAATTTTCCAGACTTTCTGCCATATGTTTATTACTATGCTATTGTTTGAATTCAATTAATCTAAGAATAAAACAATAAGTGAATATTCACTACCAATTTCAACATTCGACCATCACTCAAGGATTATTAAGTTATAAGAAGTTATATTTTATCTGTCTGATGTTCTACATCTTGCCTTTTTTTATAAAGTCGAACGTTGATCTGCAGGTATTTGAGAGCTTACTCGTTGTTCTCTACTTATCGAACACTGATTGATCAAATTCAATTTTAATCTATTGAAATCCTTGAATTAAACATCAAGTCAAGTGTATGATTAGTGTCAATATTTAACCATTATTCATTTGTAGAAAAATTATAATCCTATTGATGTTTTAAATATTATTAGAGAGAAATGATTGAATACTATTGAAATTCTTCTGTTATCTTCCACCCCTCTCTAGTTGATTTGGACTATGAAAGCAATTGAAGCTTATTGCTTCCGTAAATCGCCATTGCATCAATATTCATAGGGGTTTAAAGACTAACCGCCTACGGTACTTTGAAATGCTTCGTGACCAGTCTCACACTTTTCTCATGATTTAATAATGAGATCTATTCCAGTCTGATCGTCTTACAAAAATAGTCTTCTATTTTTTTAGACTTTAGCTTGATTGATTAATTTTTGAGTGAGAAGTGTTCAGAAATCGAATTTTTAACAAGTTTTGTAAAAAACTTGAATTACTATTTTATTGCAGTGATGCAATCTGATACTTCTTTCCTTTTGATCAAGAATGATGAAGTTTAGTATTTTCCAATTTTTCCATAAAAAGATCTCGGCTTAGATACATTAATAAAGAGTTTTTTATTATTTCATAACACATTTCCGAGGAGGAAGTTATGTTGCCGCACTCTACATTGTCATTGAGGCAGATTCAATTCAAATTCCGTACATAAAGTGGAGGGTGATTGTCTTTTTCTTCATCTTTTTTTAACATTTATTCTTCAACTAGCAGGTCACCCGTGCTTCGCTATGGGCCGCCTCAGAAATCCCGTTGTGGTTGAGGATATATTTGTGTGAAATATCTAATCACTGCGTGCACGTTGTTAAAGGAAATTTTAAAGATATATAAAACTCCAAACCCGCTACATTATTTTCAAATACCGCATGGTTTTTCGTATGTATATCTATTTTTTCCACTTGAAATCAAATATCTATTACTATTTTACTGTGTAAGAATCATACATTAGTAGCCTGATATGGTTTATTTTTCTCGTAATTTTAGATTAGATTTCGTGGATAAACGGTTTTTCCACTATGTGTCTTCTCAGAACTAGTCGTAATTGTAGATTAAATGAATAAATTTCTATTTGATTCAAAATAAGACCACTCTGTGTTCTATTGTCAGTAGTGTAAGTCGCCTGAGAACCTGATAACAGGAAGTGATTCTTTGTTGGGTGGCACAACTAACACATTTGTGTTTGATATTGGCTGTCCTGTCAGTCGATATCTGACGTTTATCACCAAACACACATTTTAGTAGATCATTTTTCTTTGTACTCATATTTTTTCTTACTCAATCGATCAAGATTTGACGTTTACCAATGCAAACAGTCTTCCTTCCTAGTTCGGCTTATTGTCAGCTTCTCAAGCTGAATGGAAATGTTTTGGAGTGCAGGGGTGGTGATGTCTCCGACCAAGTACCATTAGCCGATGAATTCTAAATCTGAGAAGCCTATTGACAGCAGTTTCCGAGGCTAAAACACCTTGGGTTTCAGGAAGAAGGTGGGATTAGAGAATGGTAGTAGTTTATAGGCTGGAATCAGGATCGCCCGCCCCTGCTCACTTTGTATCCATCACCATCTACAGGGAAAAATTTGGAAACTTCTCTCAAGGCCGAACTCATCATTATTTATAAGCTCGCGTCCGGCCATTTCGACTGCGCACTGTTTTCTTTCTCCCTTGAACATTTTATTCTTCCTGAAGGCTTGTCGATTCAGTAAATCTCTTACCACTGAGTAGACTGGAATCTATCTCTTTCCACCGACATGAATAAGTTAAACCTAATCGCTTCAATCTTTCTCTCTATTCTAAAACACCATGTTTGATTGCATCCTGAAATTTAATTATTGCAAGGTCTGTAACTCTGGTTAATTGTGATCTGTTTGATTTGTAAGCTATACTAAATTCAGCACTAGAATATTCTGATAAAAAAAAATTGAATTTTATTTTGATGCACATTTTTTCATGTTGAATTTGTTATATAGAAATTATCTCTGTTCATATTTCGGTGAAGAATGAAGGTATTCGTAGACTATTGCAATTATAATTGACAATATATCTCTATTATCGTATTGATTAGGTCAAATGTCTGGTCAAGTGTTGTCAATTTTGATTAGTGTCTTGATTTATCAATGAAAATAATGTATCAATAATTTATCAACGACAAAAATATCAATGAAAAACACGACTTGATATTTTGGAATAAATATCTCTTCCTTTGAAAAGATTCTCAAACTTCTTGATGTTACATAAGTCTGTTTGCTGATTCGTTGAAGTGCGAGATAAGAAAATCAAACATTTTCTATGTTATTATATAAGTTTTCTTTTCTAATTGACAAAAATGTTGCTATCAGACTGCTTCTTTATCTGTTGATAGAGTCTTGAGTTTGTAAGGTTCATCTCTCTGAACAACTCAGCTTTTCAGTTAGATGCTTTTCTATCTGATGAAAAACTTGGACATGTAGAAACGGCTTCATTCAACTTCAGTTACGAAAATTTATTAAATCGTACTTACGGATATTAATGTAATAATTTAAATATTAACATGATCCTCACTAAATCTTTATTTGATCTTTCTTGTAATCAGTAAAGAAATGTTGTGTTTGGGACTAGTTGCTCTTTTCTTCCTATTCCTATATTATGATGTCTTATGACTCATTGGACAAACACGAGGTAAATTCTCTATGACTATCAAGTTGACCTGAACTGGGAAATTTCGTTCACAGTAACTTAGTTACACCGTAGATTATCTCCACGTTAATTGGACGAAGTTATACAATGAGGAACCATGTGACTTCGCCAGAGTGGGTGGAAGAGTTGGGGTTGGAACTCCATAATCACTCTTATCTATCACTTCATAAAGGTTAGTCAACACTTAATAAGAACTGTCCAACCTACATCAAATCAATTAACGTAATAGGAATGATTGATTATGGACTTCTAACCCTGCCTCCTACGCGTGCGATGACAGTTTCCTGATTGTATGACTCCGTCCAACTGGTGTCCATCCTGAATACATCACAATAATAGGAAGTATCAAATATTTATAATCAGCTCAAGCTCAAACTATTTCCTCCTCAACTTTTTTCATTTATTAACATTCATTGTCTGTTAACATTCACTCCCAGTTTTCAATTTGAATGACAAAATTCATCACTTTTTCTCTTGCATGTGTAAGTTTTGAAATTGTGCTTTTTTGCATGTTTTAATCAAGTTGTTTTTACAGGTGGAAATGGTCTGTCGCACTCTTGATCCCGAGTTGACGTACAGAAATACCAGTTGCCGCCATGAGATTATGAGGATTGAAAGCTATTGGTTCGAAGTTTGATACGGCAGCCAAGTATCTGTGAGTAATAATGTGAAAAGAAATTTCTATGTTCTCCCAAATTTCGTTACATTTCAATAGTTTTAGTCATAATAATTTTTTAAGCCAGGTAAAAAATGAGTATAAAGGCGCTTATTGACAGGGAAAGTAGAGAGAGAAAGTAACTTCCAGCAAGTACTTGCCTCTTCAACTTACCCCTTACTTTCCCTGTCTATAGGGGTACTTTCCACTTCAGAGAAAGTAATCACTTTCGTGAAGTAAAATCAAACTTGTTTGTTTTTACTTGCCACTCCAAGGAAAGTAGAGGGTCACGTGGGTGGTCTTGTGATCACTTTCTCATACTTTCAGCCAGTAGAGCAGAAGAAGCGCATCGTTTTATTAATCAGATGATTTGTGGAAATATTCACGTTAACATGTGTTGAGAAAACATATTATCAAAAGTAAAGAAGAGAAGGCAAGTTACTTCCAGCAAGTTCAACCTTATATCTAATAACCTTGCTTTCCCTGTATATAAGCAAATAAGTAGAAAGTGACGTAAAAGCAAGTACTTCCAGAAAGTAACTTGCTCTCTCCACTTTCCCTGTCAATAAGCGCCTTTAAGTAATAATGAATTACATTGAAACATGATACAGGATCAATTATATTACCTACTCAATGGTGGCCTACCCACCAGTGGCAGTTGCAGCGTGTCTGTAATCTGTAATTGGTACAGCCAGGACTACATAAGTACTAAGTTGAGTCGACTGCACCGCGACTTTCCAACTACCTCCGACTACATATATGTGTCCTGACTCATTTGTACTGAATAAAAAGACTTGAAGTTTTCAAAGCCACAAATTTATTCTGGTAAAAGAGTTTACCAGAGATTGACAATAGTGTAACAACCGAAACCGGTATCTCGTTGTTTTGATAAATTTGTAGTTTTGACAACGTTAGGTATTTCTATTCAGTATGGATAATTACCACAATATCACCTTCACTACTACATAGAAAGTGACTCATTTGTCTCTGTGGTCTGCAGTCGCAACGCGTTTGCTGTCGCAAGAGTATACATAATATGCTCAATTAGAAATGGTTTTCCACAGATTGAAACACTTTTTCATCCTGTAGTGTAGCATGGGTAATCTTCTAGCATACACAGCTACAGAATTTCATCAAATAAGTAGACAAAATAACAAAGATAATGAAAACATAGAGGCATAGACTAACTATACTGTTATCTGTGAACTATACTGTTGTCTGTGATAGAGGTAAAGAAAAAAGAGGAGATTCAGTTCCCTTTACATTTTGGTGTAGAGCAAATTCGCCATCTTTAAATGGTAGGCCGCGCTGCAGGTGGGTGGATGGTGGATGTTTGCCCTGGTCTACTGCAGATAGCCTACAGGGCTCAATTCTATGTGACGGGTCCACATTCAATTTCTACCTGTAGTCGACAGGGCAACAAGTTTTCAGGGTGTGGGAAGGCACAGCTATTGTTCTCATATCTATGAATGCCCATTGTTAGTAACTATAGGATGAGATCTTGACCAAATGTAATATTCCATTAGAGAGAGCACGAATTGGAGTAATGCCAAGTTTACTGACTGTCATTTTGGCAACTAAATTTAAAAACACTACTGATTAGTAATTTACTATGCTCGAAATTATTATTTTCTAGTGATATATTTCGCAGGTTTATTTATTTATTTACAAGCTGTCCCGGCGAACTTCGTATCGCACTCTTCCCCCTCCAAATGTCCCCCTCTTTCTCCCACACAAATGTCCCCCTTCATGCCATCCCCAAAAAAATGTCATCCCACAAATGCCCCCCTCCATTCCCCTCAAATGTCACCCCCCATATCCCTCTTCATGTCAACCCTCTTTCCCATCAAATGTCACCCCTTCTCCCACCAATTATTTTTTTTTTCATATTTATTTATTTCTTTCTTTTTATTATTTTTATTTTAATTTTTTTTATTTTATTTTTTTTCCGTTCGATTTTTATCAGTCCTATTCTAATTAAAAGAATTTTTTCATATTTATTTATTTTTTAATTTTTCATTTTAATTTATTTTATTTTTTTTTTTTTTATTTTATTTCCGTTCTTCAATTTTTTATCAGTCCTATTCTAATTAAAAGAATTTTTTTTCATATTTATTTCTTTCTTTTTAATTTTTTTTATTTTATTTATTCTTTTTTTATTCCCGTTCTTCAATTTTATTATTAGAAACAATAAAATGCATAATACGAACGATAACACATTCTTAATAATTGATGATTGTAAAGTGTAAAAATCATTAGAGTAGAAAACCTATAGCAAAAAGAAATGGTCCAGAGCGGGGTTTGAACCCGCAACCTCTAGGTTATCACGCTGAGACATTTGCACTGAGCCACGGAGACTTAGGATATGCTTGCTAATTAATCTGATCTTAAATTGCGATCATCTTTCCGTTGTAGGTACACGTTCGTGCCGGCAAGTTTGAACGTAGCTCTATGAAATATTTGATAGGTTATGTCATTAATGTAATAACTATTTATTAATTATAAAGGGATTTTCTTATATTTTAATAGATATTATGTTAACCAGTGCTTTAAAAATTCAAACGAATCCAAAATCATCTAAATCGGTTCAGCCGTTCTCGAGTTATAAGCGAGCGTACAGACACCAACTCTCTTTTATTAATATAGATTTATATAAGATATAAGTTCTCCTCAATTGATTACTGCATTACAAACAAACAGAAGTGTTATTCATTTTCGCAGAAAATTATCTTTGTTAAATAGAGAACAATTTTATCCAGAAGTCAAATGCACTAGGATTACAACTGGATCAAGTACAAGTACTTTGACTTGAATGTCAATAATGATCGATCATTGCTTGCCCAAGGCCAGGGTAATATTTGTTAATCATTATTCATTGAAATCTTACACTTCACTAAGCTTAATTTCACTACTACTGTACAATCTCAGTACTACAAATTAGTATTACCATCTTACATTTTACATTCTACCATCTTACAAGAAAAAGTTCTTTTAAAAATTCGATATGAATCATACCAGATATTCATTTTATAAATCTACCTCTACCTCTAAAAAGAAAACATTCGATACTCTGTCTGAGTATTCGAATCTTTTTAACAGCTACATGAATTCCTACAAATTCTTAACTAGATTTCTAGAACCTGCAAAAATTATTGATTTCTATATAAAACTAAAATTCTCGTAATTATAAAATATAATAACCAGTGATTGAATAGTTTTCTCCCTTGTTTTTTGTTTAAAATGGTTGGCTGAAAATGGATGAAATACAACTTACTCACTTTTAGCGATTCTATTAGGAGGAATCGTGCTTTTTCTAAAGAGATGGATGATAATTAGATGTTGATTTGAGTTGAGAATATTGTGGCGTCTGGCGGCTTGATACCGATTCGGCGATTGTATTAACTCTTTGTCAGTCATTTAAAAGAATAGATGAGTGGGATGTCTCTTCATATCAAAATATTTTGTGAAGTATTTTTTAAAGATTACTTTTATTTCTTATTTTTATTATTTTTATTTGGTTTTATTTTTATCTATAGTACTAACAGGTTACGTTGATTGAACTAAAGTTTTCATCCCAAATTACTGCATTAATAAGATTTGAAAGATCAACTTTTTCATCGCAAGACTACATAAAATATCAACTCCAAAATGTGCGCTCTTTAGCCATCGAGGTCTAAAATCAACAAATTGGTTGAACTATCCAACCATTGTAGAACAATGGAGAAAGGTTCAGCGTGAGAATTTCACAAACAATGGTGAAACCTTTTCCTAATGAGCTACCTGTTGCTTCAGGTAGAAATTGGATGTGGACCCGTGACATAGGATAGAGCCAAATAGTCCAATGCACACTGACTGGTGTGCACTGGACTATTTGTTTGTGGTTCGTCTGCAACCGCCCTAAGCCGCTATACCTAGCGTCTGGGAAGTCGCTGTGCACCAGCTGCTATGATCATATCCAGCAGCTATGATATCATAGCAGCTGGTGCAAAGTGACTTTCCGAACGCTCGGTATTTACTACGCATATCATGATGACTTTCCTAACCTTAGATTCAAATATAAACAAAAAAACTTGGCTAAATCGGACTTATATTTATGATAGTCATTCCATAAAAAAGTAAAAACCTTTATTTATGACTTATTTGTGAGATGTTAACGAGATTAAGACCTAATACAAGTAAGTTCACTAATTTCTTTATTCGTAACAATCAAATAGTTCTAATTCAGTTACAAAATAGGTATAACATGGAAAAGGGAAGAGGCTCTTGGATTCTACTACTGCCATCTGTAGATGTAGGCTGGTCTGGATACATAGTTCAAATACATATGGTCGAGATATTGGAAGTAGATAGAAATTTCTTGCTCTAAATTTAGTCAAGATATAACATTTTTGATTCTGGGTGAGCGGGTTTTTTAAGCTTTTGAACTTCCTGAGATCAGAATTACCTTTTTTCAATGTTAAAAGTGATCATTTTAGAAAGTGAAAAACAAACGTACTGGTTCACCACATTAAGAGAAAATTTGGAACCACCTATGGGTCTCCCCAGCGACCACATAATACAAATAAAATAATAATACACCAATTAAAGCCATACGATAATGAAAATACAGTAATAATAGACAGAAGATGAAAAAATATACACTGAAAGTGAGAATAAATATATCCACGATTCAAATCGAAAACTGTCTCCACAAACAATAATAATTAATTATTATTAACTTAAAAACTTTCCTATTCAAAATTTTCTCATTTCATTATCTTTTATTTTTCAATTCTTGGCAAGGAAACCTGTCTATAATCATGCCTTTTTGTTTTATGAGATAGATTACATTCTTATTTTTGTATACTCGGTCACTCAATTCAATCAAGTTCCATTCCTCATAAATCAATCGCATTTTTGGATAATAATATTTTTTTCTATATTGTATCTATTGTGTTCTATCTTCAAATTTTCCAGAAAAGAAAAATTTATTCCAAGTCAACTGAACAGTTTTTATCATCATAAAAAATTATGATGGAATTAGAAAAAAAATATGTGAAAAAGTAGCAGTTTCTTTAGTCATCAGTCCTCATTGCCGCCTTAATTATAATTCTAATGACATGACCTTTGATTGATGACCAATTCTTATCGACCGAGCGGTAATAAAGCATGTCAAGCTGGTTCTCGCAGTTCAAAGTTCATCGATACGGTCGTTATTATTTAACTCTATATGTTCGGTAGTCGATCAATGGTCGTCGCTCGCGATATGTCGGTGGGTTGTGTGCGTTTCAGTGTGTAGTTTTATTATTTTTATCCAGTGAAGTTTTCAAGTAGTAGGTGGAAGTGAAGGTGTTGGTTTGATGGTTCTAGTTTCGACATTATGGTGCTGATATAGTTTTAAAATAGTTGGTGTTCATCTATATGATGAAATTGTTTTCAATATATGGTGCTGGTGTAGTATCTAAATTCCTAACGTTGATAATTATCTATGTGATAATTTCCAAGTGACAGCCGGCTACTTATAAGACAATAGGTGACCGACTGAGTTGTTCAGAAGCCGTCGATCAACTTTCGTCTACCACCTTCGCTCAGTGGTCGGCCCATTACGAAACTCATGCATTCTTCTCCTTATTTAACAAGAGCTCGTAAATTGACCTCTGATGTTGATTATTCGACGTTTCGGGCTTGGTGTGTCAACAGTGTCAGTAGTGTCGTGCTCGGCTCATTTGTGTGTCGCGTTGCCGTCGTGTCTTCTAACCCGCTGCCGGTGAACACAGCCCTGCATGTTGACAAACATCACCCACCACCTTACCGTCGATGCTCTGTTGTTCATTTGCCACATCAATCCAACATTGAAACCTCGTTGTCGTGCTACTTGTTCACGGTATTCTCTTGAGATCAAGACGTTACCTATTCGTGACAGGCTAGTTCACAGCTACTACTAAATAAGCGTCACATGCTGTGCTGGGTGACGAGTATATTTTGGATCCCCCTAAACTTGTGAACACTTTGTCAGTTTCAGTGAGTGTAATCTTCAAGTGTTGTTCCTTGAATTTGTCAGCGTCATGTTGCTAGTGAGATACCACCAATCTTTTTCTTCATCTACTATTTTTATCCGCTACTTTAAATACAAAATGAAATTGGTTTACAGATAGATATTTGTTTTTAAACTTTCGCATTCCTACAGTACTTACGTGGTTGTTATTGTCGGATGCGTTTCGAGGCGCAAGGTCCCATTTTCAGCGTACAAGGAATTACTTAATACTTGAAGACCTTTGAAGAAATGGTGTAATTGTGGCCTCAATTAGATACAAATCAATCTGTCTTCCTTTACCAATGCTAATCTAATCCCTCTTCGAGCTCACGTTGGTGTGATATGATATCAGTGTTCTCCTACAATGAAAACCGTGCCGATTCCAAATAATAATTGTCGAGGTACGTCAGGCCTTTCTAACCGTAACAGGCCTGAAGTGATAGAAGTGCAAGTCGAGCTTGTGGATGTTCCCCTCACTCCATCTGACGGTCCAATGAGGAACCATGCTTATACCTCCAGTAAAACGGAGAATGATGATCTAGACTCCATCACTGTCGCTGAGATACCTGCTGTAGCTGCAGTGGCTACCTCTCCTTCAAGTGAGTGTTATCAAAAATGATTTTATTCAGTTAAATTATAATCTGAGACCTGTTTCATAGAGAGCCTGTCCTCTTTCAGAAGTCTTGTAATACAGGAAAAGCCGGAAACACACTAGACGTGAATAGCACGGCGTGCTATGTAGAAAATATGTAAGTCTAGTCTGTTTTCAGAATTTTTCCTGTAATACAGGACATCATTAAGTGTTAATGTCTAAATGAATACAGTTGCATATCATATAAAATGAGTAGGATTTGAAAAATAATAATGTTGAACTGATGAGGAATAATAAATATTACTACCAAGATCTCTGAAAAGGTCGTCAAATTTTATTAATTCAAATTTTATCAAGTGTAATTATATATTCTCACTTTTTTCTTTGATTCAAATTATTAATCGATCAATGAATTTGTATTTTTATTTTCATTTAATAATCGTTTAATAATCAATAATCATTTTATAATCGTGGAAAATTATTCAGATAACTAGTGTTTTTGTATCTGAATGGACAGATTTTTTCCAATTCATCAATTTCATGATCACTAATGATTTATTTAAAATTTTGAGCATGATTTTTAAACAAAGTTTCCATGTAAGGCAAATTTTTTTTATCCTATTTCTTACGTAACAAAATTCAAATCAATCAATAAGTAGCCTAAATTTATTTTGAATAATATGGTTTTCGAATTATTATGTAAAATGTATTAGAATGTTCAAAACTTGAGAAAAATGTGATAATACCATTTTCAAATTTTATGAATCCAATTCTTCCAATTTCCGTTTTATAAATGAAATTTCAAATTACATTAGCTTGAAGGTGAGTTCCACTTTTTCTGACACACAATTCCTATTATTATTGGAAAAATAATAAACGTTATTGGAGGTAAACGTAGAAATATTATTTACAAGGTGTTTCCAAAAATAACACGATTTTTTAAATTTATAACTTTAATAGTCCAATTACCAGTCATTTCTACTTGGTATGCAACATTGTTGCAAAAATTGATCACTTTGTGACAGCCGCCAAGAATTGGAGTGTTTTATGTGCTCTGTAGGCTATATTAATTGTTGAATGAAATACTGTACAGTAGTAATTTTTTCAAGATCTAGCCTCAGTTTCGTCTTCATACAGTAAAACTAATGTTCCTCCATGAATTATAATATCTTTCAGTATCTTTGTTGAGTTCATTTAATGAGCCTTGATAATGTTGTACTGGAAATTGAAAATTTCAAATTGAATTCCCAGAATTTTCCGATTTTCACGTTCGTGTGAGCATATCGCCATGCTTATCTTGTAAACATCAAATTGATTGGGTTAATCTCACCTAATCCATTCTCTGAAACCAAACGACTAGTATCATTCATTTCTGGGCCCACCCTGTTTAATTTGGAGTTTTAATTTGATGGAAAATTTGGCTGCTTTTCCAAAGCTTGAAAGGCGAGCGAGTGGCGTGTTCAGTGTTATTAATAGGTCATTAACTTCCAACATGCTGTACTGTACAAATTGAATTGAATGTGAAATTTTGATTTCTTGAACAGTGTCAGTACGGTAGTTGAGGAATGCTATGTTGCGTGCCAAAGGAAACGCCCTGAAGGGAATCTTCCATTTTGCACCCCGCGTTCTTGTTGAAAGAATACTTGTACTGATGAAAAGTTTTGTGAAATCCCTCTAGATTTATTAATTGGTTCAGGTTGAAAATAAATCATCCAAGAATTATCCAACTTTTAGCCATTGTTTCCAGACCGATATTCTTGTCGAAATAATCAATTGGAATTCTAAATTGAGATTTATTAATTGGCTTATGACAAGCATGAAACAACTTCGAATAGTTGATTATTGTGCAACTGGTCATCATCTTCTAAAACCCGATATTCTGGTCGAAATGGTCAATTGCAATTCTCTTCAAAATAAAATAATATTATCACGTTGTCATTATAACTGTATTATATTTTGTTAGGAAATTTATTTTGTATTTTTAAATAGCTAAGAATTTATGGAGTTGATGCAGAATTTTTCTTCAAATTCGGTCCCGACTGCCTTAAAACAGTCGTTATCTCTCATAATCACCCCTCTCATTACCCACGCACAAGCCTAGAGCTCATGTGGGCATGAACCTCAGAAAAAAGAAAAAATCACTCATTTTGACTCCAAAGTGATGGAATCAAAATGAGTGATTCTTCATACTTTGACTCTTCATACATAAAAAATTTATCATTTTTTTATACATTCTATAAATCTATCAATGTGCTAAAACTTGCAATTTTAAATGCATCAATCTTGTTAAAAGTACTTGAACTTCAGAGAACTACTGAAATTACTCATACGTCTTCTGCTTGATTTTGAATCTTGATATGTTGGAACTTGAAATCCGTATTCCTAAATCTTGAGCAGCGAATGATTCACTGCCATTCTTCACAATGCCATTGTATAAGAAAAAATGTCACTTTCAATTCCATTGAATCTTTTTTATTACATTGAATAATTGAAA
Source organism: Laodelphax striatellus (assembly GCA_017141395.1). Classification (NCBI taxonomy): domain Eukaryota; kingdom Metazoa; phylum Arthropoda; class Insecta; order Hemiptera; family Delphacidae; genus Laodelphax; species Laodelphax striatellus. The sequence continues at coordinate 27,622,510 of CM029531.1, forward strand.
TTGAAGGTATGATGAGCTATGCAACTTGTGGTATTTATTGTTTGAATACTCGTTTACTCTTCATAAACTACTTTTGAAGAATGTAGTGCAGAATCGGAAATAGTAGTGACAAGAGAAATTCAATATCATCCTGTTTTAGGATTAGTAACTGAGGCTTCCCAGCTCTCACGATTGGACGAATTAACTGACTGTGTGCGTGGAAAATAGATTTCCCACTTTGCATCTTTCTTGCGTCACTCTTTTCGATCGTGTGCTATTTCTTCATTTGGTTGCATCAATGTCCGGCTTCCCCGTGAAGAAGAAAGAGGAATTAAGGCTGCAAAAAGGAATTGGGGCTGAAAAAGAATTAAGGCATTGTATGGAATGTTCTTCAAACGCGAAGAACTGGCATGCAGTCTCTTCCCTGGCATGCAGTCGCTGTCTGGGTTGTGATTTATTACGGCGAGAAAGCAGATCAGACTCAGGACGAGTGACGCGGATATGTCACCTACTTAGACAAAGCTGTTGGATAGGTTGACATCCGATAGGAATATCTAAAAGCCTGTCGTGTGTAGCATGGGACTACGTCATATTGTTTGGAGTAGATATCGACCTTATTATTATGTATGGCACTTGCACTTGTTGAGTCAGGCAACAAGATGTAAAATCTACAACCATTTGGAGTCAGACGAAATAAAAAGTTGGTGTTTTCGCTTTCTCTCTTATCTCATTCCAAAGTCTCACAGAAAGTATGGCAGTGGCGGGAAAAATATTCCAACATAGTTTCTTGGGCTATTTCACACTATGATTATTCATAGTGTCTGTATTATGTATGAAAATATGATGTATCAAAAGACAGCTCTTGTAACCAGTTTTTTGTATTTGCTAATAGGAGAAGCGGGAAATTTAAAGCACGAAAGGGAAATTTGTTGTGGGACGAGCTTGCGCGGCCGGCAAGTGCGCTCCAATCAGCTGCTGCATTTCCGCAGTCAGGCGGTGACAAGGCAAGAAGAGAGCCCTGTTCTTTCTGTGCAATCCTGTATCCGGTTCGCTTCTAATTATTTTAGTCAACTACTATTACAATAATAATAATAATAATTGATGTTGCGCACGTGTTCCATGTTGTTCAATTGCAGCGGACCCTACGCTAATTTGAACAATTCTTCTCACAATATTCAAAAGCGAGTAATCATTTGCCGGTTCAAATAGCTTTGACCAATCTTTCAGAATGAATAGGTCCACTGGTCGGCTCTTATATTTGGCTAGTTGCAGATCGAATGCATGCCGAAATGCTGCCAATCATGTGCCGCTATTGCTAACCTAGTGAATATTAAAACATTTCTTCCATGTAAAACGTTGTCAATCTTTTGAAATGAACAGTGCCTTCAATAAGAATAACAGTATCAGTATAATTGTTACCGATAACAATAACGCGATTGAACAAAATTTTCTCAACTACCATCAGCCTACGCAGGTCGACCGATATAATTCAGGTACCATTATTATTCAAAGTTTCACATTTTCATCTCACTCCACTTCAAATTTTGGTTTTATTGACTTGCTCGTTCCAGGCTCTTTATCTTGTTTGTTTGCTGTCACATGTCAATTTTCGCCATTTAGGTAGAATGATATTTTTAATAGGTTTTTATTGAATTAAAGTGCCGAAAATAAGGAATAAAGTATTGAAAAAGTCCATATAAATAATAAATATCGGGGTACCGAGCTCTGCTCGGGGGTAGGCCTACAAAGGCACAGGAATGGAAATTTTAAAGGAAAAAAAGGAATGAAATTGAACAATTTTTCAAAGTACAGCCATCAGTCTTATGCACTGATTCATCATTGCACTATAAAAAAGTAATCTGAGCTTTCGAAATATTATGAATAATCGAGTTTGAATGCATATCATTTGAAAAATCGCACATGTGGTAAAATTTTGCTTCATATAGTAGTAGTAGTAGTAGTAATAATACTTCATTATTTTCATTTCAGAGGTTATGTTATGTATTTTACTACTATTATTATTTTCTATATGCTTCATATAGAAATAATAATATGGGTTGATAACTATTTTTAGGTCAGCTGTTTAGATGAACTCTTGACGATTTTTTTTCAAATAAATAAAAACAGATCACACGGCTAACTTCATGCCTCAAATTTTAAAATAACAATACAATATGGAATATTTTCAAAATTTCAAATTGCTTTTAATTTTCTATAGATAAATTAAAATCAGAAAAAAAGGGGAATAGGAGCAGCTTATGTGTTTCGATAATTTTCTCAATTCTAGTAATGGAACCGCTGGTTTTACCAACAACATCAAGAACCGACGGAAAATTGTTTCTTCCTGTCAGCTGATTCTCTGTCACTGTCTCAGCCGCTGAAATAATAATCTTGTCTCACTCACACACTCGCTCTCACTCTTTTCTCATCATTTACAGCCGACGGAAATTTCTTTCTTCTGTCAGCTGATTCTTAAGGATCAATTTCTCCTTTTTAGGTCATTTGTGAGTTATCCAGGGATGAGACCCGGCGCAAACTAATTTTTGTATCACAAACCTCCTATATTCCAAATTTCGTCAAAATCGTTGCCGTTTCCGAGATCCGTTGGACATACAAACATATATTATATAAATAAATACATATAAACAGAAATTGCTCGCTTAATATAATAGGATTATATCTCTCCTAATGCTCCGTAATCGATTGAAAGGTGTCCGAATTCTGCAGCTATGAATTTGATAAGGTTGCCAAAAACGGTATGCACTAAGCGGTTGTTAGAAAAGTTTTCGAATGTTTAAACTACACATTTTGATTTGTTGGTTTCAAGAGTTAACTTTCTAATTCCTTAGTAGTTTGTGAGGTTCGTGTTCTATTTCTTTGAAACAATAAATTTGAGTTCTCTATAGTCAATAATCAATTTCACGTTGAGAAATATAGCTAAGATACAGTATGTGAAGTATGTATCGTATCCACTTCGGTACGATGCTGAATAAATTCCTATTGTTTGTCCAGATGTGCGGAACATATTCTACCATTGTACATGTAAAATGTTATTGTTTTGTGCATAACAATAACTAAAATAAATTCAATAGAAAATGAAATGCAATACTACTTTATTTCTTGACGGTAGTGAATATCTTCCAAGCATTTCATTATTTTATCATGGTGAGATAAGAGGTGGACGTTTTGCCAACAGATTTTGGAAAATATAGGTGTTGTGGTGCATGTGATGTGAACTTCATATTATAAGTGAATAGTGTTGGAAATCTGAGTGATTGAATGAAACCATTGGATTAATCCTTTGATTTAACATTGGTTTATAAAATGATTGGCCCTTCAATTACTCCAGTTCTTACCACTGGATATCAAGGTGATTTCCTGAGTTAATTTTATGTTAGATAAATTTTCAGTTTAAAAGACTGTTGAATCGTCTCTCAAACGAGCTAGAGCTAGTGTGAGGCAGGTTTCCTAAAATGAGTATAAGTGATAATTATCGAGGTTGCATGGCCTGTGCTACCCATATGAGGTTCATTAAATTAAAATGGACAAAAACCTCCAAGTGATCTATGTACGAGTACTTATTATCTTCTTTGACGCTTTGAAATCCCATTTAAGTCACTTGATCATTTAACAACTTATTGTATCAAGTGACGGAGACCTCTATTCACGCAATAAAAACTCCTTTTATGTGTGTAATTCACGCAATAGCTCACTTCCAATTGTGGTTTTGTTAGGTTTTCTATCCTATCGATTGATAAATGTGTCATTTATTGCACCGTGCTAGTTGACTGGGAATTATGTGGCATATAAGGATGCTTCCATGTGTGCCATCTATTGACACAAATAACAATTTTCTTTGCTAGAAACGTCACTTTTAACCATCATTTTGAATAAATAGAGAATAGGAGTATTAATGACTTAATTGTGTAACTAATTAGGAATGTTCTCAATTTTAAGATTTCCTTAGAAGGCTTTTTAATAAAAAAAATTGAGTACAACATTGACGATCAAACCTACAAAGTTCAGTTTTATTCATTGAAAATTTTATCTCTTATTTGATACTAATTCTTATTATTTTCACTCCTCTTCTCTATCGCTGACTTCTATCATACTTCTGATCAATAACTTCAGAACTACTTCTGATCATTTTACTTCAAATGGTATTGACTATAATACATGTATGGTATGAAGAAGCATGTAGTGCAGTATGTGGCTTGCTTACTTTCCATCAGTGTTGAAAGAGAAATATTATTTTTAAAGAAAGGTGTTGTCAGATGATGAACCATTCGCGCCATTCTACCTTACTGTGCCTCATTGTTAATCGTATTATCATTGTAATATTTTTGATTAATGAGCTCCCTGTCCCGTTAAAGAATCATGTTTGAAAATTTCTCTTGGTCTGTGGAGGATTCCAAATTTATTTTCTATCAATCTTCATCATAATTTTTATAGTAATTTCTTTGAATTATTTCACTTATCACTTGTACTATCTGTATATAATATATGTAATCTATCATAATCTGTATCTATCAATCTATCTATATGTACTATCTACTGTAGAATCTATTTAAAACTCCTTTTAAAAATGATAAAAAATATTGAAATGTAATGAAAGTTTAATGTATGAAATGAACTGAAAATTCTTTGTTGGTAAGTTTGTATGAGTTACTTTTGTGGAATGGTATGATCCAAAATAAAATTTCTATAAGTGATCTGAATAAAAGCTATCTAATCCGAATAAAAGAGCTTCAAGTAAGTTCATCATTCAATGTCAATAAATCAGGTTAATTTCTGAATAAAATTTGGTTGATCAACTAAGGTGACATTTGAACCTGGATAATGAAGAGTTTATATCATTGAAATAAATTTCAAATTAACTTGATGCACTGTGTGTTGCATTTAATAGTTTATGCATTTAATGCATTTTAGCGATTATGCATTTAATAGTTTGTTCTACTTTGTCTTCATTTGAATTCATGAATTGCATCCTGTATTAGAACTTTCAAAGTGAGGTTTCATTTTGTACTGTAGGTCGGCACTGCATTATTACTGAATACTGTGGTGTACTGAGCCCGTGCGGTTTAAAAGTGAGTGAAGGCCGTTGTATCCTAAACATCGCGTGAATTATTGAACCTTCCACTATTTTAAATCTGAACTATCGAATTGCCGCAATAGGGAAACACAACTTTCGAAATAGATCCCTTCACTCTTCTTTGAAGCTCTTTCATTCGTATCTTTTAAAAAATAATTCCTCCGATGTAGGGAGTAGGTTTAGCGATAAGCTTTTTTCTGCACTAAACATTAAAATATTTAAAGAAGAAAATACTGTACGTAATATTATGTTATTCATCACCAACCACAATTAGTATGAACTCTTATACTAATTTGCACCAACTCTTGCTATTCTCGAAAATTATCGAGTAATTTACCAATTTATTCTCGTGGTTCATAATTATTGAAGGATAAATTCATAATTATCATAAAGTTATGCTATCAGAAAATACATTAGGACTTTAAACCATTTTCAGTGGCATATCTGTAATCAAACTCAATGGAGATCTTGATCTCAAGAACGACCAAAGCTCAATGGAGATCTTGATCTCAAGAATGACCAACGTAGGTGAACATCATCTATCAAGAAATAATATCTCAAGTGAATACACATATTCGATTTACTTGCTTATCTGTGTATCTTGTATTTAAATTGCATTAGTATACTTTACAACTTTAAGTGTAACTCCTGATGATATTATTTTCTCTACTGGTTTTTTGGATAGCAATCTCAGTTTCAGTTTTCAGTTTTTAAGTTTTCGCATTTACTCTTCAGCTCTTGGCAAGAAGTCATAGGTCAATAATATCAAAACTTGGTGCTTTTGGCTTTTGATCATGCACTTACATTATTCCGTTCATGTGTTTTACTCAGTTTATGTGCAGAGAATCATTAACGTCATGTTGTTTTTTAATAGTAGTGACGCTGTTCGAAATTTTTTCCTTCAATTTGTAGATTACTCTTACAAAATAATAGCAGTAAAGTTGTAATTTAGTGTGTATTTGGATTATCTTTAGCCCACATTTTGCTCGATGAAGCCATAGTAAGAAGCCACTGGTTGAAACAGAAGACTTAGAACCATCTAACTAGTAGAAAGCCGTGCAAGTTTCAGCCTAAATCTATTTGATCGAAATTAATTAACTCTTGATTTGGCGATGGCCTCAGCAAACTTCGATCTTGAATATGTTCATGATTCAAAGGTAGTAAGCGTGACATGTTAATGAATTGTATAGCAGGACCCTTTTAACTTGTCAGAAATCAGCTGTTTCGGTAATAATTAAACAGTGATTTTGACATAATAATCAAAAGGCTTAAAAGTCTTGAAGACATTTTTAAAGAAGACCTTTCAAAGAATAACTTTTTAATAAGACCTTTTCAATAATCTGCGAGATTCAGGATTTGTAGGTTAAGTATTGTACTGGTGGCTGAGTAAAACATATGTTTTCTGACAAGTTGAAAGGATCCTGCTATACATAATTCAATCAATCTCCTTTCTCCATTAGCCTATGTTATACAGTTCAAATTCTTACATGAAGTGTGCTATATTTTCTTTCCCATCAACTATGAATATTTCAGTCTTGGAATTCAGTTGCGTAGCTACTTCAAGTATAAGGATATTTTGTTCAATTAAAAGTCTGTATTATACTCCTGCCGCCCAACCTACTAACTAATTTGATTTATTCCTCCCTACCAACATTTTAGTGAAATATTTCACTCGTATTTGTAGAAAGGGGTATTTTTCAGACAACTGTAAAAATTTGAACAGAAGATTGAAAAGCATAAAACCCTTTTTTTGTCATTCCTTATTTCATAATGTCAACATCATTATGTACTGTAATACTGCATTATTTTACTACTTCTCAGTAAAACTGTCAGTTAAGCTTATTGTTATGTTGTTTTCATCTCTTTTAGGCACATTTTCTTCACCAAAAGAATTATTCATTAGAGTAATGAATTATGATCATGATCTTAAACATGTCGCAATATTCGCTGTAGCGGAAAGTGAAACTCGCAATGTTCATTTCGTGCATGCATCTGCAACAATACTTTTGATACATCGTAATACATTTATTTTTATAAGAACTAGAAGTAATATTAGCACTTCTTTCTAGTTATTTTCAACTTGGTGCCGCATTCATGGATAATATTTTAAGCTTTTTGTGCGTGCAAAAAAGAATTCTTTTCATAGTAGTCTCATCACTCATACTCCAGATCAGCCTTTGACTGTGGACTTGATTAATATTGTCCTCTTGGATTTGTAGTGCTCTATGTTCGTGCATCACTTTTTCATCGGAAAGAATCAAGTCTCTCAATGATATTCCTCTATGCTATTCTCTGCCTTGTAAAACTTTTCCCTGGCGAGAAGCGGGTTGTTGTACTCGTTCTTCCCCGAAACACATCACACAAAACATGGCATTATCGGCTTTTCAACGTGCTGCTGAATAATTTAAGCCAGCCCAACGTCACCCAACCGCAAATGCAGCTGACGCCACATGGAATAGCTCGAACTAACTTTGCTGCACAGTCAATCTTTGTAACTTCACTTCACAACAAATTTGTGCTTGTGGTTCCAGGGCCTTGATTTTGTGCCCTCATTTACTGCCACAAACGAGCCAGCTATGCTTGTTTCCCTGCTCTCAAACCGGTAACATCACTTTAACGATTAATCCCCAATTGAGATCAAACATACACGTGAACATGTATGCTCCTCTTGGTACGTAAACCTAGTTCCTTGTGTTCTGTGAGTATGAGAATTGAAACTCTTTCAAAGTGAAATGATGTTATTAAATTGTTTTCTGATGCTCTTTCCATAATAGAAACAGTGACTGTTCTTGTAAGCGGGTAGTTTCAGAATTTCATATTTTAAAACAATTTTCTTAATGAAATCTCATAGTTTCGAGAAATTCCTTATTCTTGTAATGGAAGACAGGCGGTCACGTGAAGAAATCATTCATGTCCACATAATTATTGCTTCATTAATGATCTTATATTATGACTAGGAACTTTGAGAAAAACTCTTATCCCACATTGGGAAACTCGCCGTTGAACGATGGGGAAATCAAATTTAAGTTGATAGGTAATATTGAATTGAATTGAATTTTATTGCAACAAAATTACAAATAGGATCTTAGTACGGTGTGTAATTTTATTGAAAGGTTTCCATTTGAGTTTGAAAAAAAACGTGAGAAGATATTCATTCATAGTATCAGACACTTGAGTCTTGACAGTCGTCTTCTAGACTTCTGTCATATGAAAAAATCTCGATTGCGTCAACTCGCATTTTTCTTATCTTGATCTGACTACTGTACTTTCATTAATAATTCATTTCTTCATTAAATTTGTCTTGATTTCAAACTTTTTATGAGTACTAAAAACTTATCAATTTCAGTTACTCAATATATTTAATTTATTGTATCCTTACCATCTCCTCATCAGAATATTGTTGATTTAAAACCCACTTACTTTCGATCAACCTTCTTCAATAATTATTCTATTTTTTCCCTATGTTCCAGCCATCTGCCATCATCTTTCAGCACCTGCCCTCGTCGTAAAATCCTTTTCTGTAAAGCCTACAGTCTTATGATTTCTTCTCATCATCATCATCATCATCATCATCATCATCATCATCATCATCATCATCATCATCATCATCATCATCATCATCATCATCTTCATCATCATCATCATCATCATCATCATCATCATCATCATCATCATCATCATCATCATCATCATCATCATCATTATCATCATTGAAATAGGCAGGCAAAAAGGCACTAAAAAACACAAAAATAGGCACTTTAAAATCGAAAAAAGGCATAATGTATTTTGTATATTTATGTGAAAAAATAATACTAGAAAATTGAAAAACTTATATTCTACTGGTTGAACATGATTAATATGTTATCCTTCAAGTTTTTTTTACTCTAAATTTGGTTTTATTTCTGAAAGAATATTTTCCAGTATGAAAGAAGACCTTTCAACTGTCAACTGTTGTTACTGTTGCATATATCTGAAGCTAGATTCAATAAAAGGGTTACCTTTAAATGATAAAATATTGAACATTAGCTTTATTCTCGCAAAACTTCGGTTTGACAAAATCAATTATGTTAATTCATGGATTGAAATAAACATTATTTATTCATTTTTAAGGTTCTCGTAGCCTATAGCACACTCATGCTTTCTCTGTTTATAAATAGACGACTGCTGACTACAAAAAGCTTCATTTTATGGGCTCAAGGATATTTGCAGCCTGCATTAGGGAATACGCAAATGTAATATTATATCTTCTCTAGAGATCATAGACTTTTTCTCATGTTCAAATTCTTATATGCACGCTGGATTTTCTTCTTCCAGTAATCTAATACTTTTTTAAATATTATTAAAAATTGAAAAAATGCTAATTATATAGGCAAAACATATAAAATAGGATGAAATAAGCTATTTATATTGAAATAGGCAATAACACCCAAAAAAAGCAGAATAGGCAAAATTAAGGCATTTTGCCTAACATCCGGGCTCTAATCATCAATATTCATTTTGTTCAGATCGATGATTTTTAGAATATCTAACTATATTGTTCAAGCCCGAATATTTTTATTAAAAGTTTCCCGAGCACAGTAATCTACGGTACATCATTATATTTTTCTATGAAATTAAATCGTTGTGCCGGAAATTGATTAAAATTATCTAATTCTGAGTGGGACTAATTGCTCTGCCAGATCATATCCATATCCACCAATAGAAGGATAATTTTCTACCGAACAGGATAAAAGTGTCATTTTTTATGACTGTGTTCCAAGAAGCAACAACTGCCCTCGATTACAGTGTGTGCGTCAGTGGACAGTTTGAAGTGTTTGAAAGCTTTAGTTGATTTTGTTGCTTTTTCGTAGCGTTGCTGTCGATGTGCTCGTTTCGTTTGATGCGTTGTCAATCGATTTGTTTGCGTTGCCTCGTCGAGTGCCGATAACGTCTGCTCTATTTGTGAAAATTGCAACTATGGATTTTCCATTCAGCTCTCGAGCTCTCCGCGCTGGAATTCTGTCAAAACCATAGGTTACGCATGCAAATGTCGTTCTCGAATTTTCGTTTTGTTTGCATTCGTCATGATGTCAGTATTGACCAATGATTGACGTGCTTTCATTATTCACTTCCAGCTTGTAAACGTCATTTATGTGCGGAGATACGCCCAATTCGGCTAACGCTAACGACCACAGAATTGTTGGAAAAACTGTTTTTCAGCTCGGAGAGTCCTTTTGTGATATTTGGCCTTGGATTGTCCTACTGTCAACCATTCAAGCCGATTATCATTTTGTTTGCCACTGATAAACACACACAAGAACCTACTCTGCGTTATTGATTCACTTTGCTTCACTCATTTCCTTTTCAGCAAACTTCACAATTCTACTATATACAGTCCAAAAATAATGACAGTAAGAATCTCATAGATATTACAATAGAGTTTTTCTAAACAATGATGAATTGCCCCAAAATTTTCATTTAGAGGAATAGAGATTTGTTGAAAAATTGAAGAATATTATTTGGAGAAGTTATGAACATTGAATTAATATTAAAATATATTATATATGTAGAAGATCAAAGCTGATTTTCAGGCAGCAAGTGATTGGAAATTTATTTTCAACTTTCACATATTATTCTATCCACTAGAAACCGTAAAATTTGAATTCCATTCCTCATTATCGATGAAAGTTGAAAAATATTATTCCAAATTAAAAATTGAAATTACGTTTTTTTATGAATGAGGTTAGTTGTAAATAAGTTGGAATAGTGTAGGTGAGAAATCGCGTGACTTGATTAGATCTCGTATTTCAATTTCTATCAAATGACTTTTCGGTCCGGTATTGGGGTAGATTGATATTGTAATGTCAGTACACTAAATATAACACTATATTAGATAATTGAGTATAACATTGACAATAAACTAGAATATGAAGTGTCACTAGATGTGATAGTGAATGTGTCACTATCAAGTTCTTGTTTGTTGATGAGACATTGGGGCAGAATGATATTGCAATGCGAGAGGTGAACTTACCTCTTACGATAGTGACGTAGGTAAGTGCGTGTGGGTGTGGGTGGGTTTCGCATTGCAACGCATTTCGCCTCCACACTTTCGACACCCACACTCTCGATCCCTGAAACCAGCGACCACATAGTATAATAGACGGAGTGATCCTATTACTACAGCATTACGGGTGGTGAAGCCAATTCCGCCATCATGGTTAGGTATAGAAACGCGAAATGGAGCTCACAGAAGCTCAAAATTGTAGTGCGCGAGTTTCAAATACATCGTCGTTTAGTCCCCTTAGGATTAAGTTAAAATTTTCAAATTTGGTGTTCTTATACCTAATAAAACACTGATTCTAATGGTGTAACTCAAATTACCAGTTTCCAGTTTATTCAACTTTTACGAGTAAAAAAAGTTGAAAGTTTTTCATACATTTGAAAACGTGACATGAAAAAGTTGGTAAGCGAGGAAATTTTTTCATCTTTAGGGTAGGCAAGTTTCGTAAGCGAGAAAGTTTTAGATAAAAGTTGAATTTTATTTTTCATTTGAACATTTTTTTCCTAAGATCAGCCGTTCTCCTGATATTCTCGGTAGAACATAGACGAGAAAACGAGGCGAAGCGCTCCGATTAATTCCGTTCGCCTCAACTCCGAGCTCTTCCCTCTAAAACATACTGTGTGTACCTTTTTCTCAAGAACCATTTCAATAATAGATTTGCCTATATATTTTCACGTAATAATTGAAGCTATATATTCCAACTATAGATTTGCCTATATATTTCACATAATAATTAAATCTCTTAATCAGCTAATCGACAATAATAATGGGAATAATAATACTTAATAAATCACTCTATCTTATTCTTACCAAGTGAACACTGGATTGCGATTTGATGTTTTGATTTGAGAACTGTTGGAAAATTACATATAAGCATAAAATAAAGCTACTCATCTCAGCACAAGCACACATAAAGAAATGTCATGAGTAAGGGAACCATTATATCCTTTTGATGACATCATACATTCATGAGAATAATTTACCAAGAAAAAATTAGTGTCTGTCATCTGTATATCTACCGTAAATATAAAATGAATAATATACACAGAATATCTACAGATATCTACAGAATAATAAAATGCGAAAATTAACTTACAAACGGAATTTTATTGAATTTACAATAAAAATAAAAAAGAAAGAAATGGAAACCTGAAAATACAATGAGTAGTAGTTCTTAAAGTCTCATATTTTTTAATTTAAATTCATACTATACCATAGTATAGAAAGCAAGGGAACAATAAAAGAGAAAAACAAAATATTACATACAGTATTGACAATCAATCAAAATAACAATGAAGAACAATATTATAATTATACAAACATTACATTCATAACTCTAAAAATTTCAATTTAACTAAAACCTTTCATTTTAAATAACCTTTACTGACCCATAAATGTAATCGTTTTCACTAAGTGACTTCGAACTCTGCTTTTGTGTAATGTAGCACTGAATGTTTTACAATGATGATGTAGTCGTATTTTGAAATATTTTTTACAAATGGCTTTCATTACTAAAATGATATGATTGAGCTCAGGTTCTTGTTCAAAACAATGTTCTCCTGGGAATAGATTCACCCCGATACATTTTTTCAAAACTGAACTAATCATTTTATCCTCAAGCTGCTTCACTTTTGTAATGTCTCCATTGATAATTCGCAACTTCACTTCTGTTTCACAAATTACACACAGTTTTACAACTCCTTCAGAAGGATACAAAAGTCCTCCCCTATTTTTACAGCGAATTAAACTGTTACTGTTACAGCAGGAAATGTCATAATTAATAACAGGATATTTACAAGCTATTAAAATGCAGTGCGTGTATTCCCAGTAATCCGTACTGCGTACCAGCAATACAGTAGTGTACTACACTATAATAAAAAAATAATTATTATTATAGTAGTAAGTGTCGTTTTCCAACCTTAAATAGTAATTTAGTAATAGTATTAAACACTTAATATAGTCTGATCGCACAAAGATTTTACTCGGGCAAGATGAAAGAAGTACTCCAGTTCGGTTTGTATTTGGTTCAAAAATTATAAATTTGGTCTAAAATTGTAGTGCTGAATATTATATTGAGACCAAATTTATAATTTTTGAACCAATACAAACCGAACTGGAGTACCTCTTCCATCTTGCCCGAGTAAAATCTTTGTGCGATCAGACTATATTCTTACACCAATTATACACTACCAACAATATACTAACCTGTGAAATGTTATTCCTTCAACGTTTCCTCCTTTATTGAAGCATCCATAAGCAATGCAATACGCTGGCATTGTAGTGCAGTATGATACTAAAACGCGTGTGCACTGTGTGGACAACTGGGCAGAACTGAGCGAGACCTTGTCGGAGCGCTCGCTACTGGAGTGACTCACTCAAGGCCGCCGCCATCATGGTTGGGTATTGGCGCTAGAGCTGGCTTCAAAAGTCTGTCTGCATGCTCCGTCTATTATACTATGTGGTCGCTGCCTGAAACCATCCGCAATTGTGATAAAATTCTTGACATTCGAGATTAAATTCAATTAGCTGGATATTTAGTTGTCAATGAAGAGACAAGTAGCACTCACAGGTAGCACAAATGCATAATTTGTTAATTGGTTCCCAACTTTTACGTTTTTTTAATGGAATGGAAAATTGCAACTCTGCAGTTGCGACTGTTTATTTGAACCCGACTTTTACTTACTGGATTACCTTGTTGGGTGTATATAGAGAAAAGGGACAGTTTCTGTTGAAATAATTATTACGTCTGGTTTGCTAAATTGAAGCAAAACTAAATTTTTACAGTACATCATTCCTGGACAGGAAATTTCTGTGTTGAATTGCTATGAAATCATAAGCCTATTTACAACATGATCAAAACATTTTAATTCATCAATTCAGGAGAAAAATGGTAAAAGATGAGTCTTTTCTCTGTTTCTCAGATAATTAAAATTTCCGTGCTTGTATCAATGAGTATATCAGTTTCTGACTGTATTGAAGTAATCAAAATGATCCTTCTCATTATAACATCAATCATTCATTAAAAACGCTTTTAATCTTTGTTTGAACTCAGTAATCCTAATGTCTCCTTTAACCCAACTGGTAGTATAATCAGATTCATTTAATTTGACGCTTGATATTAGATAGATATTATTTCTTTGCCATCGTACTCTATGGTCATCAGCAACGTCAAGAAATAATATCTCTATCTATCTATCTAATGGAAGCGTCAATTCAAATTAATCTGATTATATCTTCTATATCTTTCGAACAAAAAATCAGGGTTTTCTTCGTAGAATGACAATTCAATACTTATACTTTACTTAATTCACACTTTCATTCATACATGGTACTTTAGAAATCCTAATACATAAGATTCCTATACTAGATTAGTTGAAAAACTTATGCACTCCAACAATATTTAAATCCTGTACTTGTAACTCCCAATTATTTCTAAAACTCCAATCAAATGACAATTCATTAAAAGAAATGAATATATGTGGAGTGCTGTCCTAATTATAATATTATTTTATCTTGAACTTGCATTACTGATTGAATCATTGGATTGTGATGCTGATGAAATGTTGTTATTTTTTTTAAAATTCAGTTTGAATTTGTTTTCCAGCATGGCAAGCAGTAGTGAGCACAAGGGAGCACCTAGTGGAAGTCGTGATGGACTACATAATCAAAGAGATTCAAGAAGTCACCTTCACCAAACTGGTGAAGTGGACCTGCTCTACCTTGATGATATTCGGTGGAGTGGTGCCCTTCATACCGCAGTATAGGGAAATCAAAAAGAAGCAAGATGCCGAGGGCTTCTCGCTGTATGTGTGCCTTGTTCTCATATTCGCTAATACTCTCCGAATTTTATTTTGGTAAGTTCACATCTCTTTCCAATAAAAAATGCATTTTCCTCTATGTAATTCAATGAGTTACTCGATCTCATCCCGTAACGTATTGAGAATGTTGGTACAGATTACTTTCTTTTTTTAGCTTGTAGATGGGTATTTTTGTGGTAATATTCCTCATACTCAATCTCAGACTTTTCAGCAACAGTGTAATCAAGTTTTTTATTCAATTTACCTGTGCTCTCAATGTGCTTAATGCAGGCTACACATTACATGACACGGACCGAATCGACGTGGGGGTTCCCGTCCAGGCTGTAATGTGTAGCCTAGCCCGGACGAGATTTGTTTTGATTAATTGAGCTGATCAAAGAAGTCGGCAACTCTTTATTGGTCCGAGTGGCAGAACTGCGGACCGTCGACGATTTGTTTTGGTTTGACGCTGACTCATTTCCAGGAATATTTAGCTTTGAAGTTAATTAGTACTGTACTACACTACAGAACTATGAAAATGGTAAAATTTCAGATATCTGAATTTTTCAAAATTGTATGATACTCTACTCGCTTTGCTGAGATTGGATCATCTTGAATTTTTTCTCTATCATTAAATTTAAGCTTTCTAAAAAATATTTGAATTCTGATGTGATAGAAGGCTATATTACAGGAGTGTGGAATGTTTCTCGTTTTTCATTTTTAATAATGAATTATTGAACTGAGATTCCTATATAATATGATTTATAATATGTATAATCCTTCATATATATATGTATCCTCCTCTTATTCTTTCTCGACCTATATATTATGTTTAATTGTATAATGGATTCATATTGTAGACTTTCCATTGTTGATATGCTATGGAAATAAGAAATTAATGCATGCCCACACGTCATTTTTCTATAAACTGTTGACAGTTCTTTGAATGTCATTATTTTCAAACGGAAAGAGGCATTTTTAATGCTGACTTGCTCTTTGATGCTTGGTAATAATTATACCTCCCATCCATGTCAGTGAAGGCTCCCCCCTTCCCCCACTCCATGGTAAACTTGGTTCGATGCTTTTCATAATTACGATTCCAAGTATTACTGTAATACAACATTGTTCACTAGATTATAGAAAGTAGACACTATCGCGTTTCTTTCCTGCTGAGCTATTTCAAATTATCTCATAGATAATAAAACTGTAAATATAGGAACTAATAGAGTAGTTTGTAAATTAATATAATGTGTATAATATCTTATCACTGCATCCAAATTTCATGAAAATGTTTTTTTAGAGTATGAAGTATGAAGAATACAACAGTCTAGGTATTTTCAAGTTGTAAAATTTAATTTCCTTAATTATAAGTTTTTTTTTAATTTGTTGATAATCAGGACCTTTAGGCTAAACTTGAGGTCGCTGAAAACGAATCTGTAATCAGAATTTGTCTATCATGTCAAATCGCAATCTAATAATTGTCATCGCAATCTTGCTGTGAGAAATTTCCGAGAAATTTTGCTGACTCGAGTTCAAGAGAACTGGAGTTGGTCCGAGAGAGGCTACACATTACGAAACTACAACCTGGACGGGAACTCCCACGTCGATTTGGTCCAGGCTCGTGGTCGGTCCGTATATGTGTAGCCTGTATAATTGTAACTGCTGACTTCTAGCTGTAGGTGGAATACTATACGGTAATTTTCTCTTTCCTATGTTCAATATAGTTTCGTTTCAATAGACGTAGCTCTTTCAGTGGCCTTGAAACAAAGTGTCATTGTAAAATCAACTGTATGAATTGAAATGAATTTAAATTACAGCTCAACAATCAAGTAAAAGTCTAAGGTATATTATGTGAGAAGGAAACTCTACCAGAGTGTACATTCTAGTTTATTACTTATATCTTCTACAATTCTGCTGATAACAATGTGTCTGTTATGCAAGTAGCTGTTTCATGTGAGTGTTTATAGTAAAAATACTGTAAACAACTGAATGAAGAGATTGACTTTCTATCATTGTTATCACCCAGTAGTCCATTCAAAGTCTGTTGCATAATGATCGACTAGACGTCATTCCTTGCTAGAATCACCTGGCAACGCATCTGCAGATGACTGGCCATCTCTGCATTCCAAATCTTCTCTCTCTTGCCACAATTCGCAGCTGTAGCCAAATCGGACACACGCTTACTTTTTTTCTATTTTCCCTCTTTGCCTCATGTCGTCTTTCATGCTTATTCAACAATATTATAATACTGTTAACAGCAGTATTTTTACTATCAATGTTCAACAAGCTGTCCCGGCGAACTTCGTATCGGCCTCTTCCCCCCCCCCAAATGTCCCCCCCTTCATGCCACCCCCTAAAAATGTCATCCCCCAAATGCCCCCCTTCCTTCCCCCCACAAATACCCCTTCATGTCACCCCCCTCTTCTCCCCAAATGACCCCCATCATATCACCCCCCCCCACGAAAAAAAATGTCACGAAGTAAAAATATCTATATCCACTCGCTTTATTGATGGAAATTAAAAGAAATCTGCAATATACTAATTTTTAAAGCGAGTGGATAAATATTAATCAATGCTGAAAGTTGTCAAAAAAATATCACCCGTTTCGGAATCGAACCCGAGAATTCTGCGTGGAAGGCAGAGTCGCTAACCAATAGACCACGGAGCCCGTCTCTGGGAAGACCGATATTGTAGCATCTTCAACTACACATCGATTTCATAGGAGCATTATTGTTTGGACTGGATCAAAATGGATGTCATGTTTGATAGGTTAGGTCATTAATTTACTAATTATTTATTAATTATAAAGAGATTTTCTTATATTTTAATACATATTATGTTAACCAGTGCTTTAAAAATTCAAACGAATCCAAAATCATCTAAATCGGTTCAGCCGTTCTCGAGTTATAAGCGAGCGTACAGACACCAACTCTCTTTTATTAATATAGATTTCATAATTTTCAATGCGTTATAGGCATGTGTCTAGAAGGTTGGAATTCTACTGCTCCTCATAGATTATTACCTCATGAAAAATTTATTTTCGAACGACGAATTTAAAATCAATTTGCACGGTATTAAACCTTTAAACAGGCGTGTCAGATGAAAATTGAAAAATTAAACTAAATCCTTTTTGTTCTTTGTTTATTAGTTTTTCTATTAATGTGTTATAGGCCTGTGTCTTGAAGGTTGGAATGCTACTGCACTTCATAGATTATTACCTCATGAAAAATTTCTTTTCGAATGACGAATTTAAATTCAATTTGTACGGTATTAAACCTTGAAACAGGCCTGGATGAAAATTTAAAAAAATAAATTAAATTCTTTTTGTACTTTGTTTATTACTTTTTCCATCAACTAGAGGGAAGGAAATGGGATATCGCTACTATCAATTGCTTTTAAATCATAATAATTAATTGAACGAAATTTTCAATTAATAATGCTAAAAAATACTCTGAAGACTGCGAATATTGACAACAGAATAATAGGTAGAAGGTTATTCGATGAACGCTGCTGTACAAAATTGGCTTATATTCAGAAACGAATGCTGCTGTATAGAAGATGTACGGTAGTCTAGTTGTCAGGGCACTTGACAATAATTGAATTACAGTATATTGAAGATATTCTCTACCTTTATTATTAAATAAAATAATTATTATTTCTGTTAACCAAGAAATTGTTCTTGTTAATTGAATCATTTCTTTTTAAAACCATCAGCTACATGTTCATCAAAAGAGTAAAAGTGATCCTATTTGAATAAGCATACAGTTTGTAGAAAAACCTGTTTTATTCCAGCCTGCCCTTGGTCATAGTACCGGGATATTATTATGATTGGCGAAGATCCAAATAACTTAACAGTGAAAGTGATTTGAATGTAGCCTGTATGCTCTTTGGAGCCTTTTGTGTGGCATCTAAAGAGCTGGTAATAGAATACAATTATAGTCGACTCATGACCAAATATTTAAGAAAAAATAATGACAATGTTGTACAGAACAAACAAAATGAAAATTATCTGTTTATACAGAACTTAGCGTACATTACAATATTTTTCTTATTGAATGTTCTCCAAGTTAAGGTACAAGAAGCGTGTGACGCATTAATTTCTCCTGTTTTGTTTAAGGTTTGGCAAACGGTATGAACTTCCTCTGCTCATACAGAGCTTCATCATGAATATTGCCATGCTGCTAATGATCCACCTCTGTGTCTCTGTCAAACGGAAAATGCATCTGGCGCATTTCCAAGAACACACATTCACAGGTAAATTCAATTTATTAAAACTCGAAGGAAATCAACAATATACAAAGTGCACTCATTGCTTTGCTGTGTTTTACTTTGTAAGCTTTTGTAAAATCTTACATCTTCTTATATCATATAGTTTGTCGGGGTTTGTTTTGGAAATTGGTGTCATAATTTGTCATTTTCATTCATGTCACTGCTTCAACTCTGTTCTGAGCAGATCAAATTTGGTAATTCAAGAGTTTTTTTAAGAATTACTCAAGAATTATCTTGTCATAGTCATTGATATTCGATTAATTAAGTAATAACAATTGAATAGTAGTGATATCGATTTGGAGTGCTATAAATAAAGAACGTAGTATTCTATCTCACATTTATTCTAATTAAACTTGGACCCCTTGAAGTATGACGTTTTGGAAGTTATGTAACTGACATAGAGCATTTAGCATGAGAGCTTTTGAAGTTTGGTTTTGAAAAGATATGAAATTTTATAGAATATTTCAACTCACCGTACTATCATATGACACAGAATTAATGGATTTTTCAATATTGAATGGAAAGACTAGAAGTTGTCATAGGTTATGACAGCTTTGAGTCATTTTATTCAATATTTATAACTACCACAATATCACCCTACACATAACGATTTTTCAATAAATAAGCGCAAGCCGCAAGGTGTAATGTGTCACGGATTATGAGAATGTTAGTAGGTTATCTGGAATCAAAGTAACTTACTGACTCCTTTTCCATTCTACACTCTATTACACCTTTATAAATGAAAATAATACAATAATTATTGATACAGTCACATATGTGTCGTCAAATGTTACTTGATTGAGTCCTCTATAGAAACCAGCTAACTTGAGTCAGTTTATACCCTTCATCTGTGCACCCATTTTCAAGTAAGCGGTATTCTTTGCAAGTTCTCTATGTTGCTAATAAATCGGACGCTGTAAGTCAGAAGATTACATATTGTGAATAGTCTAAATGGATGCTAGAGTGAATGATTCACTTTTCAAAAGTTTGAAAAGTTAGCCGAGGTTAGCCGCCTCTTTGACACTTCGACAGCCGCAATCGAACAACTTGAAGTATCCTCCTAAATAATTGAATTAGTAATCTTGGCAAACCTTGAATGAGTCCTTTAAAACATCTTGACCACTACCATAACCATTTAGTGATTGTTACTAAAAATGTTTTGTGTTATCACTCTACAAAATTATATTCCAGTATAGATTCGCTATATTTAATTAATTAATTCAGTTTGAAATGAGCCTATTAGAATGGAGTAAGAGTCAAGTACCTGATAATACACATTTAGCACCTTTTTCATAAATGTAACAATCGAAAATTGAACCTGTTTAAAATTTATTCGTAGAAGCATATCCTATTTCGAGCAAGTTCCTATCATAAACTTCCCATCATAAGGATTAGTCATAAAAATAAAAAAATAAATGAAGCTCTTGAAATGCCCAAAATTCTTCAACTTTAGATGTGATGTTAATAAACTTATATTGTTTTATAGTCGGGATTCCAAATTTCCAAAAACTCGTATGACGAAATTATGATTTGATATTTGAATATGATATTCAGTTGATAGATGATTTAACAATCTCCCAGATCCTACAAACTCGTTCAATTCACTCTTATCCACGAAATCCAACATCTATATCCTAATAATCATTTGATATTAAGTTTTATTAATTAGCTAGATATCACTAAACCATAGTAGGCTGTAAAATATGAATTTGTTGACTGTGTTTTCACTCTTCATTTCACAAGTCCTCCCACTCGAGTTGAATACAGTGGAGGCGTTCATATTCTCTTACCTTGATTCCTCTTGTGTAAAAATATAATCAACTAAAACACTCGTTATCAATTTTTTCACAGTCATGTATAGCTGCACACCTGCAAGCATTATTAGTGTTTCTAAATAATCATTGTTCCCTTGCAAACAACATTAACGAATTAGGAATTTCGTTATGAAGATAATACTGTTTTCAAGTGGAATGTGTAATTTTATTTTGTATCAGTCATGATTTTGTCAGTTTATTAAAACCCGTTATTTTCCACAATTTCAATTCGACAGGGTTATCTATGTCACAAATGTAAATAGTGAAAGACAGTATTGCTGAAACCTGGGTGTACAATCAATATTGAATATTGATACATATATCACAAACATTTCAGGTCTACACTTGATTCATGACTCTATAGTACATCTATCATCACATTGATACATTAATCTCCATTCCCAACAGTATCTTGAATGTTTGCTTTACGATAAACACTCTATGGTCATTTGATAGTATAGATTATATTATCAATGAGAATAAAATTCAATCAATACAAGGAACAAATTGTATTACATTATATACTCTTGTTTGCCTTTGGTACTTGAGTGAACTCTTTTGTAACTGATACTCTGTTGAATTTGATTCCAAAACGCATTAACAATCGACAGGCATGGAAAAAGAATATCAGCCTACACCAAAGTTCTCCATGACATCAGTCTTTGGCGGTATGAAGTGCATTCAACAAATTAGTTCAGTTCATTAAAATTTCAAATAGTTTTTCAGTCATGCTTTTTGAATTGTGATTGACTTAACTAATAGTGAATGAATTTCATTATTGTTGATTAATTATTGTTTCGTTTAGAGGTTGAAAATAAAATATTTTATTTTATATGTCAGGCGTAGATATTCTTTTTCTCTTCTGTAGCAATTTATTTAGTACTGATTATTTAGTTCACTCTTGGCGAAATTGATTCTTTCAAAAACAGTACATTTTTTATGATGGAACAATCCATGCATGCCAGTTGATTGGATTTTTCTGCCTTGCGTTATGAACAATTATCTGTTATCAGTATGTTTGTTTTGTCTAAGTAGTTTATTATGTCATGAATTTATCATCCCAATAAACAATGGAATTCTTCATTATTGTAGGAATGGCATCTCGTTTGACTAGTGAATTAGATTTGAAACTAGGAATAATCTACATCTGACCACAATCATCAAGTAAAAAAAATTACTCTCTCAACTTGAAGTGAAACTTATTGAGTGCTTAACATGAAGCATTGATTCCAAATAATAAAATCATATCACCCTACGATTGTCATTTGATATTGCAACACATCCCAACATTTGACTGCTAGTTGAGCTTTGTACCCTGTCATGTGCTTGAATAACCTGAAATTTCAAATTCGAAATTCAAAACATTTTGATGGTTCAATTTAAGTTTTTCCATACATATATTTTCACCAACTATATAGCAGGAGCCAATTAACTTGTCATAAATCAGCTGATCCAGTAATAATTAAACAGTGATTTCGACACAATAATCAAAAGGCTTGAAAATCATAAAGACCTTTAAAGTCTTTAAAGGACCTTTTTAAAGAAGACCTTTCAAAGAATAACTTTTTAAAAGACCTTTTCAATAATCTGCGAGATTCAGAATTTGTAGGTTAAGTATTGTGATATTGCTCTTTGAAACAGCTGATTTCTGACAAGTTGAATTGGATCCTGCTATATATTTAACAACTTTTGTTGTCGAGCATGCTGCTTTCATTCATTCCTATGTGATTGGCCATAACCAATATTTACTTGAATTTTTTTATTGATTTATATTGATCTTGAAACAAGAATGCAAGGTTTCTAGTAACATGATACTGTAAAATGTTTCACAGAGACAGCATTGCTTGTATTGTTTGTTTCTGTGTGTATTGTATCAACTATCCATTGTTAGTGTGTTTGTCTCCTACCGCATTTTTTATTTTTTCAAAACTTGCTTCCACCATGTTCTTACCTAGTTGTTATTTTAGTACAATAAAATGCATATTTTTTCATTTTCATTCTATATAGGCTCGAGAATGTCTTGAGAATGTTCTTGTAAATCAATACTGCAGCTTTCTATGTAACCACTCTGTTTCGAAAGCCCAATTTCAAACACATCATGTATTTGGACACTTAGCACTATCTAGAACTGATTTCAAGTTCAGAAAAGACTTTTTACAGCACAACTGAATTATTATTTGCGATAAGCAATGTAGTTTTAAAAATGTAATTTATTGGTCTTCTGGAAAAGGTTCTCAGTAATTTCATTCGATTAGATTCAATGGTGTATCTTTGCTATATGACATATCATTCCCACTCCGTTGTGAGATTTTCATGTGAAGATTTCCATTCATTGTGAGAGTGAAACGGCATGTTTTGACTTGAAAATCATTCTGTATGTGTTCAAGAAAAATGTTTCTGCTTTTAAATATTGCAGTGTATTCTATTGTTAATTTTTGAAAATAGGCTAAATTTCTAACAAGTATGAATGAGAAAGAAATAATTTAATATCTTTGCAATCACTTGACTGAATCAACAGGGTTTCAAAAATTGTTAGTGCTAGTACTAATTATAAAAATCAAAGTTAGTAGTTGATATAGAATCCTGTAATATTTGTTTTTCAATACGAGAAATAATTAATTCCATCAGTTGGAATCAGTTGAAATTGAGAAGTTCAACTTCACATTATTTTATGATTGAATGAATGGATATATTAGAGCAATTTATTATATTAAAATATGGAATGAACCAACATGCTTCCCGCCAAAATTCTAAATTTGACAAACATTCCTAAGGTTATGTTTCAAATTCCATTCCAGTGTAATCTTTAGAAACTATATTCAATTTTTTAAATTATTTATCTAACACAGAATTGAAACTAATATACAATTCTCTAAAAGTTTTGAAAATGAAGGAAACAATTCAAAAATTTGATACGATAAATCTCATCAACACAAAAAGACGATTACACGCATATTATATTGATCATATTCAATCCATTTACTACTTGAAAAATTACTTGGGTTCTGCTAATTTGAAAATACAAAGAGAGCTCCATTATAATTTCAGACATCTGTATTTTTTTTAATATATTATATTTTCTCAAAGTTATTGAATTTTTTTCAAATGAGTTTGAAGTACAGTATTTTTGTACACTTCAACATATTAATACTTGCACGTCAAATCTCTGTATGCAAGTGTAATAAATTTATTCCTTTTCAATTGTATGGTATTAATATGTTATTTTTGGATTGCAGACTTCGATTGGAAATACTTCTGGGCGTGGACAGACTTTCAGTCATACGTGGACTTCATTATTGTGATGGTAGTGTTCTGCTCTTTACTCACATTCCTACTAATCAAATCGACAATATTTGTCGAAACACTCGGCCTAGTGGCGCTGCTGTCAGAGGCGATGCTGGCTGTCCCGCAGCTAGTCAAGAACTTCCAGTACAAATCAACCGAAGGAATGAGGTAAATCACTGAAAAATTATCATCTATACACCGAGGAAATACCTCTCAACTTTTCACTGAAGATGATGTTCTCTGGGGTCAGAAACCTGATCTCAGTGAATGATAATAAATTATGATTATGAAGCTATTCATCATGATGACCAATTCTGGGTGGGTTCCGAACCGTCTGGAAACAGGAAGATATTGCAGTCGAAAAGCGGTCACACTCCCAAAAGCAGGAACTGCTACTTAGAGCAGTTCCCTTGGAACAGTTCTCCTCTGACTCATGTGTCTGCCCGAATGCTGCTTTTCCTGCGGCCTATCTACTCCACTCAACTACTGAGACTTATCAATCTTATATGCCTGTTCCCTGACAAACAAATAAGTAGAGTTATTAGTTCAAATACAATTTACGTGGCTTCAAATCCAATTGAGTGAAATAATTTGACTAAAATAACAGAATTTAAAATAACACTTTGTGTGTGGGAAGGATGATACTGCGAAAAAGTGCCAGACAGAACGGGAATTGAACCAGATACCAGTGATAGCAGACTGAAGGTGTGACGTTCCAGCCAACTGAGCCACACCGGCTCGCTAATGACAGAGTTACCTTACTATAGCTAGAAAAGTAAATTTTTCTTGAATTTTTATGATTCTATTGAAAATTTTTGATTATGTGAATGATGTGTGTTGCAGTGTATTGATGGTGCTGATGTGGATGGTGGGTGATGTGTTCAAGACGACCTACTTTGTGCTGCGCGAGGCGCCTGCGCAGTTCTGGATTTGCGGCGGATTGCAAGTCTTCATCGACATTCTAATCTTGTATCAAGTGTACCTATACCGCGACAGCCTAAATATCAACCTTCCTCATGCCGGAAGAATAGACTGATGACTGGACAAATAGCTCGAATTTCACTGCAGTTTTCGGGTTGTAAGCTAAATGCTGCTTGTAATTTCATCCACCGTCCAAACTAACTCGATCAGCTTTTAGACAACACATCTGAAACTCTAGGCTGTAATTAATGTTCTGGTATGAGCTAGTGGTAGGATATCAGGTTTAATCAGGTGCTGCCTTCTTATTAAGAATGTCTTCTCAGAAATATTGTACATAATAATTATATATATACACATTATAAACTTTATATATTTTTGAATTTATCAGATCTAATATTATCAGTATTCTCTATTGTTGAAAGCAATATTGTTCGTACTGAACTTAGTAGTAATTTTCAATAGTGTATGTCACAATCACTTTTTAAGGGATCAATAGCCTTTAGAATTTTTTAACAATTCCAGGAATTGCATACAATGCTAGAATACATTGTAATTTTACAGCTAAGTAATGAATTTCATCACATTTTTGCAGATTGTGAGACTTTTTAAAACATGTTCACTCAGCTCTTTCTACTTATTCCTATTGCAGAAATAGTACAGGCCGTTTCTTAAAGTCTTTATTGAAAAAGGGTTGAAAATCCGTTGAGAAAAATTTGATGCCTCAAATATGAGGAAATGTGTTATGCTACTGATTTACTACTAGTCATTTTGCTATTGAGCTTTGAAAACAATTTTCAATACAGCTTTCAATTAATGCACACCAAAATTGAAATTCCCATGTTGTTTAAAGCTCTTCGATCAGTTAAAAGTTGAGAAAAATATTGAGCATTATATTATTATTTTTACATTCAAATGAAAATTTAGAATTCCAAAATAATCCATGAGTCTTTTTATGTTCTCATTTTCCAACTCGTGACAAAAATCATTTTTTCCATAAACACACGTTCTACTTTTCTGTCGTGTGTTTGCTGAAACGTTATGTATGTCTGTAGAGCGAGGTGAAAACGCTGCTAATAGAGAAACTAATGTAAGAAAGAAGCGAATGGCAGTGCTCTTCTAGTACAAAGTAGTTAAAAACTCGCGCTTAAAAGTACTCTTAAGGCTAAGGGATTGAGATTTGAGGTTTCCCGAATGGTCAACAAATTGCCTTTCTCTACTTTTGGGTCGCATTGATCTTCTTCAAATAAGTGATACTGTTTTATCATTACGGTATATTACATCAAAAAATCACATCTGATTATAATTCACTGTAGACTTCCAATTTACTACCTCTGTTAAAAACTGATTTTACAATAAATTTGGTCTTCATCATTGATATTGCCTACTTTTGTTGAATTTTAAAGTTGTTACCAAAAACTGAAAATGCTGTGAAACGAATAATGAATAATAATTATCATCATTTGAAACGAAACTGGTATTTGTGATTAGTAAAGGAGCCTTATTATAATTAAATATTGAAGATTCATGTTAATGCTTGGAATTTTGCATTTACGAGCCCCCTGTTTTCAAGTATTTAATTTATTTGACATCTATTTTCAAAAACATATTTTGCTAGTACCAATATTACCTTTTGAAGAATTCTTCAATACATCTATATCTTCGAAATCACATCATATTAGGGTTAAGATAGCGTTTAACTTTGTTGTACATAATAATTATTAGAAAATGTACAGTAATCTCAGTATTTGTTGAATAAATATGCTGTTTTGTTAGTTAAGAAAATAATTTTAATAGAGCTGTTTACTCTCTGAAATAATTTCTCATGATAATATTAGTAAGTGTTTTAATATATAGTTTTATGATAGTTGAAATAAGTCACTGTAGGGTTTACTCTAGATTGACAATAGTCAATTCTTGAAATAATTGAATCAATTATCTTTTATTCCAAAATTATTTGTTTAATATTGGAATTGTGAGAGAGAATTGGATGGAGACGAAAGTAAGAAGTGTCTATGAATGTTTGGATTAACTTCGTGTAAATACCATGAAAATTTGTTTATTCTAGGTTAACCCTTAATTACTAGGGTTCCTCGCACAACCTCTATTACTAGGATGGGTGAAATTTCACTACATTTTTTTTTTAATACCCACTTTATCATAGGTATATTATCATGCATCCTCAATGTATCTAATTGTCCATCATATCAAGAGATAAATGTGTATTTAATCCATTTTTATAAATTTTCTCCCCTATTTTACTGTGAATAACATTATTATTACTCACTGGACTGGGAAAACTATTTTATTCGAATAACTGTGATTTTCAGTCAAAATTTACTGTGAATAACATAATTATTACTCACTGGGCTGGGAAAACTAGTTTATTCGAATAATTCCCAACATAACACTCCTTCAATTACTTACAAAGGTGTACACGGGGGAGCGAAGCTCGTGTTTCTTTCTAGGAAGGTTTTCAGTGCCAATAGATGTCCAATGACTACCGCAATTTCTTCGCCAAGAAAGCTACAACCAAGCGTCAAGAAAGAAGGATAACAGAAATTATCTGGAATCTAGCTTGCGGTAGTCATTAGACATCTATTGACATTGAAAACCTTTCTAGGAAGAAACACGCGCTTCGCTTCCCCGTGTACGCTTTTGTTAGTAATTTAAGCAGTGATATGTCGGGGAATTATTCTAATAAAATACTTTTCCCAGTCCGGTGAGTAATACTTATGTTATTCATAGTAAATTTTGAATTCTAATGTTGAATCAATAGTGTTAACTTCGCAGTTAGTTATGGATCCCAAAATTCAGATATAAAATGAAATTACCTTCAAAACGAGATGTCACAGATGATATTTGGACTTGGACCCATGCTTATCGAGCTGTGACATGCCCAAAAAAGCGTAGTTTTTGAGCATTTTAAAAAAAATACAAAAACTTAGGATTTCTCTTCAAACAACTCGGGTTAAGAGTGTGCTCTTGTCGTATATCATTCTAAAGCCCAATCAATTTAGAACAACTTCCATCAAATCACACGAACGAGGTAGCCATGAATTGGTCCATTTCGTAAAATTAATCGTTCTTCCAATGTTCAAAATAAACTTCAACAATTTGCAGACGTTGCCTAAGTCTATTGATGATGCCAAACCAAACTAACAATGAATATTTGCTAAGCAAACTCACTTTAAAACCCACAGAAACAGCAAAATCAGCTGGCACAGTGAACAGTATTAACTCAAAGTTCTCCGCCTCGGGAAAACACTCTACCATCACCCTTTCCAAGAATCGTTTTGAAATTTGATGTAACTTCTATGATAGCTAGTTAAGGTACTTTAAATTGGAGTCGGATAAATTGACAGAAGAATGCAACTTTTGAAAGGAAGGCAGGCGGGGAAGGTTAAAGGCTGTCATCAACGAAAAATAATGCCTGTGTTGGAAAAGGAAGGAGAGAGAGAATTATTATATAATGTTTGTTGTATATCACTTAATGCCTAGACGCACAAAGCTTAGTTCATTAGGAGCTATCGATACTTCCAGTAGGAAAATGCAATAAAATCATTCTAAACTATAACAATAGTCATTCCATTAATATTCACATATTCATTTTAAAAATTGAATTATGCTTATGTAAGATTATATATTCTATTGATATTATGATCAAATAGCATAATAGCTCCAGTGACAATCTATCAGTCCAATCCAGCACAATTTTAAAAAGGTTACACGATTATTAAAATTATTGTTGTCTTATTTAAAAAAATATAAACTTTCTACAGTCATCATAAGAAATTCTAAAGTTCTCATTAACTCAATTTCAATTTACATTGGTACCGTGCCATTCTCATCATTGAAATTCAAAGGGCAAAAAAATATGTGTTGGATAATTTCTCATGTGAGATGAAGATTCAAGATTGATTTCATTGAGAGAAGATGATTATTTTATGTACGGTACGTAAGCTGAAGCTCTTTGTATACATGTGAGGTACTGTACCACCTGTTGAACTTGAACCAATTGGCCTATTCACTGACAACGATTTTTCAGAGAATGTATTTTAAATTCTATAGATCAAGCAGTTTGTTATTCTCTTGCTTCACAATTAGTTTCAAATTGAGGAAATTGATCTTGTTATTACTAATGTTATTGAAGTGTTCTTATTTAATAGTTCGACATCTGTTGATTCCATATAAATGTTATGTCTATTTATTGTTAAATTCATTACTGAATTAATATCATTGTTATAATACCAATTCGTTACTCATATTTCGATATGTTATCAAACATTATTGATAACATATCAAAATATACGATATAGCTGTGCTGCACGTTAGTAGAGATACAGAGACTGTATAAATTATCAACAATTAATTCATCAGTTCACTATACAGTCTCTGTTTTTATGTTTTTATTATACAGTCTCTGTTTTATGATGAAAATTACTAATATTGTAATCTTGTACAATATGATTATGATTAATTGATCAATTCCAAACCGTGATAAGAGATAGTGATATATAGTTACTGTATTGTATGCAAGCATCGAATTAGCATGGGATCGGTATCCTACTCTTTTCTCCAGTTTTTACTTGGCAACTCGTGAATATTATTGTTAAAGATAAAAAATTATTGCTTTACCGGTATGTCATTAGTTTACAAAAATCTTTTATCAAAGTTGAATTCCTCCTAGGCTTTATGTATTGTTAAATTCGTGTAGAATATCACTTGCATTATTGACAGTTTGTTATCATCAATTGAGTAGATAGATTGATAAATTCTCATTCGAGCAAGAGGCTGTGACATTTAGTAGTTGGCAGCTTTGTCACAGATCCTCTTCATATTTCAAATTAATATTCCTAGATAATTTATACCAATCATTTCTTTCTCATGCATTGGACATGCAGTATGAAAATTTGATCTTAGAGTAGACTTTTGTTCTTGAATTTGCCTTATTGTTCTTTTGTCAAGTAAAACTAGAATATATAAATTAATAAAAGCACCGGTTGCTTAATGTATTCGAAACTCTTTCGGCTACTATCTATGCAATGCGTGCCTCTGAATATTCTCCCAATCCAAGCTACTGGGGTGATCTAGATACATATCATTTGAAATACGAACTTTCCTTGCTATTTACTAGAATTGTATTAGCCTACTATTCACAATTAGATTTGATGGAAATGAAACTTTGAGCATAATTGTGTAGGTAGCATAGAGCATAGTTAATCTAGTTGAAGAATCGATCTACTGCAATTATCTTTAATACATGTAACTACAGTATCATTATATTTTTAGTATTGCGTAGCTGTCAGTCTACTGTATTTGATAATGTATTCTCCTGATTTTTTCTCGTAGGCTTTATGAATTAGGAAAAAATCAACAATTTTAAATAGGATTTTCAAGGATTTGAATGTAAAAATACAGAAAAATTAAATTTTGAATAGATAGTTTACTTTATGTTTTTTGTAGTAAATTGTGATTGTAACTCTATTGAAGTTTAGAGTAATCTAAAGGTAATTCAGTTTCAGTAACAAATTTTGTGTGACTTCGGTAGAATTGGCAACATTCTGAATTGGGTTAATGAGCTATTGAGTTAATAACTTGAGAAATATTATTTCAATGATAATTGATAAGTTCTATCTAGAATATCTAGAATTTTTATGAGAGATAATTATGCAGTAGGCTACGATGTAATTACTGTGGATTTACATTTCATGTTGATCACTTCTCACTTCTGTGACATGTGTGTACTTATTAATTTTAAACAATTTTATCTATCGGCTGATTCCTGAAATGAACCTGGCACAAGTAATACATCATTATTTTGCACTGTTTTAGAGGTCAGCACTTTTGGTTTTCCACAGTGAATCTTATTTTGTTACTTCTAGAAAAGAATTATGATGACATTTTGTGGGCTGAGAGAGGTTTTCCTATCAAAATTTAATTTCTCCCATAGGGAGTTCTTTTGTCACCATCACTTCACACACATACATCATTAGTAGCAAAATTTCCGCACTTTTGTTTATTCAATAGTGAATCTCAGTTTCATGTTACATGTGTGCAACTCTAATAAAAGAAAAATCTGCATGTAACAAGAAAAAAAGTTATTTCATGTACGGTGGGTTTATTCAGAAAAAAGACCTATAAACTCAATAGCTCATCAACCCACCCAGAATGTCACACAAAATTCAATACTGAAACTGGATTACTTTAGATTGTACCTTAACCTTTCCACATGTCGAAAAAAGTAATTAATCTACATGTAACAAGATAAAAGTTCTGTGAAAAACCTGAAAAATCAAAAGTGCCGACACTAAACCCATGAAATAACTAAAAATCAAATAACCATGAAATCGATTTTCAAATTTGAAAATGTACTTTGTAAGCCAAATACTCTGGCGATTTTTCTTTTTTTGAAAAGAAATTTGTTGTGGTGTTTCAATCCTGTTTTTTAAGTTTTCCATTCAATAACATTTGTTTGCTACTGATTTGGTAAAAATTGTTTCATCCAATCTGAATAGACCCAGTGTTTTTGGTAATGATGCTTTATAGGCCTATATGTGTTTTAGAGAAGTATTATGTTGACAGTAACTCGTGTTACACACTTCCTAATATACTGAAAAGTAAAACTCAAACGCTTTTATAGTATTGTATGGAGAACAACTCTCTATATTAATCGATATTATAGTTAAAAATAAGCAATTCATATCAAGTATTCACAGAAAATGTAATATATAGTAATTAAAAAATATTGAGATTTATTTATTAGTACATTATCATTATGTAAATGCTTGTATTATATTGATATTTTCATTACGACCAAGTTTATTTATTATCGATTTATCAAACTATAATAAAAACGGAACAAGAATTGAATTATAGCACTATTTTATTGTAATAGTTGATTATCATCTAGACTAGGGACCTAGTAATGCAAAAGCATGGGAGCATGGAGTAGTGTAATGTTGTTTCTCTGGAGAAGTCGAAATGAAAGTTCGATATAACACTGTTTTAACAATCGACTTGTTCATTTTACCTTTTGGCAAAGTCATTTTTTCAAAAACATGTTTTTACAATAAAGTATTTTTGAAAAAATCAGAAAAGTTGACATTATTCGACATTTTCAAAAGAATTGTAGCATATATTTTAATGAAAAATGGATTAATGAAAAACGTGAATCTGTAATTAGGTGTATCACGAAGGCGAAAAACAGTTAAATTTCTAGGATGCCGAAAAATATTATCAGTAAAAATTTGAATGATTTAAGGCTTCCTGAACTTCCATAATTGATTTTCAACTGCATTTGTCAGATGTCTCAAAAATTGATGAATTTGAGATAAGTGTAATAGAGTGAGAAGGAATATGCTACATTTTCGTTGTGCAACATCCTACCTCTTTAAACTTTCCAAAATGAAACTCTTTGTTATAGATGCTGAAATTTGTATCTTCATTGAATACAACTTTGATATAACTTGACGATATCTTGACTAATCCAGTTGTTGTTGTTGTACATTCCTATGTGTTGTCATTTCCTTCTACAACTGTAACATTCGAGTTGTCTACTTTTTTCTTTTTCTTTTTTAATTCAATTTTTTGTCAATTTTAGAGACACATGTGCAATAAGAAAAGTACAGTACTTGAACAATCGTTGAAATAAATTTGTAAGACCTAACAATTTATAAATTTTTAGTACGGTACCTGATTGACCACTCTTGCAGAAGAAACTATAGACTTGAAAATTGTTAGGCTGATTTGTGTGATAGGAAAGCCCACAAAAATTACTGTGGTAGGGATGTCCCCACGGTCAGTGGCGAGGCGTCCGGTCATATCTGGATTCGCCGATGAAAAATTGATACCTAATTAATGTGTGTATGATTAAGAATAATATTAAAAGAAATGTGTAGGGAGTGTACTTAGTGTACACAAGTTATTCTTCAAATATGACAACATTGGAGTCATAGGTGACTTAGGGTTGATGAAATAAAGATATGTGATGAAAATTGAACAATCTTGTCTTTTCATAAACTAAAACAGCTCTCAAATCTAATATAATATGAGAAATCTCCTTTTTACTCCAATTTTCTCCAAACATTGAGCAAGCAAATGCTTGCATTCCTTAGACTCAGATGTGTGCAAGTAAAAGTAACTGAATTAAATTAGCCCGCACACAAACTTGAAATTATTGTTTAACATTGAATCTTTTAGGCAACTTGGTGAGAATTGAAAAAACGGAGAAATCTAATAAAAAGTGAATAATTTCCGCTATTTATAATACAGTACTAAGAAACTGGAATCTTTTTTATTTTATGCCTTGTAATGGTTCTTATCAGAACGCATATTTTTTCAAATCATACATAATCTCATATTCATTATTCTTCAAAATACGGAACTGTATTTCTTGACCGGGGTTCTCTCACCATCTTCTATACTCAATTATCTATTTACATATTGAATTGGTCAGTACCAGTAATTGTTTCCTGGTTCTAATATTGAATTATTCAGTTTTTATTTTATTATTATTTTTTTATGAAATGCTATTCATATTTTTCCTCTCAGATTTGTAAATTGCATCACTTAATTGTTGCTATTTATGGATTTATAATGTTTCCTCAGATGCTCCCTCATTTTGATTGAATGAATATTTTTTCAAATCTCAAACAATTTTCTTGCTTCATTGCAATAGAAGATTATTTTGCAAAAAGAAGGAAATGTTGATTGTAAAATGCATGGGACTATTTTTCAGCTAATAACTTCTTCATGATAAACTTTTTATGATACCTAGTCTGGATGTAGAGTTGTCTCTCACATTGAGTACTTGATATATTAAGTTACTGTCTTTGAAGAGAATACTAGTGAAGAAGTGGAGGATTGATTCCAATAATTGAAAAAAATCTATGTACGAATAAGTATAATATAATATATTGAAGATAATTGTCGAATTCATTCTCTTTGTACAAAGATAATTGTCGAATTCATTCTCTTTGTACAAAGCGAATGTAATTTGATGATTTCAATCATACGAAACCAATGTGATATCCATATCCATCTTTGAAAATTTAAAAGATCTCCATCTTTAAACATTTAGGGCGGGTTTACGAGCTCGATATTTACTAGTCCACCTCGTTTATCTTTTAGACTTGAGATCTGTTGATGGACTCATAAACCAAACTTTTACACCTCGGGTTAACGATGGAGATCTATTTTTCAACTACGTCCAGTTGCAAGAATATCCTATTGACAGCAACCGCCTTAAGATGATGACATCTAATGGAACCAATACAATGAGTAGGTACCAGTAAGCAAAAACAAATTGAACGTCAATGTAATGACGCCATTTCACGGTGGTGAAATTGAATTGAATTTTCATGCAACTGGCCAGTTATAACTTCATCCAATTAGACTGGGCGCGCATCTGAGGTTTGCACTAGCGGCAAGACGTTTTGCGCTCAGGTGACTTTTGCAATGATTTCAATGGAAGCACATACATACATTGACTGTATCCTGAACGGTGCGGCGCAGCAACACGATGCGGCAAGGTGAGGCTAACTGCGAATATCTATCTTCTTCTATATCTATTCTATATCTATATTAATAAAAGAGAGTTGGTGTCTGTACGCTCGCTTATAACTGGAGAACGGCTGAACCGATTTAGATGATTTTGGATTCGTTTGAATTGTTAAAGCACTGGTTAACATAATATGTATTAAAATATAAGAAAATCCCTTTATAATTAATAAATAATTATTACATTAATGACCTAACCTATCAAACATTTACAGACCAAGTTTTGAATTTGCCGGCTACCGAAGAACGGAAAGATGATCGTGATTCAAGATCAGAAAATTAGCAATGTCATCTCAAGTCCCAATAGCCCAGTGGATAGCGATTCGGCCTATCCACGAATTGGATATCCAACGACCAAGAGGTTGGGTGTTCAATTCCCGCTCCGAACCATTTCTTTTTGTACTAGGTTTTCTGCTCTAATTATTTTTTACGCTAGAATCATCAATATTAAGAATGAGTTATCGTTCGTATAATACAGTCATGTTCTATCATTTCAAATATTAAAATTGAAGAACGGAAATAAAATAAAATAAAAATAAAATAAAATGAAATAAAAATAAAATAAAATAAAATAAAAATAAAATAAAAATAAAATAAAAATAAAATAAAAATAAAATAAAATAAAATAAAATAAAAAATAAAATAAAATAAAAATAAAATAAAATAAAATAAAATAAAAAAATAAAATAAAAATAAAATAAAATAAAAATAAAAATAAAATAAAATAAAAATAAAATAAAATAAAATAAAAATAAAATAAAAATAAAATAAAATAAAATAAAAATAAAATAAAATAAAATAAAAATAAAATAAAATAAAATAAAATAAAATAACACTAAAATAAAAATAAAATAAAAAACAAATCAAAATAAAATAAAAATAAAATAAAATAAAATAAAATAAAATAAAATAAAATAAAATAAAAATAAAATAAAATAAAATAAAATAAAATAAAAATAAAATAAAATAAAATAAAATAAAAATAAAATAAAATAATAAAATAAAAATAAAAATAAAAATAAAATAAAATAAAAATAAAATAAAATTATTTTTTAAGAATAAAGAACAAAAAATTTTTTTAAGGGGTGGCATGAAGGGGGGACATTTGGGGGGGGGGGGAAGAGTGTGATACGAAGTTCGCCGGGACAGCTTGTATATTAATAAAAGAGAGTTGATGTCTGTACGCTCGCTTATAACTCGAGAACGGCTGAACCGATTTAGATGATTTTGGATTAGTTTGAATTGTTACAGCACTGGTTAACATAATATGTATTAAAATATAAGAAAATCCCTTTATAATTAATAAATAATTAGTACATTAATGACCTAACCTATCAAACATTTTACAAACCTATGTTTTGAACTTGCCGGCTACCGAAGAACGGAAAGATGATCGTGATTCAAGACCAGAAAAATTAACAATGTTATCTCAAGCTTCAGTGGCTCAGTTGATAGAGCTTCGGCCTTGCGACCTAGAGTTTGGGGGTTCGATCCCCTCCCCGAACCATTTTTTTTGCACTAGGTTTTCTGCTCTAATTATTTTTTACGCTAGAATCATCAATTAAGAATGAGTTATCGTTCGTATAATACATGTTCTATCGTTTCAAATAATCAAATTGAAGAATAAACGGAAAAAAAATAAAAAGAAATAAATAAATGAAAAAAATACAAAATAGAAGAAATTAAAAAAAAATAATTGGTGGGAAGAGGGGGTTGACATGAAGAGGGATATGTTGGGGTGACATTTGGGGGGGGGGGGAAGAGGGCGACACGAAGTTCGCCGGGACAGCTTGTACAAACTAAATTGAGTTTTACGTGTCGCGTGCTGCTGCCTCAAGTGTACTACCATAGTTATAATGACAACCTCAAAAAATAATAACTGAGGTATGATACTAGCAAGGTATGTCTGCTGCTAGTACATTATTACTTACCCAAGGTTGGTATAGCTACCCTAATGTTTGCTCGGATTTGCTTATCTGTAAATTTTGTGATTATCGATTGTTTAATGCAGTGGTTCTCAAACTTACTTAGACACTGTACTCCTTTTTATGCACACAAAACATTTCAGGTACCCCTTCTCCGTTACCGATACCAAGTGAACTGCTTAACTAAAATATCAAACAAATTTCAAGGCCTCTTTCACACCAGAGCGGTCTGGGCCCGGACGGGTGTATTGTGTATTCACACTACAATGTATAAATACATCCATAAGATTCGATCATCATTCGAAACATTTTCATCCTTTCTGATCCCGTCACAGACCACACTGGTGTAGAAGGCGCCAAAACTTAATTAATTATGCATAATGTTTAAATAAAAAACAAAGAAACAAGAGATATTCTTTAAAAACATTTTCATTTAATTCAATAACAATATTAATACAAACAAAAATTTAAGGTACGAAAAACGCTTACTTTCAAAGAGATTAGTTAGACAGGTGACATTGCTTTCCTTTGCACAGTTTATCAAAATTTGGTTCTTACTTTATTAAAAATAATCTTAATTAATAATCTTCAACATTCAATAACTGTATTTCAACAGTGACACAGACACAACATACAGAAGCAGAAGAGTATAATAGATGAACTTCCTCTTTGTGGGTACGGAATCTATCAGAAAAAGATTTTCAACAGTTGTTAAAGAATCAGACTTCTCATTATCTGAATGAATAGTAATATAATATATGTCATTTGACACATAAAATGAAAAAATGAAAATTTGAAAGCTACCTTTTCACTAGCCTACTTAGTGTATTAAGGAACAAAATAGTAGCTTGGAATTGTATTGTGTATTTTATTAGATGTATTTTGAAAATTCAAAGGTGATTTTGATTGTGAACGTCATCTTTATTGATATTGTTTATCATGATATGATATTATTCTTATTCTTCTTTAAAAAAGGTGTTAGACATTTTTCAGAGGTAATATGAACTTCTCTATTCAAAGAAGATAGTTTATCTGCGTGGACATTCAGTGAGAATTAGATTATCATAATATAGATTTTATATTGTTATAGGTTTTCTATACTAGGAGCATATTCATAAGAAAGAAATAGAGAATCTGGATTTTACCAAAATCAAAATTTATTATCAAAACAATAGTAGGTAGGCTACCGTATAATACACAGTTAGTGTCTTGAAGACAGTGTTGGAAGACACTGTCTTCCAATCAATTTTTGGTTCATGTATACCGGTATAATAAATAAATGCTATTTCACATTCCATTTAGGAGTACAAATACAATTATTTATTATAATAAATAAAGTTTATTTTCTACAAATACAATTTCCATAGAATCAAACAATGTTTTTTATACAAAATGTTAATCATGAATAATGTTTAATGTAGAATAACTTAGATCTAAGTTACCTCGAATGGTGGCTGGATTAAGACATTCAATAAAAACTTCTATATATAATTATAATCGTAATGATTAGTCGTTCAGGAGATAAAATTTCTTAGATTATTACTTGGTCTAGTGAGTATTAATCATCCAAACACAGGAGTTTCCTGATTTTTTACTTTCACTTGGCTAATAAATTGTTTCGTTATATGCGTTTGTATAGTAGGCTAAGAAACATTTACTTTGTAAACGCCTCGGGCATCAACAGTTTCCCTCAGGGAGAAAAAGTTGCACTTTAGTCCCTAGATGCACAAATAACTATCATTACATGGGGCAATGACATTGACTCAAGTGAACAATACATGCTGTAATGTAATAAAATATTATTAATTTAGTATTCAATATTCCAGTTGATAGTTCAGTTGCATGATTCAAGCTCCATGAGGTGATTGACTAATTTATTATTATTATAATGTAAGAAATCATTATTGTATCATAGCATGTACAACGAGTAGTACAGATGTAGGCTGGTACAAGTATAAAATAAGCTGGTGATCAATAAGGCTATAAAAATATCTTTAAAATCTTGCTATGTACATAATTCTTTGACTGTTTCTGATTATTAATGGAGTTCATCTCCATTCTAAGGTTTTTCTAAAAAAAATTTCAAGAAAGTGGAAATCTCTATCCATTCTAGGCTATCTTTGAACATTCTGTGTTTGATAAATTATTCTATAAGCCTATTTTATTGTTGATATGATTTTTGAAATAAAACAACATTTTTTTTCAAATAACTTATAGCATGAATGAATAATAAAGGTGTTAAAAGTATTGAGAATAAATATAATTAAAATAATATTGAACTTATTTGAGTTCTAATAATCAATCAATAAAAAATATTCAAATTCAAAAAATTAATAAGAAAAAATTAACAAATCAATCAATTGTCATAACTAAAGATAGGTACTGTAAATCATGCTCTAATTGAAAATGTTTCTTTCTCCTATTAGTTGCACAAAAGTCTGTTTTAAGCTGTAGGCTATCTCCTATTAACATTTTTTTCGTGAGTAATCAAAGATTAACTTTCATTGACTTTTGTGCAAGTCTTCTTCTTTCATTATTGGGATATATACTTCTCGGCAAATACCAGTATCATGAACAGGAGAGAAATTCCTAAAATGATATTTTCATCTAATACTGGGATGACTAACAATTTTTCAAGCCAATACTAATTATTATTCTTGCAGGATTTTAAAATTTTTGAGAGAACTTCCGTACACTGCTCTCTCCTTTTATTGAAATATTATTTCCCAGCTTTCATGTTCATGTTAAATGCTTATGGCTGATCCAGGAAAAAGGTATCAGCGACTCCCATCTTCCATCAAGAGTTTCATTGGAATCATTCCAGATTTTCCAAATTCGCTCTTAAACTGTGTCCGGGACCGGAGACCAGGATATAATCTGCGTGTTGTTAGAGCGTGAAACAGCAAGCAATGCTTTCTGACGTCGCTTGATGGATCTTGCGTAGAGGCCAATAATCCTGCAGTTGCATGTCACCGTCAGAGCCACAGTTATTCCTTGCACCGAGTGACCTATATTGAATATTATCCAAGCTGCATTCCACCTTTCAACAAAGAACAGATTTTATTATTAAAGAGACAATAATACGATTAAAATCGTTCAATAATTGACTAATGTTGGGTTGCAACTGGGATCAACTATTGGTCCCATTTGATTAACATCAGGGGCGTCATTTGGGGAGGGCAAATGCCCACCCCCCCCCCTGATTCCTGGGTTACAGAAAATATTCTGTACTAGCTAATGTACAAATGAGCATTTTATCCAGCAAACAACATTTGTATGTGCACACGAACAAATTTGGCTCACAATAAAATAATCTAGTCAAATATTCAAATTTATTCCTCTTCATTGTCTACTCATACCCATTGTGTTATTATTATTGCAAAATTAAAATACAGTACAGTAGAACCCCTCTAATCCGTCACTTTTGGGACCGGGGGCATGGTCGGATCGCAAAAAAGGTTAAATTATCCAAAAAAAACCAATACAGTACCGTACTGTATTTATTAATCTAAACATTAAACGTACAAAGATTCATGAATAAGTGATTTTTAAAGTGATGTACTGAAATAAGTAAAATACTGGAATAAGTGATTTTTAAAGGTCAAATGCATTGTTCTGACGATAAAAACAAGAAACAACAATCCGGAGCGATAGTTGGACTAACCGGAACGACGGACCACCCGAGGGCGTATTAAAGGGGTTCTACTGTATTAAATAAAGTCTTGAATGATTTGTGATAATTCAATCAGTTCTCATCAAACTTTATGTCCTCACTAACTTCAATGTTTTGCTCTTGACACTAGACTTTATCAAACTTCGAATTTTTATTTTCTCAAATTATTTAAACTCTATCTTGCGTGTTATTTATGTTGACACACATTTTCAATTCATCCATGATTCTGAACAATCTTGCACTTGAATTATCAGTACTTATCATCGTACAGTTTGCATGTGAGAGATATTTCCAAAATTCAATAGAAACTTTTCATCGTTATCATCATTCTTTAAAATAGACGTTTGTCTAATCTTTCCAATTAATCCACTAGCTTCTATTCAATGGTGAAATGATATTATTTGTGTCTATGCTGTCTGGTTAGAGTTAAATCTCTCAGTCCCGGTTGCACAAAGGCTTGACGCGTCAATTAAAAAGCAATCAAAAGTGATTGAAGATTAACTTTAATCCACTTTATTGCAACCAGTTTTTATTATAATTTTTTAATTGACTGTCTGTTTCTTAGGTTTTCACTCTGATATTATTTGTGTATATGCTGTCTGGTTAGAATTAAATCTCTTAGTCCCAGTTGCACAAAGGCTTGATGCGTCAATTAAAAAGCGATTGAAAATTACCTTTAATCCACTTTATTGCAACCAGTCTTTATTATAATTTTTTCAATTGGCTGCCTGTTCCTTGAGTTTTCACTCTAGTGTACTAACTACACTGGAGTGTAAAACTTCCTATTACACTTAAATCTTTCTGAAATCTATTTCAGATTCAGTTACTTTATTTCATAACGATGGTAGACGTGCATAACTTTTCCAATTCATTTCTTCAAGCTTCATAAAGGATAATTATGTTGAAATTTAAATAATGTATTATCTTCATAAGTAGCAATATTGCATTTGGTAGGGTTATTAATACAGTGTGTTAAACTTAAAAGAGGTCCCATTACTTGTCAGTTTATATTCGACGGGCCTCTTTCAAGGGCCGGTTTCTCCAACGACAGTTAAACCAATTTTTAGTTTAAACTTAGGTTTTACCACTCACTAGAAACTTTTTTGTCAGAAAGTCCGATGTTCGAACAGTTGACCATTTGATTCAATGTTAGCATCATTGATTCAATGTTCAGCAGTTCGAACAGCTGACCATTTGATTCAATGTTAGCATCATTGATTCAATGTTCAGCAGTTCGGGCATCGAACTTTCTGACAAAAAAGTTTCTAGTGAGTGGTAAAACGTAAGTTTAAACTGAAAATTGGTTCAACTGTCGTTGGAGAAACCGGCCCTTAAGTTGAACAACCTGTACAACATTTATGCACGCTATTGAAATTACCCAGTGAAGGAGGCCACAGCTCCCGATATGCATACGGCCGTTAGCAGAGCAATGATCTTGAGGTAGAGGACAATCTGCATTCGCCGCCGACGCTTCACCTTCTCCCGGCGCCGCGGCTCCATCTGCAGGGAGGGCGCGTCGCGGGTCAGGGCGGCGCCCTTTGCTAGCCAATACAGTTGCATCAGCAGTAGAATGGCCACTGGCAGCAGGTAGTACAGCAACTGGATGTCCTTCTCTAAAAACCTGCAATTAGAGAAGAATCTTCAATCTCACTTGTAATGAAATTTTAATTATTATAATCAGTTGAAAAGGATGGAATAGTCGATGAGAACCACTGCTGGGAAGTACTTGGCTTGTGGTTGTCAGTATCTAACCGCTCATATTAAATAGAGAGACGTGCGCTTGTTACTCCCGTTGAGTAACATTGGGTGACGTTGGGTGACCTTGAGTAATGATAAAAGGGTGATTTGAGTAATAATTTTTCTAAACACGAGCCGGGTATTATTTAAACTATGTACCAGTAAGCGTACCAGTAATATGTAATAATTATAATAACTAGTAATTTGTAATACATCATAATAAATTTTGAAGCGCCATCTCCGAAATGAATCTTTTTGGACTCGCGATGAGAGAAATGATACTAATTTATTCGGGTTATTATCAATTTCTGAGTGGTAATAAGGAGTTGAGATACAGATACATTATTTCATAATTAATAAATTAATTACAGATATTTTATTTTATATATCTGAAACTCTCATTGAGAAGAGGGTATATCCAACTAAATAATTCTCTCGCAAATGATTTAATAATTTACATAGAAAAATCGCAGTAAAAAGGTAGGTAGCTTTCAAATCATCCATGTGGTTTTTCTAATGCACGCAATTAATTCACCCTGACAGACTAACAAAAATGTAAGAGATGGGTTGAGCTTGTTTGATATGGATTTATTCAGACTAGCTCGCGACAAAAATTTGCGACGCTTTATCTTTGTCATGTATACTCGGTGAGTGTGTGCTGCTGGATTATCCCATCCTTTTGGATGTCACACGATAAGTTTTCTGAATAAATTCCCATGTCGATGCGAGTTGTTCAACGAGGAAGAACTAGCCGCAAAG
Organism: Laodelphax striatellus; assembly: GCA_017141395.1. Taxonomy (NCBI): domain Eukaryota; kingdom Metazoa; phylum Arthropoda; class Insecta; order Hemiptera; family Delphacidae; genus Laodelphax; species Laodelphax striatellus. The sequence continues at coordinate 27,665,359 of CM029531.1, forward strand.
ACGTGACTCAGGCTTTGCTGACGGATTAGGCGTCGAGATGGAGATGGAGATGGCGTGCTCCCTATCTGCTCATTCGTCTTCAACCAACTGACACAGGTACCGTGCAAGCTAAAATATCTTCCTCAAACGAGCCAGCTCTCATTTTTCATGTGGCCTTTCCAGCCAACCATCGTGTGCTGAATTCACATTGGCCAGACGACAGCACTCCACCCATAATCAATAGTCTAGTAATCCAATATGCTTGCACGAAATTTTTGAACGTGAAGGATGTGGTCGTACCCTATGAATTGATATGTTTGTTATCCAAAAGGATACATCAAGCGTATCACTTACTTTTTCGGATAAAGGTGATTGCCATTTGTCGAATACTCAATTTTATATTTTGTACAGTGGCTGCTATTGTATGATACAGGCCTATAATAATATTGAACTTGGTAATAAACTTAATAATAAACTATAATAATAAATAAACTTAATAATAACATATTGAACTCAGTATTGAACTTTTGGTTTTATACTAAGTATCATTTATGTATAATTTATTTGAGTATATTTTATACTTAGTATCATTATACTAAGTATCTAAGTATCATTTATGTAAACCTCATAGTGACAAAAATTGCTTACTGCTGGTTCAGAACGCACCTAAACCTGTTGATTCATTCATCTCTCATCAACATCCTTTCAATCACCGAAAAAAATATCATCTATTAATGTCCATTGTGAAATCAGTAGCTCATTGGAAACATTTATTGAAGATAGAATGAAGCTGATTTCCAATTATTAAATTGATCTATAGTCGAACTTAATTTCTCTTTTCATTTGTCCGAGCGTGGAGTTTTGGAGTGTTATTTCCAGTGAAATAATATCATACAGTGGAAAATTTCGGGAATAAAAGAGCAAGTTTATTATAGAGCAGTGGAAATCAGTGCGAAAAATAATTGAAAATTCAATGTTGAGTATTGAAATTGAATAGTGTATTCGTACCGCTTCCTACCAGCAATGGAATAGACTATTCCAATCTAGCAGTGGGTGTGGTGATTTCTCTAACAGAAAGCATCAAATCAAGTAGAAACATGCTCTCATGCCGGCAAAAGGGCGTGCATGGTCGAGCCAATTAGTTTTTTTTTGGTGTATGGCTTACTTTCATATTGAAAGTACCTATGCCATTTTCAGACTGTTAGAGAGATACCTGATCTAGAAATGGGAAAAAATAGTATGAGGCAACCTGTAATTGGTAAAATGATAGTGTTGAAAGTTGAGTCAAAGATGATTGAAGTTTTACATGCTAGTTCTCAGTCGACAGTCTACACCCATATTGCTCAGGTCGGGATCCATTGACATTGAATTTTCAAGAACATCAAGAGAAGTGTATAGTCTAATGATTTTGAATTGATATTGCTGTAAACAATAGTTTAGCTTTCAGAGACTGTTTAATAACAGTGTGGCTATTTGTGTGAAGCACTCTATAACAGCATGTGGAGATAAATTTTTTCTCGCCACCGCCCTACAATTGCCAATTTTTAAAATTTGATATGGGATTACAGGCGAACATTAACCCATTCACTCATTTTACAAACTTATTTTAAGAGAAATAACATCGAAAATAGCTTTTCTAACATTAAAAATTTTCTATCCACTTTTGGTATTTAAAATGTTGAAAATTAACACTGGCAAAGACAAATTGAAGGTAAGAAATCAATCAATTTACATAACATATGATTTGCCTACCATTTTAATGCAAATCTTATGGGAATTGGAAAAAGTATGGTGGATTTGTCCGAGCTAACCAATCAAAAGTGTGACATGCAATGTCCACACTGTTATTATACAGTCTCTGTAGTTTAGCTGTAACAATTGGAAGAAATCAATGTGAGCCGTTCACTATTTTTCTTGTCATTGACCTTCTCAATACTAGTATAGTATGGACATATTATTGATTCTGAGAGAGAATACCCTTTATACTTCAGTGTCACAACACTGCTATGGCCAATCTACTCAAAGCATGCAAAGATTTGTGATTAGACCTATTAAAATTTTGCAATGATAAGATTTCTAAGATAAAAATGGTTCTTGGATCCCGTATAAGATTGATTAAGGACCATACAATCAATACTGAGGAAGCTTTTCTTGGTTTGCAATTTCTTTATTCACTGATTTCTTCAGACACACATTCACAGAAATAAATGAGAAAATCGGAAAAATTAATAAAAAATTGAAAATACACATTTTTAGACAGAATGTTGTGTTTCACTGGAAATATAATATAACTATAGTTAGTTCTGAGGCATTGAACTTGCATTGAACTTGTTAGTTCTGAGCATGAACTTAATTCAATTGCATTGAACTTGGGATTAGGTTTGGAAAAAATGACAATACTATTAATTGAATATGATAATGAACTAAGAATCCATTCTGATTTTCCTTGTATTCCGATTTTTGGGAATAGTTACTCGGTTTCTCATTAAAGAAGTTTTAAATGTACCTCTCATTACGAAAATGTTTGTATTATTGAATACATTATGATTATTCTAAAGACTAAAGAGTTAAATAAGAATATAAGACTCATGATGGTTACTTCTTTGACTAATAATAGAGAAAATGTATCATTATGGATAAAAATATGGAGAAAAAGGCTTCATTTGAGAACTTTCAGGTGAGATCTGATCAACGTTTTACAATATACATTATATATTATGAAGAGGATGTTGTCAACCGCAGAGGATCATGATTGATAATTTCAATTCATCTGCCTCGCCCACCGACCCCAATAGAACACAGACATTGGATTTCTATTGATTTTAATCACTATCCAGGTATCAAAGAGCTCTATTGTTATGACAATGGATTTGAAATGAATTTAGTTCATCTCCACAGTAGCAATAAAACTAAACATCAACTGATGAAGTTTATAGTTGCATAAGCAATTTTACATGAATGGGGAAACCATGGATTGTACTATTATCACTATCGAAGTAATTATTCAAACCAATACAAACTCTGTGATTATTACTATACTGCTAGTATAGGTATATGTCAAGTTACGACATCAATAATCTATTCTGGGTATGTAGAGGCAGGGACCATATATATATAGATAGTTATCTCCTAGTTATTAATTCGAAGTTCTCTTATTGGTCAACGTCTGGTTTAATTATTCTCCTTTTGATTACATTTCCCCAAACTGGGGGATCGCATAGTTATCAAGTTTGAAATAATTATCGCAGTGGAATGAACTTTAATACTCCTATAAATTAATTGTTAATGGATCATTCTCTTCTGTTACGGTACTGAATAACGTATTTGGAGTTCATTTATTAGTAATGTACAGAATCTAATAAAGTTACTGGTCCATTGGTGATTGGTTCACCAGTGGATTTTAATGAGATCGTTATTAACAACAATAATGATACTATCTGTGATATTTTCTTCAAAATAATAAACGTTCTATTATTATTGAATCCATCATAACATTTATCAATGTAGCCTACATAGAAAAAGACCGTAGACACGCGCATGTTTGTGCTAAATTTTCCATGATAGGCGTAATTATTGACGTCATTAATATTCAGAAATGTCTCAATTTCTCAAAATTAATTCGATAGATTTGCTGGTCAATGTGACGTACTGACTCTGCACCTTCTGTACATGTTGTATAGGCTTGTGCAACTTGTCTACATGTACATGACTTACCTATGACCTCTACGAAAATATTTTCACTCCTAATTAATTGAAAATCGTACCGTCTCTTATTTCCACTTCTCTTCACTTGTTTTCTCTGAATATACTCTCTCTTCTTTTTCCAAACTGATAATCTCCTTCTCATATTATCTATCAAGCTCACTCTACCATTTGCATCATTCAAATGTTAAGTTAGTGGATGTTTTTTCTGTCTGTGTCTGTGAAGAGTGACTACTGATAAAGCTGTACGCAATTAATAGGAAACCGTGAGACATCTTCGGCTGTATAATTGAATTTCATTTAACTTAATTTTGAATTTGAAAAAAAATTGAATTTACCGGATGACGAATAGAAAGACAGATAGAGTGATATTATTTCTTGACGTTGCTGATGACCGTAAAGTCCGATAGAAAAAACCTATTCTATCTATCTATTCGCCATTCGCCAAATCAAATGAATCTGACAATACTGTTCAGAAGCTTACTTACTACTAATTTATTCCTTGGCGCTACAACATTACATTTTTATTAAATTTTTTGTTCAGAAGCACAAGGCTTTAATTCAAACAAAAACAGAAATGTTATCCAAGAGCTAGTTGATGATGGGGATAGCAGATCAACTTATAACCTATCTTGACTTTCATTCTTCAATGTTAGTTAGGCCTACATTGTATCTCTCTCTATTTACAATAGAGAGAGGTTAGTCAAAGTTAGTTACATTGCTTCTCTCTCTATTTACCTGTTTTATTCCCAACCTATTCTAAATTCTCAATAAATCTCAATAATATAAATGTTACAGAATACTAGTTTAGTCTACTGACCAGCAGTTGTACTGCTTGAGGAAGTGGTTGTCAGTGGGGGTTGGCTGTGGGGGCGGCTGGAGGCGGTGCAGATAGGCGGCGGCGAGGAGCGCGAGGGGCGTGCCCCAGCAGAGCAGGCTGTAGCAGGCGAACACGGCGCCGACTGCGCGCTCCGGCGGCGGCGGCTCGACGTGCACGTTGCGGCGCAGCGTGCGGCACAGGTCGTGCGACAGCGCCGTCACCCACGCGAACACCGTCAGGTGCAGGTACTGCAGCGAGAACGACAGCGACACGCACAGCTCTGTGTCCTGGACAACAAAATACTATACTTTACAATCGAGTCATTATCATTTGAAAATTTGTACTGTCAAACTGTCTACAATGAAATCGACACACCTATCTAGAATACCCTAAATATATAACAATAACCTATGTTATGTACAATCTTCAACCATAGAATCGTCACATTTAGATCCTAAATACTCGACAAACATCAAAGTCCTATACAATGACAATGTCGTTGTCAATTTATAGGCCTTGACAATAACAAAAGAATATAGATTACTGTAGATTCATTCATTCACTTAGTGAATCTTGAAAATTATCATCCATTTGATTATTTTTATTACGGCAAATAAATTTGATTTTTTTTTATTCCAGTTATGGCTTGAGTCATGTTGATGGGGATTTACAGGTAGGTTCCACCTCGCCTCATTGCACAATTTTTTTGTGTCTTTTTTGTGTCGGTCACCCATCCAAGAGCGGTCTTGAATGTTTGTTACTTAACCACATGATTAAGTGTGCAATGAGGCGAGGTGGAACCTACCCGTAAGGGTCTCCCCATCAATAAAAGCCATACGATAAAAAAAACCCAGTAATGGTCTTAATTTTTAAATTATTTAAAATAGTTCGAGTTTCATCAAGTTGTATCAAGGACAATGTATGTCCTGCCCAATAATAAATAATGAGATCAATTAATTCATTATTCATGATTTCTCCAATTCATTCATTCTCATTATGATTTTACAATTTTTTCATTGTTCAATCATGAACAATGAAATCGATATATTTATTAAGTAGATCGTAGATTTTTGACAATAACTGATGTCCTGTGAAATCATTGACAACGACAATGATAATTTGAATAGACTCATTCATTTACTAAGTAACTCTTAGTAAAAGTCTTATAACTCTTATAAAAGTCTTAAATTTGAAATAAGTGGAAAGTGGAATCATGTCGAGTTTTGACTATGGATGTTTTGAAGTAACTAAGCTAGGAACCTAGTAAGTCTTGAATTATTAATTATTTGAAGTAATTGAAATTATATAAAGTTCACAAAATGTCCTGCCCATTCATAAACAATGAAATCGGATCATTTAAATAGAAGATCCTAAGTATTTGACAATAACCGATGCCCTGTACAATAATTAACAATGACAATAGAATAGACTCATTCATTATCTTAGTAACTCTTAGTAAAAAACTTAATAAAAGTTTCTAATTTAAAATAAGTGGAATCATATCTAATAATAATAATAATAATAATAATAATCGAGCTTTGACGATGGATATTCTGTTTCATAATAGACAATGACAATACCACTACTGCCTGCCCAAAAATCGATACCTAAAAGATTGTACGTAGTGAGAGCAAGTAGAAATGCTATTATGAAAATTCATTACAATCAGTGCTCTCAGACCAGAGCTCTCTCTCTCTTGATGCAGAGATAGATGAGATCAGAGATGCCATCTCAGCAGTAGTTGACTGCAATACTCAGGAGGTGAAAGTAACAAGCTTGCGCCCTGCCTTTGGAAAAACTCAGAAAGCAACACTGAAAATGCCAGGAAGTTACTGCAAGGAAAGGCTGCACTACAAATCACTGATAGGGTTCGCATTGGCTGGACTTGGTGCAGAATAGAGAGAGGAATTCAACAGAAGAGGTGCACTACACAATGCTGGCAGGAGGGGCACTTTGCAAATCAGTGTAACTGGTGAGGATTAGCGTTTCAAACTGCTTCAAATGCAGCGAGGTTGGGTATATGGCAGCCTCCTGCGCTACCAATGAGAGCAGATGTCTTGGTTATGCGGAAGCTGGGTTTTGGGACACTGGACAACAGGCTGCACAACGCTAACGGCATGAGGGTACTTTCAGCTAATACAAATAGGGAGTGGAGCTTCATGACGCTTCTCCTTAGCGGCACTTGCAGTTCAGAGAAACGCAGACTTCTTACTGGTGTCAGGGGAACCCAACAGAGTTTTGGGTCTTGTCCCCACATGGTTCACTGATACCAACTGTGATGCAGCTTATTCTTCAACCCAGTAGCTACCATGATGTGGTCCTTGATGTGCACAAAGGTGCTGGATGGGTTTGCCTGGAATTCAGCAAAACCTCTCTAGTGTGATTGAGTGTGTACATCCCTCTCCAAATATTCCAATACCTGCCTTTCCAGATATACTGGAACAATATTGACATACTGATTCGTGGGTTCCAGATTGAAGAACATCCTGATTGGAGGTGATCTTCAACCAAAAAGCACAATGATGGGGTTGTTGTATACAAGAGGATGTGTGTGTGGCAGGTCTTCTGCTTGAGATGATGGAGGCCTGTACAATTTTGAATACCTCAACATTGGAGACACACTCAACATTTGAGCATGGACTTTCAACATCTATACATTTGTTAAGGAAAGCATGTGAACTCCAACAACAGCTAAGCAACCAGTGGTGTGTTCTGAATGAGGCAAGGTGCACAGTGACCATGCTCTGCATAATACTGATCAAGATCGTGGTGACATCCTTCATCAAAGTCAACACCCACAATATCTGTCAAGCACATTGATAACGAGAGGTCGTGACCTATCCTGCAACTGGAAGACCACAGTGAGCGTTATATGAAAGTGGGAAATTACAGGATGCCACAGATGCCACTCAACTCACTGAACCCGGCTGCTGGCTATTCCCAGCATCCACCTCGAGCGAGTGCCATGCATCACGTCACGCACCAGGTCGATGCTCCAGTTTAGCATTGGTGGACCCAGCCATTGCCAACCCTCCGACAGGGAGGCTCTCTCCACACATGGCCCAGGACGGATTACAGAGAAGCCATCATCTTCGAGCAAGAGTAAGCAGGGGATTGAGGGAGTGCCAAGCAATTACTAGGACCATACTGCTCTGCTAAGAAGACATCCTGACAAGCAATCAAAAGACTCCTAAAAGTATCAACATTCGGATTGACCCCAGTAACTCAGCAGAGGATGACCTATGGGGCAACAATTGCTTTCAAGATTGTGGAGGAGAAAGTGGGGAACAAACTCCCCTCAGTCCCACTGAACCCTTCTTGTAGGAAGCAGTTTCTTGAACCATTCTCAGTGCATCCACCTCTTGAGCTAAAATGTGCCAAGAATAACACAGGCACCAGCTCCTGCTCCCACACACAGTGGAGTGAGATCAAAGAAGCTTCATCATATGCCGTCTGATCGACAACAGGCTTCCGCAAGGGACGCTCTTACAACTGATGCCACAGCAGCATGTGATGATTATCGTAAGATGCAGCTGCAGCCAGCAACACACTCATCAGAAGGATACTCAGCTGTTCTCACGGCGCCGACTGCGCGCTCCGTCGGCGGCGGCTCGACGTGCACGTTGCGGCGCAGCGTGCGGCACAGGTCGTGCGACAGCGCCGTCACCCACGCGAACACCGTCAGGTGCAGGTACTGCAGCGAGAATGACAGCGACACGCACAGCTCTGTATCCTGGACGACAAAATACTATACTTTATAATCGAGTAAAGTGTAATTTGTATAATTTGAAAATGTGTACTGTCGAACTGTCTACAATGAAATCGACACACCTATCTAGAATACCCTAAATATATAACAATAACGTATGTTATGTACAATAATCAACCATAGAATCGTCACATTTACGATACTCGACAAACATCAAAGTCCTGTACAATGACAATGTCGTTGTCAATTTATAGGCCTTGACAATGACAAAAGAATATAGATTACTGAAGATTCATTCATTCAGTTAGTGAATCTTGAAAATTATCATCCATTTGATTATTTTTATTACGGCAAATAAATTTGATTTTTTTTATTCATTAACCCAGTTTTTTTTATCGTATGGCTTTTATTGATGGGGAGACCCTTACGGGTAGGTTCCACCTCGCCTCATTGCACAATTTTTTTGTGTCGGTCACCTATCCGAGAGCGGTCTTGAATGTTTGTTACTTAAACATGTGGTTAAGTAACAAACATTTCTTGAATGGTGACCGACTTGTGCAATGAGGCGAGGTGGAACCTACCCGAAAGGGTCTCCCCATCAATAAAAGCCATACGATAAAAAAAACCAGTAATGGTCTTAATTTTTAAATTATCTAGAATAGTTCGAGTTTCATCAAGTTGTATAAAGGACAATGTATGTCCTGCCCAATAATAAATAATGAGATCAATTAATTCATTCTCCATGATTTCTCCAATATTCATCCATTCTCATTATGATTTTACAATTTTTTCATTGTTCAATCATGAACAATGAAATCGATATATTTATTAAGTAGATCGTAGATATTTGACAATAACCGATGTCCTGTGAAATCATTGACAACGACAATGATAATTTGAATAGACTCATTCATTAACTAAGTAACTCTTAGTAAAAGTCTTATAACTCTTTTAAAAGTTTTAAATTTGAAATAAGTGGAAAGTGGAATCATGTCGAGTTTTGAAGTAACTAAGCTAGGAACTTAGTAAGTCTTAAATTATTAATTATTTAAAGTAATTGAAAATGTATAAAGTTTACAAAATGTCCTGTCCATTCATGAAAAATGAAATCGGATCATTTAATGATAGAAGATCCTAAGTATTTGACAACAACCGATGCCCTGTACAATAATTAACAATGACAATAGAATAGACTCATTCTTTATCTTAGTAACTCTTAGTAGAAGTCCTATGACTTTATAGAAGGTTTTGATTTAAAATAAGTGGAATCATATCTAATAATAATAATCGAGCATTGACTATTAAATCCTGTTCAATAATTGACAATGACAATAATTCCACTACTGCCTGCCCAAAAATCGATACCTAATAGATTGTAGGTAGTGAGAGCAAGTAGGAATGCTACTTTGAAAATTCATAACAATCAGTGCTCTCAGACTAGAGCTATCGTGAAAACATTATTATAATTGACAATCATTGGAAAAGCAGGTCGAATTCGAACTCAGCCACATCAGCTAGTAGCCTAACGCTACCTATTGATTTTTACTACTGAATAGTAGAAGACGATTTTCCGTAGCGATGGAGAGCAAAAAGCAATTTCAAACTCAAACAAATACATATTCAATGTAAAAGAGCTCTGGAAAGTACACTGAACGGTGTTCAGACAGAAGTAGCTAGCAGATATATAAGTATCAATCTTTGTAGAGTCTAAAGCAATAGGAATTAGTAATGAAGTCTCTTAATGATATCACACACCTTTCAAATTTGAAACTGTTCAAGTTCCGCAATTACTTTCCTCTCACGGTACCCAATTTTTCGATAAAATTCTACAGAAAATTGGCATTGTCAATTGACTGAGTGTACCGGTAAAAAAAAACCTGAATTGCTCAACCTTTTTAAATTCTCAGAAACTACTGAAAAAACTCTCATAATATTAATTTAAAAGCAACTATTTCATTCAACCTACGCTACTGAAATATTTCAATCCAGTTTCAGCTCACTGATTCCTGTGTCTCCTGTACAATCAGCCCTAGCCTATAGTCATCTCTTGAACTGAAATGTTACTTTGAAAATATTACTTTGAAAATATTATACTGGTTTTGAACAAAATGTTTTGCTCTTGAACTATAATACGTGACTTCTGTCTTAACCATTGGAGATGAAACCTGTAGATTTTAATGCCGAATCAATAAGCTCTAGTGCTCTACTACTTTATATTATGATCAGAAATAATTATTCTTTATTAAATGGAATAAATAATAAAAAAAGCATTTTCTCCTTGAATCTAGGTGCCCCAATACGAACTGTATGATTCAATAATGCTCCATCGGCTCCATGCAAACAAACATGCTTATTCCAAAGCTTTGATTTTCCCACAAAAATGTTAGATAATAAAGCTCCGAACGATGGGACCTGCTGGGGAAAATGAGACAGATTTCAGAAATCAAATAGGCATTAGGCTGTCCTTTTGGTACGTGATGTTCTCCTATTACAGAGGGGGCATGTCATGGATTCTTTGCGAGATACGGTTTGAATTCTAAATGATCATGGCTGACGTTCTGAGAAGTTTGGAGTATGAAGAACAGTGATAAGGGCTAATGTTCTTCTGCTGCATTCATGAGAGAGATACTAGTGATAGTAAAGTCTATTTAGAAACTCTTTATTTAGAAAACCTTATTTACTTGGGAGTAGCTATTTATTATTGATCGAGAGTTATTATTTGGAAATAAATGCTTTCTATAAATAAAATTGAAATTTTTAAGACTCCTGATAATTTTCAACATGTTACACAGTCTTCGATTTTTAAAAATATGAGGAAACTATCAATTTATTATTAGAGGAAATCTTATCTTATATGTTTTTAGGTACGGTAGCTATTGAGAACTTCATGAACGATAATTAAGTATCAAGACAGATAATACATTCTTTTTGGTCAGTCTTTGTTATCACTATAAAGGATAAATACAGTATCTTTCGATGAAAATTAAGGGGTCTAGGACAACTCGCCGCGGCCAACTCGCCGCCGCCAACTCGCCGCGGCCAACTCGCCGCCGGACCAACTCGCCGCCGGGCCAACTCGCCGCCGACCCAACTCGCCGCGACCAGCTCTTATAACGACTGATTCTCCCGGCATTTGTCACCACTTTTCAGGGATATTTAGATGCAGCTAACGATTCGACATGGTATATAAATTAATTTTTAATTCACTAATCAAACTAATGTATTGAAAAACACAACTAAAACATGTTAAAAGGTACAAAAACTAAATTCATTGATGATATTTGTATTGAACCTTTAGCTTCTCTGTAAATTGCCTAATTTAACAGTAATTTCAGATTTCAGGAATTCACTATTTTAACAAAGTTAACGAAGTTAACTCCATTTATCACAGAGAATGTTCATTCTACACAAAAGTCTTATGAAAGAATAAAATTTAGCTATTATCAATTATAATTTATTATTATATAATATATTGTAATTATAATTGAAATTATAATTTATATATCATCTCGAATCTTAAGCTGCATCTGAATATCCCTGAAAAGTGGTAATAAATTAGATGCCAAGGGAATCAGTCCTTGTGTGGAGCTGGTCGCGGCGAGTTGGGTCGGCGGCGAGTTTGCCTGGCGGCGAGTTGGCCGCGGCGAGATGGCCGTGGCGAGATGGCCGCGGCAAGTTGGCCGCGGCGAGTTGTCCCATTCCGAAAATTAAGATATAGATTCTCTTATCAACTACCGATGTATACGTTTCTTATTTTTGATAACTCTTAATTCAGCCTCTCTTTCTGTCAAACGTTTTGTTCTATGTACTTGAAAAACTTAAATAAGTAAATAAGTACAAAAAAAAGTAAGAAGAGTGGTTGACTATAGTAATGTTGATGAATGTTTATGCTCACCTGAATACCTCCCACGCCAACAACATAAAGAAGTTGAGTCATGAATAGAGCGGCCAGTAGGTTCATGAGAGTAGTGCCAGAGACGCTTCTCAGGTCGGAAAATAAACTGTAACAGAAAAACAATAATAATATTCTATCAGTTTTTCATTTCACTCGTTTGATAATTACAAGTCTCATCATTATAAGTTCAATATGAATTTTACAAGTATATTATAAATGAATGAAATTATTAAAATGAGTGATACCATTTGTTAATTAGAGGGTAGCTCAGGAGGACCTGCGGGAGTAACTAATGAGAGGAACTGTGTGGAATAAAACGAAAGTAATGCGGTACTCCATTTTTATGATATTAGCGGGTTTGCGATTCACGGGGCTGCCATAGACGAGCTTCATCGAACAGCCACAGACAGCGACTACCGGATGAGGTGATGAGGTGATTATAGTGAATAGTTATAACATCTATTAGGAAATGGGATGAATGCACATAAAATTATTTCAGCTCATTTTAAAATTATATTGATGAAACAATAGCAAAAGATTTATACAGTAATGCAATGTAAGTAGATAGGCTAGCTTCCTATGTAGCATCTGGAGAGGATAAGTAATTAAAAAGGAAACTAATTTCTCTCAGACTGTTGCAATGCTAAACGAATTGTCATTTGATCTTAATTAGTTTGCAATGTCAGACTGTTACTTGTTTCATTCTTGCAGCATGTGAACAGTATTGTGAGCCCTAGTGAGTTCTATGTTCATTTAGAAGGGGAAGTTCAGGAATTTGGACCATTCCTATGTGTGCTTTGAAGAGACCTAACATTCCTAAGATACATTAAGTTTCCACCGAAGTCACTGGGAGATAGAGGTACTTCAGGGACTGGAGAAATGCGGGGCACAGTTTGTATGAGAGTGGCTGTATGTGAGCTTGTTTTGTAGAAGCTGAACAACAAGAAGTTGAGACAAAAGGATCTCTGTTTCTTAACAACAAGTGTGCTATAGAAATCTGTTCTTGATAAAACTTGATCCACCTTATTATTCTTCTTGAGAAGACACTTATAAGTTTTTTTATTGGGAAGATGATCAGTTTCATCACAAAAGCAAGAGGATGAAACGGAAAAGTGGCTTTGTCATTTGGGAAATTGCCAAATCATCGTGGAAATCTCACTTGCACATTGAGGCTACCTTGAAAGATTGGTTTCTTTTCGTTTCTGACAAAAGAAATAATCCATTGTGTGGGGTTGGATGTGTTCCAGATGAGGAACCAAAATTCCTTTATGGACATTGAAAAATGCTTCCATCTTGTACTATCTAAAATTCCTACCTAAAACTGATTATCACATTGGATCCAATTTGGATTCTTGTGAGATTTGGGATATTCTTTAATAATGACCGAGACTGATATGAAATAAGCACTGTTTTTATAGATAGCTTTAATTGTAAGCTATCCTTCAGTTACACCGACGTTGAAAAAAATCTTAAATCTATTGGAAGTTGGCTTTTCAACAATAAAGGTAAGTCCAACTGATATAATTCATTATTATACTCGATGATTGATTAAAAATCTTTCCTATGATGAATGAAAATAGCACAGAATGAAGATTTTTATTTCATTTCTCTTCACGAAAAATAATAGAATTAGGAGAAGAATATTCACAGCCTGAATAGGGGCAATTTCTCGAAAAGGAGATCAATGATTTCCTTTCCTATTTTCGATGACTTTTATTGAGTACTGTATTATTGAAGTTTCTACACGTTTTGTTTGTAGTTCCTATTAACATACTCAATTTTCAATTCAATTTATTGCCATTATAAAACATTTTTACAATACAAAATTTTCCAATATGAACTTGTAAAAGAATAATACAAATCATAATAATTGTACAAAAAATAAAAAAATTATGAATAAAATACTTGAGACTGTAATTATCTTAATGGCATTGCTAGCATAGATAAAAAAACATGAAAGTGAACTCGGACAATCGAATTGATGTCTACCTATGCGTGCTTCAATAGATAAATTTAAACAACTTCAGTTTTCAAAAAGCAGGAAATTTATGAAAAAATAATTATTTTGAGAGCTCTATCAACTCATTTTTTGGGAGCTCTATCTATTCATGGTCAGGCACACATTAGCATAGCTCTCAAATTTTATTGTGGGATGCAGTACGAGTACGGACTCAATATTAGTATAGGGACTCAGCAACATCCAAAATTTATTAACACCTCTCTCATATTGGTAGGCTACTTAACATACCAACCGAAAATCCATTACCTCACTGATTCAAAATCCTTCTGTCACTGATTCACTTCACAGATTAAAGTGTCGAACATGGTTGGTCCTTGTTCCATCATACTTTTATATCGCCAAAATGTTTTTCATCAGTATCGATCATAACGAGAACTATTGCTCCATCATCTCGAGACTCGAAAATCCAATGATGAATTTTTCAAGGATTCAAAACAAGGAATATGCATAATCACAATAATTAAATTTGTTGAGTCGAAGTTTTATTATTGTGAACAAAAAATAAAACTTTTTGAACATTCGATAAAATACAAAACACTTGATAAAGACAATAAGATAATTCTATTTCTCTTATATGAATTTTATGATAGGTGATTTTCAATTATTTAAAATTAACATGCTATAATTAATATCCCTATTCCATATGTAGGCTGTTCCCAATGATTTTCCTAGTAGGCTACATGTTACCCAATAAACGTTTATGAAAGTTCCAATATGTGAAAAACAAATTAAAATCTTACTTGAATAGTGAAATCAACATGGAATTCATTCACTACATCCATTTATAAACTATATATGAGCCACCCGTACCATAAAATTTGATCGTGCTCTAAAACTGTGGCGCTTGTTGTCTCATGTTGACTTGCGCTATTTAATTTAGTAGATGTTATCTTGATTATACATGAGAAATCACGTTCTAGTAAGCTGAACGTTTTCATCAAGCACTAGTCATAAAGTTAGCTGCTCAAGTTTTATAGGAACGTATGTGGAGCTTCCAAGTTTATGCACTGAGCAAATGAATGTAAAGATAGAAGCTTACTCGGGTTTAGATTTAGTTCCTTACTAAGCTTAGTTCATTTTGTTACAGTATAATCAGTACAAACAGTACAGTATTAACGTTATTGTTCAGTGTAAAACATATAAATTGCAAATCTGTATAAGTCTGCTACTGTATTAGGATTCATCTACTACATACAGTAGACATCGAATACAGACTTAAAAAATTAAGGTCCAAATCTTTTGTTTCCTACTTAGGCTAGGCGTACATCGGTTAGTCAAGACAAGACAAGACAAGATTAGTCACGTTTAGTCACAGTGCTTCACATAGTTGCTTATGAAGCAACACACACCGATTAGTCATTGCATCAGTGTGTGCTGCTTCATAAGCAACTATGTGAACTACTACTGTGACTAAACGCGACTAATCTTGTCTTGTCTTGTCTCGACTAACCGGTGTACGCCTAGCCTAAAAGGGTGACAGTTTATCATTATAAGGTGTTACGAATATGCAAGACTATAAAAGATTGATTGTTATTATATTGGAAAATAATTATTATTTAATCAAATTTTTGCATAATGTGATCATATAATCCTCGTCCAGTCTACATTGAATACAGATTTCAATATTCAGTGGCAAGTGGTCTCTTTCTGTGTCTCAGATCAGAAATTCAGTCCATCAAAGTCCATCAAATTCAGTCGATCAAAACAATCACTCAACTCAATCAGATTACTAATTTGACATAATAAACCTAAGTTGAAAATGTTTTAGTCTCGCAAAACCTGAAATCGAAAAATTGAGTAGTAATAGGATACATTAGTATTATCATTATTATAGGTTGTCTGTCCTTTTCAAACTCTTTTTAACAATAAAATCAAAGTGGAGATGATAATGTACTCTAGAACTGTGTGATGAGCCACGTGTACAATTTTATCATTAATTAATTTATCGTCTAATTTTGAATTCATCATAGAATGGATATCATTATAAAACATACTGTCGTTCCATCACCAATATGGAAAATTTCCCTTCAACTTACAATGAAACAGAATAGAAAATATGTCATTTCTGCTTTTGGTTCATGATATTGCTTATTTAATTATTTCTGGCTGTTATTATCATTACTTTTACTTAATTAGCGGCTCTCGAACAATCCAATTTCCAATTTCAATCACAACTCCCAGTTAATTGACGAGAATATTATTGATCAATTTGGTAATTGCATCATAACAGTGATAAAACGGTCTACTCAGTGATGCAATCAGCAGGGAGATAACTCAATGCAACAAATCAAAGAGGTGTAGGTCAACAATTGGCACTCAGACTGATTGCATTGATTAGTACTCCAACTTGAGTGCTACTTTAGCATTGACAGCAACTAATTGTGGAGCTTGCTTCGACTCCCAGGTAGGAATCGGTATTAAAACAGTTTGTAATTGCTGATTGAATTGACTACAGTAGTCAGTGTACTAGTCAGTTGACTAGTGTTCTTGTTCTCAGCGACAGATTGTGGTACCGTACAGGTTCGCATTGTCTGCTATAGAATCGACAGTTAAATAAACTAGCTAGCTAAATAAACTAGCTTCTATATGAATATGATACATAAAGCTACTGTAGTTCATTTTCCAACTTTAACTGTCTCATGCAACACATCTGCCATCTTTTCGGTTCGTCTAACCCCAGTTTGAAAGATTTTTTTCCACCATAATCATCTAACACTTTTGTTTATTTCTTACAAACAACTCTGACTTATTATTCAAGGGTTCAATTCGCATTGCATCAGATCCGGCATGTTTTGTGCTTCATATTTCTCATCATTTCCCATGCAAAAAACATACATTTTTCAGTATCAAAACCTTCATAGGAAACTGAAGCTTAAGCTACCCATTCAACCGAAAAATTTCTTACCCATTTGCTAATTATATTCAGTGAGGATATTAACTTCAACTTTGTAAAGGTACGTTCACATTCACGATATTGATGTGTTAGATTTTTGTGAGATACTTCTTTGACATATTCCTGTGAAATACTTGAGTGAGATTCATTTGTGAGATACTTGACAAATCTAAAAACGTTTACTCTCACAATTTGTGTACGATTTCTCATACATTTTGAATAAACAAACTTTTGCTTCTTCATTTTTCTTGTTTGAGGTGTTTCTCTCTCCAACAAATATATCTGAATTTGAACATACCTTGATAGGGTATAGAATAAGGTGTATAGAATAGGGTAAAATGGTAATATAATGTGTTTATCGCACATTATATGGGTCAAATTTTGATAAGTCGACGAATTTATATGACATAAAGGGAACGATAGCAGCATTGCAGCAGTGTCTAATACAAAGGGTTGAGAATCTGATTGACATATTTATTATTAGGGAAAATTACAGCATCCTCAGAGCTCAAACAATGCATGTTAGCTACCTCATTCAAAGGTTGCATGTTGTACTTACAGGAGACTACTCTTCCAGCAGGTTAACATTTTGGAAATATTTTAATGATGGAATGGCTTTTCACGACTTGAATAATAATTATATTCATAATAAATTATTCGCCTTTCAGAGATTGCTTCTTTCTTTCTTTGGAAGGTGTTTCTCCATCAAAACATATTCGTAGTAGCAGATAAAGCAGCAATTGAGAATTATTGAGAACAACACTTTGTTCATTCTTGCATCGTATTCACCTCACTGAAGATGCTATTATTTTTATGAACATGACCTATTATTTAGGTCGGTACCTACTTGCCTCCCTGCACCCTTTTGAAGATATTGCCTATATTTATTTTCACCAACTAATATTCCTCTAAAACCGGCCTAACATCACTTTGATATCCCTCATATTGTGAGTCAGAGCACAGAGAATAGTAGGCGAACATTTTTTGATACTGTCCACCAATGCAGGAGCAGGAAAGGAGGTTGGTCTGTATTATTCAACTGGGTAAAACCATCATACTAAATCTTGTAAGTAAGTTAACCAAACTGCAACCGAACTATCAGTAGTTTCTGAATTGAGTGCAATGTAGAGCATTTCAACTTGTTCAAATGAGTGAGTCGTAGAGTAAAGTAGAGTAAATCCCACTCAAACACTGATGTAGGTTTGCTATAGCCTACCCGATATTTATGCCAACCAAACTGCTCTCATGAGACATCAGTCGCATCTAGTTCAGTGCTCCCTTCAAATCCAATTACCTGGCGTTGAATTACCAAACTTATCGGTGGTCAGTATGTGGTGCAACTCATCACAAACTCCAAACCAGCATCTACTCAACACCAATTCAAATTGATGAACTTGAAGTGGATAGTTCAAGTCCTCTGTGATTATGTTACTACATCTTAGTCACGGTTCTCTCGAGCGGTTTTTGGGCGGTTGCGGTTAATAGCGGTTAACAGCTGTTCCATATGGTGCAGAGAGACAAAAACAACTGGCATAATCTTATCTCTCTCAGACATGGAACCGCTGCTAACCGCTATCAACCGCAACCGCCTAAAAACCGTTTGTGTGTACGCTCTTAGTAGGATTCTACATTATTTTGAAGCAGATAATATTGCAGCAGGTTGGAAGAATAACGAATTTTTTTGCTTATTTTTTTATAGAAAAGAAAATGAATGTTATGTTTAATTTGTCATTTCAATCATAATATTTAGAATAGTAGGAGAAAGAAAAACATTGCTCAGCATGGCCTGAGTTCAGTTCAAAGAGTAAAAGAATAGAGACAATGATTAGGGAGAAAAACAAATGTTAGTAGAAAGAATAATTATAATAATAGATAGAAATTGGAGAATATTAATTCTTGATTGAATTCTAGATTATGGTAATATAGTTATAAATATTTGAACTACAAATTTCACGAATTATGAACGTGATAATTATTCACTATGTGAAATTATTCATCAATATAAGAGAGTGAAGCATATGAAAATAGTGAGAGTGAGAGACTGTGTGGGTGAGAGAGAGAGAGAGAGAGAGAGCGTGCTAAAGAGTGAGTGTGGAAGAGAAGTGAGTAGAAAAATACTAGGAATTCCATATTGTCATTAAAAGTAACGCAGTTTATACAATAGATAAGATTAGATTAGATTAGAAGGGAGACTTAGATGAGGAAGAAAAAGCGAGAAATTATTATAAAAAGCTTATTTTTACCCTTTTAGTGCTAGTTAGCAATAGAAAATGATAGGATTGTATTAACGAAGTTATTGTTCCAAGTCATGAAAATTGATACAAGTAATAAAAAGCGTCAAGCCATCAACTCAGTTATTGGCTATTCAATCACTTTCTCAGCAAATTTATATCAATAAAAGTAAGCTAGATCTACTATCCACTCGGAAGCCTCTGAAACAGAGGGAAACTCACGTTTTTTATTGTACACTTCAGAGAATAGAGGCGGGATTATTTCCAAGACTCGACAAGAGTTTTCAGCTAATTGCATCCAGCCAAAGCGCTATCCAGCTCTTCCATTCCGACACACAACCTAGAACTGCCACCATCAGGGAAAACAAATCACAAGCAACACCGGCTGGATGAGCTTGGAAGTATTCTATTACTTGGAAGAATGAGGAAAGAAGCGGAAAAACGTAAAAGGACGTAGAAAGAACTAAAAAGGCTGGAAACATTAGCGAAGCAATCTTTACGTGCATAATGTCTTGCAACCATGTCACGTGCTATCTTCACGTGGGTGTGAGGCTATAAATAATCATGAGTCTTCCCTGAGGACTTAGTTACTAGAGAAATTTATGATCCAGTTTTCAAGTCCATTTGTACATTACTGGATAAATTGAAATGAAATAACACTAAATTGGAGAATCTACGTCTATATGAATAGCTAGGGTTTACGAGATAATGAATAATTCATTATATGGAAAATTATTGAGTTTCTTCAATACAGCAAAATGGCTATTTTAAGGCCTTGAAAAGTTTTGGATATTTTTCAGAATATCATATCAATTACCCTAACACCAATATATAGAAATACATTTATATTGAAACATTTATGGCGGATTTATTTACATTCATTTGAGAACACTATCAATAAAATAATTCAAGCTAAGACCTGTTGAAAAGGTGCTAAATTCAGAAATGTGTGCCAAAGTAATATTGACCACTCCTCTCAAGTTTGAAAACAATGTGTAGTCTCTCCAAACAATCCAATCTTTATTGGATCGATGGAACAAATACAAATAGGGGGAAAAAACAGGCAGACGGTGAAACTTCTTCAGTTGCTGAATATTTATTTACATAAATAGTCCAAATGTTGAGGTTATGTGCAAATTGATGTTACCATCAAAGATTTACAATCCAAGAGAATAATTCACGAGTAAATTAATAAGTATTTTGAATTTTGAAAAGTAGCATATAGCATTTAGTCATTAACTAGAATTCAGCATTGGTACGTGATTCAATCAGTGCAACTCTTCGCGGATCTTTATTAAAAGTTGAATTATGTTATACTCTTCAAGTAAAATTAAAAATAACTTCCGAGTCATTGTTAGGAAAATCTACTGGACTTGACAACACTTGAATAAATTTGTGAAACTAGCGAGCTGCTTTCCTGTTGTTTTCAAATGCAGTTGAAATTGAGAATCAAGAGTCTTAGAATTACTTTTCAAGTGGCGCTAAGTGCCTTTAGAAATATAAATTAAAGGTAAGCTGAACTGGAAGGCCGTGGATTTCCATAATGCAGATTTCACAAACGAAGCAAAACTAATTATTCCAGTCATTTGACACCCATTCAGAAGGGCTCTCGTCTACAAACGAATCAGGTTAATTACTTTATTCGCTTCGTTAATTAAAAAGTACCATTAATTAGAGCTTTGGGAATAAAAAATCAATAGCTATAATTTTTCTGAACATTATTTTGGATACGGTGAGATTTGGATTAATCTCAAGATAATTATTGAGATTACGCATCCATTTAGGATTCCTGAACATATGGAATTTATTATAACATTATAACCCACTTCGATAGGGAGAAAACTGCCTTTAAATGAGAATCCTATAAAAAGACATATATCCTCAATCAAAAGACGAAGAAAACCATAAAATATCCAAAATCAAAGTTATAGATTGGCTAGTTACTATACCATTATTATAAAGTAACCTGATTTTTCTGTTAGCCCGATTTCTCTGTTCTGTAAATGCAGCCACCACATAATTCAAATTTTAATTCTATTAAAAATCCAATTATTCCATGTACACGTAGTCATTATGTAGAAGTCATCTAGTAGTTATTATGCGAGGTTGGCAAGCCTTATTAATCATTATGCATTGTGTAAATGTTACTTGAATAAGTAAATCTAGTGGAACGGTCGTTCCACCACCAGTCCCCCCCGTGATACGAATGAAAGACCGGGACCACTATATATTCTGTAACGAACTTCCCTTTGATGTTCGCATGCCGCCATCTCAATTTACGCGGAAGGTAGTGAAAATTCTAAAATGTTGTAATGACATTATTTTCTTAGATTTTTGAGCGCTTTCATTTAAGATCAGAACGAACTTTCTACGATATAAATTCGCAAAGATACTATATACGGGTATTTTGTCATTTTACTAATTTTGGGATTTTTCAATTTTTTTCAACTTTGAGCACTTGATGTGAAAAATCTGTAATGAGTTGAGATTTCGGACTACCAAAAGCGATTGAAGACATGTTTAAACTATTTATATTTGAAATTTCAAATCATTTAATGCCCGATTAAGCTCTGTAGCTCTGTCCGAATAAAAATTAAAGTTGCAATTTGAAGTTAGAATTTGAAGCTTTCTATCGAATGTAAACAGGGCCACCCAGGAACATGGCCTAGACACTCGAAATGTGACGTCACGGCTAAGAGGCCTACCACTCCACTATACTGTTCATAAACAGCCACTGATCACAACCAAGTTTGAATATTCAAATTTTTATTATTTAAAAATAAATAAATAGACCTACTTACTCACCAAAAGGTAATTGTGCAGTTGAAATAAACTCGAGACGAGAAAAACCAAACACGAATTCCAATTTTAATGCAGGGATGAGTTGTAAACATTAGTTGTTATGGACACGATGTGATGACGTCAGCTGCACGTTTAAATTCAGTGTCTAGCTAGACCATGTTCCTAGGTGGCCCTGATGTAAATGTCGCGATCCTAGCGGTTAAAAACTAAAAGTTTCACACTGTTGCCACCGCCAAATTCGACCTTTTCAATAATAGCCCAGTAAAATTGTCATCAAAAATAGGGTCTACCTTGTATGAAATGGGATAGTCGGATTTTTTTTTAGTAATGTTTATGGTAGTCCTGGGATGCTAAATCCAAGTTTTAGACCTAGGCAAACTACCGGTTCATCTCCAAAAATCGTACAAAATGGCGGAATTTTGCACTTTTTTTATGTTTGGCTAATTTTCACGCTCAAGAATCTGTTTTTCATAGAGGACATTGTGCATATTTCTTAAAGTATATCAAATTACCTTCAATTTGAGACCAAATTTATCATTGTTTGCCCAACCGCTTGCGAGATACAGCTCTTCAAAGTTCATAAAATTAACGAGAATTTACCCTTTTTTTCAATTTTTCGCAATTTTGACCCTGAAGAATCACTTTTTCATATAGGACATTCAACATAGGGTTGAAAGTAAATTTAAATACCTACAATTTGATACCTGATTGGTTATTGGAGGCCCAACCGTTTGCGAAATACAGCTCTTCAAAGTTCATCGAATTATCGTAATTTTTCACTTGTTTTTACATTTGGTCAATTTTGACCGTGAAGCATCACTTTTTCGAATGTGACTTTCAGCAAAGTTTTGAAAGATAATTTAAGAATCTACAATTTGAGACCAAATAGATTATTGTAGACCCAATAGTTTGCGAGATGTAGGCCTTCAAAGTTTATCAAATTGTTGAATTTTTCCACTTTTTCTACATTTCTTCAATTATGACCCTGAAGAATCATTTTTCCATATAGAACATTCAACATAGTTTTGGAAGCTGATTCAATTACCTACAATTTGAGACCAAATTTGTTATTGTAGGCTCAACCGTTTGCGAAATACAGCTCTTCAAAGTTCATTGAATTATCGTAATTTTTCATTTGTTTTTTGAATTTTGACCGTGAAGTATCACTTTCTCATATATGACATCCGACATATTTCTTAAAGTATATTAAAATACCTACAATTTGAGAATTAATTGGTCATTGAGGGCCTCATAGTTTGGAAGATAATATATAGGCCTTCAAGTAGATTAGTAGAAGTCTATTCACATTTAAAATTTCAAATCATTCAATGTCCGATTAAGCTCTGCCCGAATAATAATTAAAGTTGCAATATTTGGAATTTGAAGTTTTAAAGAATGTAAATGTCGCGTCAATTCAACAATTTTAGCAATTGAAAGAAATAAAACTCTGACAGGAAATAGAAAAATTGAATCGTTCATTTTAGAATCATTAATGGGGAAAATTTGAGAATTTTGTTCCTGGAATGTATAATAATGGTGTTGGGCAAATTTTTACAAGGATTTCATTTTTCGATTACAAAATATTTTTTTCATCAAAAGTGGTCATGTGACCTACCGTAATGGGTTAAAATTTCAATCTAAATTCAAAATCTCAATCTTATTTAACAAACTTTGTGGATAACTGCTTATACATGAATTAATGTTGCTACAATGATATGTCGTTAAAGTCTGGATAGTAAATGATAACGTGTGATGCAACAGACACAGTCACAACGTCTTGTTTGTTCATTCAGTATTAACCATAACTGGCTCACTTATAGCTAGAATAATTTTGTAGCACCCAAATAGTGAGGATAAAATATCTTTTATCAAATAACATGGCATTTCACTGTTTAAAAAAAATTAACTCTCTCCCCATCCATTGTGTTTGCAGTGTTATACCTCTATAACAAGAAGGTGTTAAAAAAAAACTGATATCCTCTCAAAAAATTCTCCAAAAAAGAATTCGTCACCCGTCCCCTACCCCCGACCCTATTGAAAACGCTGGTGTGGAAACTAAAATTTGTGTACCAAAGAAAAAATCCAAAAAAATTTTATAAGCTTTCAGTAAGAAAATGTTTTGATATAGCCTAAATAAGAAACCCGTCTCCCTCTGCAATATACATTTATACATACAATATAATAATTATGTGTAGCCAACCCAAACAAAAATGAAAACTCTGTTCTGGAAGCCATTGACATTGAAGAAAAAATTGGAAGAAATTTTGGGGAGGTGAGGGCGCTCAATAATTTAGAAAGTTCATAAAAACTTGTTAGCTCAAACACTGAGAGTATGATTCTGAAAGTTTAGCATATTTCTAATTCGTGATTTTAAGTGGGTGAGATTGAGCGCCCTCGCCCTCCCCAAAATTTCTTCCAAATTTTTCTTCAATGTCAATGGCTTCCAGAACAGAGTTTTCATTTTGTTTGGGTTGGCACATAATTATTATATTGTATGTATAAATGTATATTGCAGAGGAGACGGGTTTTATTTAGGCTATATCAAAACATTTTCTTACTGAAAGCTTATAAACTTTTTATGGATTTTTTTTTTTGTACCCAAAAATTAGTTTCCACACCAGCCTTTTCAATAGGTCGGGGTAGGGACGGGTGACGAATCTTTTGGAGAATTTTTGAGAGGATATACTTATACAAAATAAATGTGTACTTCAGTACACAGTACTTAAAGTCATACATATGTACTTCAATAATAGTTATGTAGGCCTATCACATAATTCAAATTTGATGAAAGTAATGTGGATCATCATTACAATGTTATTGATATCGATCAAATGATCAAAACAAGTAGATGATATTTGTATAGAAAATTGGATAATCGTGTTCAACTTCTAAGGCTCGGTTCACACGAGCGTGTACGTTGAACATGCGGTAGATAATTGTGAGCGAGAATTCCAAGAATAGTTGCTTCTTCCAAGATTCGACCGGCAATTATAAAACGCATGCGGCCTAATTGGCTAAGAAAAATTTATTCATAGATTTTGATAGAAAAAGATAAGAATTTCTGACATTATAAATTTTTCAAGTCCTATCTTATTCTACTTGGTCTTCTGATTCTAGAACAGCTTGAAATTTTCTTATAGCATTTAAATTAGTATAGCTAGCTAATTATTTGATTCTAATCGGTTTTCCAACTTCATAATGAAATTTTCTTCATCCATTTAAATAAGAATTTAGCCAAAAAATTATCAAGATTCATAAGTGAAATATCAATAATGTGAGATATTTATCTATGAAATAAGAATGTAGTGTGTTGCATACCTACTCATGGCTATTAATGCTAAAAATGGTTGTTAAAGTTTTAATATTTTAAATTTAATTTAGAATTGAATTTAAAGATTGATTTAATTCATTTGGCTTCTAATGAATTATCAATTCATTATTTGTTTTTCAAATTCTTTTTAAATGCTGCAGAAGCCTAATGCATTTTGTGACTTCGACCTCACTACCGGCGCACAAGATTATTTTTGCCGGTAGTGCCATATATTAACAATACTGTTGATGGTTTAAAATTTATTCTCAAGGTAATTATTTTTTTGTATGTTATGCTAATGTTGTACCAATTTTACTTTGTATTTTTAAACAATTTACTTTTTGGCAATAAAATATTGATTGATATTGATTGATTGATTGATAATGCTAATGGCTAGGATAATGCTACAATGCATTATAGCCATTATATAAATTACACCTAGTGGTTTTGTTCTGGGGGGCTCCCCATAGGTTACGATAATTACAATAAATAATAGGAATAATCTGAGAAAATTACATAATTATAATGATGATGCAAATAATTGTACTTCCATTGAAAGTTGAGAATATTGAACAATCACTAGATTGCAGCGAATTCCATTTCGCGCCAATACTGTCAGCTGCAAAATATTCTTTGCTATAGCAGGTCCCTTTTAACTTGTCAGAAAACATAATTATGTTTTGACCAGCAATATTACAATACTTAACCTACAAATGCTAAAACTCGCAGATTATTGAAAAGTTCTTTTAAAAAGTTATTCTTTGAAAGGTCTTCTTTACAAAGATCTTTAAGACTTTTAAGCCTTTTGATTATTGGGTCGAAGTCACTGTTTAATTATTACCAACACAGCTGATTTCTGACAAGTTAAATGGATCGTGCTATAATTGTACAAATGCATTATTTTCTCAGTGGTGTTGTGAGAATGGACTCATACTTCATACTCAAGATGAGCAGAAATTTTTCAATTATTTTAGAATGAGTATAAGGTCTTTCGACGAATTAGTTTTTAAATTATCAGACAAATTGAGAAGTCAGGATAGGAGCATGCGGCTTTCAGTATGCCCTGAAGAGATGTTGGCCGTAACTTTGAGGTGAGTGATAATATTCACAGCATATTCATAAAATTCTCTACTCAAATACAGTACTAATCATTGTGTTGAATTCGAACTGCAAATTCTTTTATTTATTAGTAGGTTATGACATTCAATTAAAATTCGTGATTTGGTTGCTTGTAAATATGTACTATCTATTTTCTGTTTCTTATTCCTTGTTCAACACAAATACAGTATACTACTTCAGTATTCAATGTAGAAAAATGGTATAAATGTCTGAAAAATGGTATAAAAATGGTAGTAAAACGGCACACAGAATGCCAAGTTTTGAAACCGGGTATTCTCGGCTGTATGAATTTAGAAGTTTTCAGTCAATTGTATCCAAGTTGTGCCACTGATAGACTATCACTGGAGATAGAGACGATAAGCATTGATAGAACGGGTAATTTTCATGCTAGAGATGAAAATCAAGTTCGACTGCACTCAGGACATCGAGTAGAATAGCATAGCATTTTCAAAAATCAAAAATTCCCAAATTTTCACTTTTTTTGTATGTTAGGATAATTAGATATAATTGCCTGGGGCAATTAGCACGCATGTTTCTAGCAGTGAAACAAGGTGACGTGCTGCAACGTGCGTCTCACGGATGAAGTGTGAACAACACGATTTGATTCCCTGCACTAGCTCTACGTTGCGGGAGTTAATTGTTTAATTGTTTCATTGGAAAGTGTCTCAATTATCTCACATTTGCTCAACGTACACGCTCGTGTGAACCGAGCCTAACTTCCAAGATCAAACTTATTAACTGAAACTAATGCACTATGTCAAATATATAAACATCATGTTCTACAGTATAAACTTCCGCAGATGCATGCAATTTAATAAAAGACAGTCATGCTCTTGGTAATTTCGGAAGCTCTTTGACAAGCTTGAAAAACAATTTCGCCTTTATTGTGTTTGACGTAAATGCATCTCCACAAACGTGCTACTTTCTTGTACCTCCGGGTGCTACTTTTCTTGAAGGAGAACGTGGAACCAGCCCCCTTTCCCCCTCCCACTGGAACACTGATTAAAAACAAATATTGTTGTAAGGCTTCTGTGATGCTCAAAGCTGTCTCTTAAAAGCAGACGCCGGCTTTATCGCTTGACAGCATCTGCTCCAATAATTATGTAGCCATCGCGCCAAAGAGTTTTCAATTAAAATTCTACTCATTAACCTGTAAGCGTCTTCCTTACAAGTTTCATACTCTCCAATCAAGGTGGAACCAATATTTTCCTTCGAAAATATACAATATACTGCAGTTAAAAGAGATGTTTTGGATATTTAATGAAATTTCAAATTTCTTGGCAAATGAACACACTAGTCCAGTTCAGGCACATCTCACTTATGATGAGACTGACTTTTGATTCAATAAATTCATCTAATGGATGTAGGAAGTCAGGAACTATGAATCTAAGCACAGTTTGAAGTTAATCTAAGCATTTTAATTTAAGCATAGAAGTTTCTCATGAAACTCCGGACATTCATAGTAACTATTTATAACTCTTCAGATAATTCCACATATGAGAAGATATCAAAAACATGTATGAAAATAAAATTATATTCAAAATGATAATAATTTGATAATATTATGATGTGATGAATACAGAAAGATTTTTGTTTGTATTATTGATAATAATGCAATGGAAATTAATATCAAATAGGCCTGTATAAAATCAAAAATGTTATAAGAGTTTGAGTTCTATAATTTTATAATTATAGTGATATAACTATATTCTGTGTTATAACTATTACTATGATTATATTTAATTTCTAGCTTCAGGGTCTGCCTTATTTTTCCACTTGTTGATCGAATAAGCTGCGATGATTTTTGAACTTCATGAGGATAAGAAATTATTGGTTTTCTCAATAAATGTTGTCTCATTTTTCCAGGGTTTGTTATAAAATTTGTTATACGGTACCAAAGGATTGAACTAATGGGTATAATAATTGAAACCAATTATTGATACTTTATTAAATATAGTGAGAATGGTCTCCGTTATTTTGAATCTCTCTTTTTTGAATAAATTATTGATTTTGAGCAAATAATTCAGATGGCATTTACAGCGTTGTTGGTGATAAATTCACTAAAGAATTGAACAGGAATATCAACAACTCTCTATCAACCAAAAAACGTTGATAGTCAGAAAAGTGTGACCCTTCAATGAAATCAGATGCCCAGGAATAATATTGAGATAAAAAGCCTGTGATGGATCGCTTTCTTGAATATTGACACCCGAAACAAAAAAAAGGAATATTATTCCACAAAGATTTATCGTCCCTGAAAGACAAAAAAAAACTTCTCAAGTAACTCTGTTGAATATTTTAAATGAAATTTCAATCCAATTTGCACATTGCTCTTGAATTTCTATTCTTCAATACATAGCAATACCGATTCAAATTTCCAAATTTCAAATTTCCAGTGTTCTTTACGATGATTGGTCTTACTAAGGGTGCTCATTCCTCTTCATTATTATCATGAATGTACTTCATTGAAACTACATTCATTTACATATACCCATTGCTATAAAATTATATACCTAAACGATGTGACAAAACGAAATCCAGTTAGTTTCTCGAAAGCGAATAGCTTCTGAATTGCACTTCCATTATTATTCAGATTGTGGTATTCATCTATGACTGAGTTTGCTAATGGAATATCTCTCCGCACTTTGAGAAAGTAGAACGCTGAATATACTCAGCCAGACAACCACGTAGTTACACTGTAGCGCTTAATTTCACTACAAAATAATGTGTTTCCACTTTCCTACCTTTGGGCTAACGTTAAACTAACTGATTAGACTCCAGCTGTGCTTGGTTCCCAAGCGAATGTTGATAATGGTAGGAGTTGAAAGCATGAGTTATCTTAATAGGCACTATCTCAGAGCCACCCTTTCAAAAGTGAAGTAAATTTTCTTCGCGTGATTTATTGAAGGCTGCAGCTGTATTAAGTTTGTTCTAACGTCTGATTTTTGTCGAATCAAAAGCTATATTGTATGAAAGCAATAGTTATCACAAACAAGTTGTACAGCAGAATTGATTTATTTGTCTGGTCGCGATACATGGTTTTCACATACTGAATACTTGTGAAAAGTTTCCATTGCTGACAGGTAGGATTAATCTAGTTAAAGACATAACTCAATCAATTCGAGCTGCAGAAAATTGGTAAAAATATTCTCCAACTGGGAAATAATCCATGAGGTTTCAAATTCCGTGGAGTACTTCATTCAAAGAGCATCACCCCCACTACATTTGAGAGTGTCTTCTTACGGGGATTGAGTTGTTACGTCAACGGAAATAAGAGGTACATTCCATTTTTTAAATGAGATTAAAAAGCTATTTAGTCATGGTAGCAGTGGGAGATAGAAGACATGAACATTTCACTGTAAAAAAGAAACGAGTCACAATCAGATAGGCCCTTCAGGCCTTCTCATTACTAACTGCAATGAGAATTATATAAATTCTCATCAGAGGAATGCTCCCAACCTGGATAAGGGAGTCCTAGATAAGTTTGGATTGGAGAAAGTTTTCTTATTTTGAGAGATGAAATTTTGCTCAATTAAAATAATGCTGATATTTTTATTCACGCTATCAGAGGTTGTGCTTCAACATTTTGCATGAATATTTGGACGCATTTATGTATGCACAATGGTTATAGCCCATAAAATTTAGTGTGGAGTATTCGTTACTGCATATTGAATTACAATTTTTATAATTATTTCAATTAATTTAATACAGTCCATTTTCATCGGCGAGATTCTACATTAAGGTAGAACTGATACCATTACATGTATACTGATACAATATGACGCCTTTAATCCCTCATATTTTGCGTCGTACAGGACTATTAATAATGAACCCTACCATGATTATTTTCGTTTGTGAAAGGCATTTTACTTGGAAAAGTAACAGACTTGTTTGCAATAACTGTTGAGTTAATGTTACAAGTGAGTTTCGCAAAACGGGCCTCTGGAGATAGAGGCAATTGAAAATAATTAATAATTGTGATTTTAGGCGTATTATATTCAGGAAAATATTAGTTATAATCTTATTCATGTTTGTGTCACTAATTCCTACATTGATGAGAAATTATAGACTGGATAGAAATGTTTCTATGTTGTAAAATGCAATGTCAACTAAAGAGGAGTGCATGGTGTCATTTACTTTGGTAACACCATTACCAAATTAAAATTGAAGTTATTTAATTATGCTCCATCTAAAATCATCTTACAAAATAATCATTTTAGGCATGTTGTTTTCTTCATAAACCACTGAGGAATTCTGATTACCTTCATGAATATTCCCTACTCGCAGAAAGTTAACCTTCTAATTGAAAGACGAGAATCATCAATAATGACCAACCTCTTCCAGAGATAAGATGACAAACTTTCTTGTCACGAGCTTTAGGTGGCGAGAGTTGTGGTGCGGGGGAGGGGGGGTTGTGCGTGATATTAGATGATGGATAATAAGAGTAAGTGACTATGGTAAAGCTCCTCGTTAGCAAGAGGCTGTCAGGAAAAATTATTGATGTTCATTTTTAATCTAGAGAAGCGTTTCCTCCTCCCCAAGTATCCTCTCAACAAAAGTAGCATGGAAACAGACGTTGGAGTCTTGAAAAGTCGACTTTAACTCTGCTTTCCGAAATAATTATTTTCTAGTCGAAGTGTCCAACTTTAGAACTTCTTTTGTATCAAATTCAACCTGGCACTAATCACATCGTTGATAAAATATTGGAACAGGAAAACGTCGTCGAGATATTCGGAGCATTTTAAATTTTTCATTCAATTTAATTGTCTTGCTACCCATAGAACATTTCTGACTATGAAGACTTCAGCTTCAAGTTCAACTTATTTACCTGTATATTATTTTCATATGATGTTAACGTTGATGGAGTTGGAAATATGTCGCAAAAATATTGCAAATACAAAAAAAAATCAAAATTTTTCAAGTTGAATTCAATATTCTTGAATCTTTTGAATTGTTTGGTGTTTTTTTTTGGAATTTTTATTGACCTTTTTCAAATTAAAAATTCATAATTTATTTTTGGGTTGTGTTTTTTCAAGTGAAAATCGTTGATGTGAACAAAATTATTGTACATAACCTCAATTTGAACAATTTTTCTTCTTTCTCATGATTATGAAATTAGACCACATTCAGAATCATCTCCTCTCTCATGATCATGTAATCAGACCATTTCAGAAACAAGTCCTCTTTCATGATCATGATATCAGGACATCAATTGGAGTGGTTCGTAGCCGAGGCGGCTAAGGCGTCAGACTGATTAAGTTATCAGCAGTCAGATAAAAATCCATTGGGCCAGGGTTCGAGCCTGGTTGACGGAAGGATTTTATGACAAATACGGCCACTCCCGTCTTTCGGAGGAGACGTTAAGCCGTCGGTCCCGACTGCCTAAAAAGTAGTCGTCATATCTCATCATCACCCCACTCATTACCCACGCACAAGCCTAGAGCTCATGTGGGCATCATCCTCAGAAAAAAAAGGAAAAAAATGATAGTTGCAGATTAATTACTCTGTATGAAAACACCAGGTAGCTGGAGGGTAAACTCCGTGCAATTTGGTATGATTGCAGATTGTTCAGTGATCTGGATGTTGCAAATACAGAAAATCGCAATAAGCCAAGTGCCGCGTAGGCTATGTAGTAATAAGAGCGAATTGGGGCTCACTGTGTCAGCTGTCAGCTTTGATTTATTAGCCGCGATGACAAAAACTTGATTATCACTGCAACTGTTTGCCGTTTGAATTGTGGAGATGTGTGCCATGTTTGGGTCATATCGCCGCCGATATTTGTGCTCGGCTGAAGGTACCCTACAGATTTGATGGATAACTCTCACTCGGTTACTCTTTTGCATTGAACAAGAACTCTCAATGTCACAGTAAATTGACGCCAGTGACCTAGTTTCATTTCGAATTCACTGTAGAGGAAAATAAGTTTCCACTTTCCAACCGTGGTGAACGGATGGTATTCGATTTTTGATGAAATTCAAAGAAATCAGCAGGAATTCTACAGAATACTTATCACATTTAACTTATTCCATTCCAGCCTTCCAAAAAGTTATTGAATATATGAGAAATCTTAACTTACATTTTCGGTGCCATTATTAGACCCCATGTAGTTTTCATTGCTAATACATTATTAAAAGTAGGTTGAAACTTTCACTCCCGAATAAGCATAATGTTTGACTGTCTCATATCTTAAAATGTAACAATTGATTGTTAAAACGAATGAAGTTCAATAATTGAAGGATTTATAACATGAAAGTAGAAAATTAATATATTTTGGAATGTAGATAAGAATGAATAAGGAAGTCTCGCTCGGGTTGTTATTGTTGCTGTTCAAATGCATAGGCTACATTGATGAAATGGATGCATTTTTCAATCGATTGATAGAAGTTTGAATGATTCGCACAGTAGTTTCCTATTTAACGATACAAAACGGATGAAGAATCAAACGGGCAATCATGGAAGAAGAGAGCACTCCTTGGTAAAAGAAAAATCAGAAACAAGAAATAATGTCCTTAATTGCTGGATTTCACGATTCCAGTAGACGTTCAGATTACTGGAGGCAGGTTACCTGCCTGGCAGCCTGCCTCTGCTCTAACCTGAATAAGCCAGTAGTAACCTGTTAAAGTAAGTGGTCTCATGGTTCAGTTTACCTGCTTCAGGTAACCTGCCTCCAGTAACCTGAACGTCTACTGGAATCATGAAATCCAGCCATAAGAGGAAGTTCTAGTAATCTCTGTACCTGTATACGAGTACTCTAGTATTCCACTCCAAATGCAAGGTATTGAATAACCTATGTAACAGAATCAATGCTTATTACAAGGGAACAACCCTTTGTTGGAAAAAACTGGATTTTCCACGTTCTACAACTCATGATCACACGTACCGAATATCAAACAGAGCTGCAAATTCTTCTCAATTTCAAGAAGGGTGAGCTGGAAAAAGTGGGACCCGATATTCGAGAACTTGCGGCATTTATCCGTCTCACGATTTATATCCCCTGGGTCAATCGAGCACATCTGGTTTCCCAGATCTTGATTGAAAAAAAGTGGAGGAACGCAGCCGAAGCACTCTGGATCATCTTGCAGTTCTATCCTTAGAAAAAGCATTCGAACAGCGAGATCTGAGTCGGAAGTAAGGGAACGGTGATTTGGAAGAGGGAAAAGATGTGCTTAAAAGGCTAAGAAAAAGGTAGCGAAAAATGGAAAAAGGATGAAAGGTAAAATTCAATCAGACCGCAACTTCTAATCTGTAGCTTCTCTCAATGGCCGGATGTGGGGTATGGAGTCGATACTCAAGGTACCAGTGGGAGAGAGCTTAGAGCTTAGAGGCTTTAGAAGCAGGCTAATTTCGGCCTTCTCGTTCAAGTTGCTCTTCTCCTACGAAATATCTTCTTGAACAGCCATCCACACACTCGTTCTCTCTCCTTCACTCTCCCTCTAACTTAGTTTCATTTTCTCTCTCTATCACCTCTATTACACCTCTCTCCCGATCTCTTACACTCTTTCTTTATCTCTGTCTACATCTTCTCTATACCATTCTCTCTCATATGCATCAATTATCTTCAAGTTCAAGGACTCCCATTTGATACAAAGCGAGCCTCATCCTCTTAAGATGTTGCAAAGCTCAGACTTTGGAAAATTAATTTCACTGTCCATTACACATTCGAATTATTGTGCTAATCCAATGATTAATTGAGAATGGGATGTTCTGAATCGTGGATTTGACTGTGTGAGTATAGATGATCGATCTGGGATTGATTGATTTTCTAGCTTTGACTAATACACTGTTATAAAAGGTGATCTGTGAATCGAAAGGTGGAATACTCCTATAGAACTGGTTCATTTCGTAACAGCGCCTGGATTGATCATAAACCCATTTGTTATGAAATTCATCTACTGTAACGCAGAAAAGTTGATGTTGCGCAGTGGATGAGTTCTTATACAGTACTCACTTTGAATACTGTATTTAAAAAAAATGTAATGGGGTAATTTATGGTCTGGTTCTGTGGCGAAGCGTGGTATAAGTTACTTAACTTATACCCGGTCATCGCCGGGTATATGTCCTATAGGAAATATATCCAGCGATGACCGGTTAAGTATACCACGCTTATCAATCTGGTCTGGTCTGGTCAATCTAGGAGGCTCAGCAGAATGAATCAATTATTCATATCGAGTCATAAATGACTCGAGGACATCGAAAATTGTTCACGCCTCAATGTGAAAGATTACTGTATCTGTGCACAGCCTAGTGGCTGAATTATGAACTGAGACTAGCTAATGCTTGATTGTTAGTTGTCCGAGAACTCTTCTCGAGTACACATAGAGTTTTGACAAATGTTCATATTTTCTATTCAAGATGTGAATATATTAGTTTCAATTCATCACGTGTCTTTATTTTCCTCCATTAAACTGTTCCGAAGACTACCAATAGGAAATTATGAACACTATAACAATGAAACTATTTTTCTTCAACGGATACAAAGTATGTATTGTACTCAAGGTAATTAGAATTATATTTTCCTTGGTTGTAATAACTATTTAAATAATTATGCTTATGGCTTTTATTAGCGGGGAGACCTTTTCGGGTCTAAATAATGCAAGCCCAACTATAAATTTAATTACCTGAGCAGCTGAAAACGTTTACTATAGTCTTCTTATCTAACGTAGACACATCCAATTCATCATATAATTTGATGGAAGATTTTATCGGGTCTCATCAACTTCCTGATCAACAATTTCACAATGTAAACTCACTGATCTTCAACTAAAAGGGAGTAATATATTGATGGGATTCAGTAAGGTGAATTAACAACCAGCATGGAATTGTCATTTGCGTTTACGAGGTCGAAAACGACAACAGATAGTTGGGTTGGGCCGTCAGGGTTTTGAGGGTTGAGTCTGTGCGGAAATGAGAGACGACGGTGGCCGAGGCAAACGGTGGAGGGGGTCGCAGAAGCGGACGGGGCCAGCCGAAATTGGAAAGGCTGACACGAAAAAGGGAAAAGAGGCTGAGAGGCGGCTGATGCTGACGCTGGATAAAGCATTCGGATTTTTATTCAGACCGGACGTGAGCACCGAGAAGGCTTCTAGTGAAGCCTTGAATTCTAGTGAAGCCTTCACTCCTAGCGGCGGCAGCGAATTTATTCACGCGAAAATACGGTCCGCGTGTTGGCTTTATAACCTCTTATATTTTGCTCTGGCAATCATTTCCGTCACCGAATCACGCGTAGCCCTTCTGCCAACCTTCCCTCCCCCAACCCTACCATTCATAAAGTTTCGGTCTCATTAGCCAGTCTGAAAACTGCAAAAGCCACATTCTGTTCAAAATTTTATCCCGTTTCCCTCGACACTTTTCAACCTCGCCTTCATATTATTTCTACTTTCAACTTTGGAAATTTTGTATATTCTAGTCTAGTCGTAATAGCTTATAGGGAGAAGTAAAGTTTAGATGACGTTACTCAAATGATAACCAAAGACATATAATGCTTGAAATATCATGTGTGATTGAAAAATGAACAGTTTTATCAATAATTAACCAATACAAGGCTCTAATGATTAATGATTAATAACTCTTGAAAATTTTTCAAAACATATGTGCAACAATAGAGAAGGGGTTGTTTTCACAAGGTTTGAATCTGATTTCTGTAGTAAAAAGGAACTGTTCAAAAAGGAACAGTTCCTTTTCACTACAGTAATCAGATTCTTCAGACTTTTTGATTATTGGAATTCCAATAATACACTGAATTAAAAATATTGTATAAACCAGAATTAATTTTGTATCAGATAAAGATGATGTTTTTATTTTCGTTTCATCCATCCATCAAAAATTCATTTCATCAGATATCTCACTATAATAATGAATTTTCGAATATAATCAGTGGCATTGTTAGAGATATTTAGATTGTTTCTATCAATGAATCTTTCTCAACACAATTACTACTAAATTTTTGGCAGGTGTAGAACTTCTTTGTAATTTAATTGTACACGTATGTTGTCTATTTTACCAAGTTTGAAGATTTCAGTTGAATGAGCATCATATTAATTATCGTCAAAGCTTGTCAAGTAGGTAAACGATTCTATAGGGTATAGAACTATTTAATTTAAATGTAATTTAAATGAAGGATTTTCATGCTTAACCTTATCCTAGACATAATTTATTGAAGTTTTATTCGTTAGAAACTGTTTGTTCGCATGTAGCGATCAATATTATCATGGTAAACAGTAAACCAGGGGCTGGGTATGCAACCTGCATATCAGTAACAGTAAGTTTTTGTAATGCTGAGAGTGCCCAGGGTAGGATATCCATCATTTGAGCTACAACAACATAATATGTTCCAAGAAACATTTCAGTAGGAGGACGATAAGGTAGTTCAGAATGGAAGATACAGAATTTTGTGCTCT
Source organism: Laodelphax striatellus (assembly GCA_017141395.1). Classification (NCBI taxonomy): domain Eukaryota; kingdom Metazoa; phylum Arthropoda; class Insecta; order Hemiptera; family Delphacidae; genus Laodelphax; species Laodelphax striatellus. The sequence continues at coordinate 27,702,236 of CM029531.1, forward strand.
TTAAAGCCTTCTCTCTCCCATAAATTCTGTATCAGACGGTGTAGTAATAAACCAGCATAGCATATTGATCAAAGATGTTGTATATGAGTGTCCTAGGCTGTCGAGACAAATGTTGAGTTTTATTTCCAATTATTATTGTGAAACTTGAATCGATTCTTCTATTCTCCAAGAGGAACATTGAAACATTCTTTATGTGAGGGGTTGTAAAATGTACGTTCAATTGTGTTCAATGAAAATGTTATTTTTCAAATAAAAAGAGGTATTTTGTATCAAATTCATTGGAATTGTGCAGGGAACGTGAGTAGAATGAGGCTGAGGATTTGTAGAATATCTTAATTGAAGAAGAAATTCTCTGCTAAAAGATTAATGTGTATAGTTTGATACTAACAGTTTTTCTAGAATAACCCTGATAATAAAGAGCACCTTGATATTTTCATTGTGAATATAATATTTTCATCAAAAAATTTAATAATCACAAATGGATCAGAGGATGAATCCAAAACGGTGTGCTTGTGGAACAAAATACTGCTCTTATTGCGAAAATCAGTTAGAGCTTGATAAGAGGATTCTTCTCTAAAAAAATACTTCTGCTGTGAATAATCAGAAACCACGATGGAAAGTAAAAAGCGCGTGGGAAATACGCGTTTTTCATCTGATAAGTCACATTGATGCTCTTGTTTTGATAAACGACTCTCAATGCGACTCTTATCGCTATGCCCCTTCAACGGATCTAACTCATACACTCTCAATTAAAGCGTTGCATGTAGTCTGATTGGACCACGACAACATTCAAAAATCGACAACCAAAATTGGTCTGCATGATAAACTCCAGCGTATTCTCGCGTTTTGATTGGCGTACAATGTTGGCTTTTCCCAGCCAGGATTTTTTTCGTGTTGAGAAGCAAAATCACCAAACACGGGAAAATTAACAATCTACCCAGCCACATACACAAACATATGCATAAAATGAGTTGGCTGATTGCAATCAGTGATGTATGAATTTTTGTGAAGTGTATAAATATTCAACTCGATTGAAAGAGTGATGACTATGAATACGAGGTATTCTAATAATTGGATACATCGATACCGTAAATGATACTCGAATGTATGATTGTATTCGTATCATGCATGATTGAGTTTGATTTTATATTTCCAAAACAACAATTGACACAATATTTCTTATTCTGTCTAAAAAAAAATATTATGTACTAGCAATATTTCTTTTTTCATCAGCCAATCATTCCTCATTATGTCTACATTTTCGTTAAATGTTTCATCTATTAAACTCAAATACACGTTTTCAATGTTTTTTTTTCTATATCATGTTTTTCCAAAACAAACTTGATTTTTTGTTAGCTCAAATAATTTGAAGAAAGGTGAGTTGATTTACAAATGAGACATTTCAGAGCAGGAGTCTTCACAAGTTTTTGAAGTCTTGTTCAGCTTTCATTCAAATTCCAATCAACAGTACATACATAAGCAGAAAAGTGAAACATATTACAATTTGGAAGATAAGCATCCGCAAAGAAAAACATCTGAGCACGGAAATGCTAGTTATGCCAAAAATATAATTTTTACATTATTACTAGAATACAATATGGAATTCATGAAGAAGTTTTGTTCAGGTAACTTCCCACTGTAGTGAATCATTCTATGACAATTCGCAGAAACTTCCTTCTGAACACAGTGGGAAATCATACAAGAGCGTGCTTTGAAGATTATTATCAAATTTTGGGACAATTATTACACTCAGCACAGGCTCTAACAAGAGTAGACAGTTATGACTTTCGCCTAGCCCTCGACCTCAATGCTGGTTTGAAGTCCTGTGCTGTACGGTACAGCTATTCAATTTCCAAGTTTGGGACACAAGGGAAACTACTTATCTTGTGCTCAGAGCGAAATGATAACGGCAAACGGTACACTACAAGAATTTAATTAACCTAACAAACGTTTGTAGAACAGTGACAGAATTACACCTTGCCAACCTCACACTCATCCAGGCTATCCTTATTAGTGTCCAAATGATAGAACTGTTTTATTTTTCTGCATTGGAAGATGATATTTGATATTGAACATTAAACAAAACTAGAAAATAATATTATCCATCCAATTATCACTACAATATATAATTAAAAGCCATACGCTGAATAAATAAATAATTATTATTCCATTTGAACTGTTATCATTGTTAGTTTGAATGTGACATCCAATATTAAGAACAAATCAAGGACTGAATGTTGGGAGATTGCATATTGTTCAGTGACACACCAACTAATGTGTGTGTCACATTCATTTAATTCAATGTACATCTGATTAATGTGTGTGCCAATGTGTGGTAAATGCAATATTGGAAGATGTTTTTCTTAGTGAACACTGTATTATGCATACTATCTTGTACATTTCTGTTTTCGCTCACTTGCACGTTTACAATTTGCAATGCCGGTTATGGTATCCAAATTCAGTTTTTCAAGCGGATACATGATAAAATCAATTCAAATGCGTTATGAAAACTGGCTGATGAATAACTCAACGTTAAAGACACCTAAACCTAGGGTCATCAAGGCTCCTGGGATCCTCTGTAAAGAATCCTCGTTCTAAGCCTGATTCTCTGATTTTCAAGGTGAGTGACCATGGAGAAATCATAGACAGTTATTCAAGAAATTGCCTCGATTATTGAGAAGTTGTGGTGTCACAAAATATTGAAAGATTACAAAGTTGTTGGTCATACAATTTTCAACATAGGCTTGACTGAAAGACTCAATCTGATATCAATCAAATGATATTATTCTGACTTCATTCGTGTTTATTTGTTATTCCATGTTGAGTCCTATTCGAGCATTATACTGAGTGATTCGCTGAAAACATATTATGTCTTTCATAAAGTTTTTTTTTTTTTAGCACTACAGCCCAATATGAGCTTTGGCCGCCTCCACTACAGCCCTCCACGCTTCTCGGTCCTCTACCATTCCTCACCACCGTCTACATCCCATACTTTGGAGATCATTCCTAACTTCGTCCTCCCATCTTATTCTTGGCCTTCTTTTCTTTCTTCTTGAATGCAGCTTCTCTTTGAATATTATTTTAGGCATTCTGTTTTCGTTCATTCTATAGATATGTCCAAACCACCTAAGTCTCTGCGCCTTGATAAATCTCACAATATTTTGGCCTTCTATTAACAGTTCCAGCTCTGCATTAGTTCTTCTCCTCCACTCTTCTCCTTCCTTAACTGGACCGTAGATCTTCCTAAGAATCTTTCTTTCAAATACTCCTAGATGGTTTTTGTCTTCTTTTGTCAAGGTCCAAGATTCACAGCCATAAGTCACAACAGGCCGTATAAGGCTTTCATATATTTTTAATTTTGCCTTTCTACATATGAGCCTATTTTTCAAAAGTCTTAGGTTACTGTAATATGCTCTATTTCCGGCCAAAACTCTTTGCTTTATGCTGTAACTCATCTTGTTCTCATTATTCAGTTCGACCCTAGGTAGCTGAAATTCTTGACACCTTGAAATATTTTTTGACCAATTCTGAGACTTTGTGGAACTCTTCTAGCCTGACTTCTTGATATTTTCATGTATTTCGTTTTGCTTTCGTTCACTACCAACCCAATCTTATCTGACTCTCTTTCAAGCCGTAAATACGTTTCTTGCAATACATCTTTCCTTCTGGCGATTATTGCTATATCGTCCGCATACGCACATACTTGGTACATTCTGTTAAATATATTTCCTTTGTCCATCCCGTCAATAGCTCTATGTAACGCAATATTGAACAAAATTGCTGATCATCCATCGCCCTGTTTCACACCAGCGTTAAATTCAAACTTGCTGCTCTTCCTATTGCCAATTTTAATCATTGCAGCAGTTTTACTCATCGTCATTTTAGCTAGACTAATAAGCTTTTTTGGTATTGCGTATTTCTCTAATGCTATCCATAGCTCCTTTCTCACTATGCTATCGAAGGCTTGCTTGAAGTCGATAAATAAATTATAAAGTTTAACTTTATTTAATTAATTATCAAAGTGCTTCAAAGTCTATCGAATAAAGTGGGGAATTGAAGCGATTGCTACATTGGAATATGAGAGGATCATTCCGTTACAAATTGTAAAAAGTAACACCAAGAAAGTATTACTAGAAAGTAACAATTTTCAAGAAAATGTTACTATTTTGTGAAAAAAGTTCAAAAGCTCTTGAGTCCGTCTGCACAATGATTGATTCGGGAGTAGAGAAAGTTTGACTTCGGAGCGACAGCTAGAGCGATCGTTTTTTGAATTCTCACACTCACAACGCATCTATGGAAAAGTATGCAAGACACAAACTTGTCAAAACTTCTCAATATTGTGAATGCTGCCTAAAGAAGGAGGATTTTCCCATTGGTGAGATTACCTACCAATTTATTCCGTTCTCTCATCGGAGAATGGAACTATGTTCTTTGCACCTCTTATTCTTCTAACGCTGGTATTGACAAAAATAAAAGAGAACAGAGAATGTCAAGTTGTAGGGCTGACAGTTGCTTTCCTGCAATTTCTCTGACAATTTTCTTTCTTGTTAAAGTGATGGCAACAGACGATCTAACAATCCTCTTTGTCACTTTCACACATGTGCTCACTAGAAATGAAGCCAATAACTGGAATTGAGAGTTTCTAGAATGAAACTTGCTTCAAGTCGTTCTAGCTTCATAGTAGATTATTTTATACGATTTTAACAGTGACAGTATATTCTCTATCATACAATCACTCTTATCTCTTCACTCTTAGTTGATAGAGGAATTTTGTATAGGTTAAGCATTTATACAAGAGACTAATAGACTCTTGTATCAAAAGAGGCCTATAATGTTGGAGAATTGATCAGTGTAGAAGACAAAGTTATCACATCAATAGCACATAGAGAGCAATAGGAGAAATGATTGTTAACAAGTTTCTAGATTGCTTATCCTTCAATTCCCCAAAACTATTATAAGCATAGTTATTTCCATTGTCATTGGTTTGGAGATAGAACGTTTTCTCACGTTCATGTGAAGTAAAATATAGATTGTGATTATTCAAATTAAAGATAATGAGAAGCTCTACATTTTTTATATGTAACATTTTTCTGTAAAATAATCACGTAAACTTTTATTTGCAGAAGTAAACAATTTTTCAGCAAAAAATCTCAACTTCACTTCATTCTTTCACGAATAACTCCGGAACTAGTAGAGTTAGAGTAAAATGGTAATGACACAAATTATAGAAAAATTAATTTTCTAAAGGATGAAAAAAAGTTTGAATCGATATCTCCATTGATAGCCGAGATACTTACGATATACGAAACCCCTACAAACTGAAACTTCGAGGGGGTGCTGGGGGGGAAGCAAGAGGGGTAGGGGTGGGGACTTTTGCCAGGACACTTGTCTATATGATAGTAGTCGATGGGGAAAAAATTGGCCTGTTATGAATTTTTTCCCCTATCGGGGGGTTTTTGGAACTCATTGACTGGACTATACAGAAATACGTATAGATTCACCTGACTACTTTTTACTTCAGAAACTGCTATTTTACGAAATGTTACGGCCACGTTTTGAGAAATAAGAGTTGGAAAGAGAATGGAAACCTTTTAAGAGGAACGACATTCCCTTTTGGATTGAAATGAGTTTCAGACTACTCTGCACTTGAGTGTAAAGCAATCCCACAAGAGTAAAGCTTCACGAATAATTCATTGGCGGCCTTCCGACGACAAGCTTTTGTTGATTTTCTGAAGTTTGAGCATTATAGCTGGAAGAGTCTGCTTGTTTCCTTTGTTTTCGAAATATTCAAGCCACGGACGAATTCAATTAGCTAACCAGATTCATTTGCACTGCCCATTCTTATTCCACATTCATCCATGAAAATTTCACCAGCGTACTCTCCACGTCAATTAACAATACTGTTCATTAATATTTACGATGAGTTTATTACGTATTTACGTTTATTATTATTTTCGTGAGGAAAAACGTGGAGCAGAGGTCCTCTTGAGAATTTCTCCCGTCATGAATAATACAATTTTTTGTGGGAATATCAATACTCCACCACCACAAAATGAAAATGGAAAAAAGTAACCTGTTATGGTATAATGAGAACTTACTTAATCATCAATAATTTATATTTTATTACAAAAACGTCACCTGAAAAGAAATGGGCAGACTGACTTTCTGCTGCCTAA